>PVKU01001208.1:0-330338 GCA_004027475.1 Anoura caudifer | reverse complement strand
AGGGGGGAGGAGGAGGAGAGAAACCAAGCAAACCCTGGATGTGTCAAGGGGGGCAGACCCTTGTAGTACAGGCTTCCCCTGCTGGGTGAGTGTTCTAAGAACCCATCAGTATCAGTGTCCTACCTGGTGGTGTTGTGAGAGCCAGCATTCAGTTTAATAAATGTTTTTGAAGACTCTTTCAAGGTGTTTGCCCATTTCATGATGGGTGATTTACAAGCACATTTGCTCACACAGCGCTGAGTGTTCGGCAGGTTTGGACCCAAAATGGCATGACCCCTGTGCCCCAACCTCCCTATTCACCAGATCTTGCCCCAAGCAACTTTCTTTGTCTCCCTGAATGAAAAAAGTCCTCAAAGGGAAACGTTTTTGCTGATGTGCCAGAGGTGAAACGAAGGGCAGAAGCACTAAAAGGCATCAAAATCAATGAGTTCGAAAACTGCTCTAAGCAGTGCCAAAAATGCCTCCACGGCTGTATCGCATCAAATGGAGAGTGCTTTGAAGGTGACTGAAGTTTAAACGTGTAAGGATAAATACACAATTTTTTATAAATAAACTCCGGGATTTTGGGGTCCCCCCTCATACGTCAGGATGTCATTGCTCTTCCTAGTATAGGTGTCCAATGTCACCAACTTTCCACCAAGGGGCTGCTGGCTGCTCTTGAAGGAGGCTGCTACGTCAGGGACACAGTGTGAGTCTTCTCCGCGGGCAGGTTGAACATTCAGCAGGAGCCAAACCAGATTTGAGGGAATCCGTGCTATGAAGCCCACCTTGAGCATTCACTGGCCAACGGCACGTGTCTACCGCTGTGACTACTCCATTCGTACACTAATCCATGAGCAGTGGGTGGCCAAAGACAGAGGCTTGCTAACATCAACGGAGCCATCTCATTCTTTTGCTTACTGTCTTTTTTTGTCATGGATACTCTCTGGTAGGCATTAATATGTGATATAAGATCCCCACGCTTTGTGCCAACTTTTTAAAGCCTATCTACATGCCTCATCCCACGACCTCCTAACACAGTCTTCCAGTCTTGTCCTACAGTGGCACTTACCAGTTCTGAGGCATATGGTGGCCAGGTTAGGCCACACAGAGCCAAAGGGACATATTGGGGAGTAGCTGAAACTTCCATTAGAAGCAGGAGAGGCAAAGAGATGCCTTTCAGCCATGAAATTCTGGCTGCTGGCACTTTTGTTTTATCTTTAGTGACAAAAGCATTTACACAGCTGTAGAAACCTTCTGGTGGAACAGTATGGGACTTGGTTCATTCAGGGTAATCTGCAAGTGCTACTGGATTGGGAGCCAGGGAGACAAGTTCCAGGGGTGGGCATGTGAGTGCTGGGAAATGCCCCAGTTCTGACACAGGCTGGAGGTCTGTAAATATGGGCTGATGCCTCTGAGAAACATTAACGTAGTTGAATCTAGAATTTGATGAGTGACAGGGATGTAAAGTTTGGTGGAGATGTGTTTTTGAAAAGTTCAGGGAATCTGGGCATGATCTGGTCTCTCAGGATAACAGGATAATTCTTTATTCTTTAACAGAAAAACACAGATGGTGCTCTCACCTGGTATTCAAGAGACCTTTCTTTCTATAATTATCTCACTTGGTATATTCCCTAATATTATTCTTGGTAATTGGTACAGTATTGTTGCATTCATTTTGAAATGTGTTTTTGAGCTTCAAATATACTGAACCACAGCTTCAGCTGCTTTAATTTTTTTCTTCCCTTCTGGAAGTTAATAATGCTTCTGAAAAAGCAATTAAACTAAAAAATAAAGCTTCATTTTGAAGAATAAGCAGCTTGCAACCTGGTTTAATGCTGAGATGGCACTAATAACCCAGCACTTATGATCTAAGGGAGAAAATGAAAAGTCTTTATTATTTCCCCAAACACTGGAACAAGCAAGGCCTAAAGACACAGTACTACCATTTATTGCATTAGATAACGCGCATTTTGTAAATGAAATGCTTACTTCGGAGCTCTGTATTCCCCACTTTAGTGATTTGGCTAAATAGTTAATGTGATCCCCAAACATAAAGAGCTCTAGGGTCATTTCAAGACTCAAAAGCTGGGTGGAAAGGTGAGAGGAACAGAGAAACCAGCAGAGCCAATGGGGCGGCCTCTACCCGGAGGTGCACGACAGGGCATGCGTCCTCATTTGCTTCAACCCGGGGAAAACCACCTTGGCATTTTAAGTTAGGGCTGTTCTAACAAAGCCTTCCTCCCAATTCCAGCCCTGCTTTCCACGAAGCTGAGGGTGAGGCAGGCAGATTGCTTCGGTAAAACAAAAGTGAAGGCTGGCTTCCGATGGAGGGAGGGAGGGACTTACGTCTTGCTTCCCTGTTGGCCTCAAGAAATCAGACCCGCTCCTGTAGTTGGCATACTCCTCTTGGTTTTAGGGTTAGAGAAAAGACTTGCACAGGCTTTAAGTCCCAGAAATAAGGACATCTTTGTTCAGTTCAACCCTTGGAACTGGAAAGTGCAATTCTGGAGAGAAAGCGCCATATTTCATGTAAAAGCCGTATTAAAGAAATGACTTGTAGTTAATAAAATGGCTACCATAGGCCCCAAGCTTTTATCAACAAAACTGACAGGACCAAGAGGTGGCCGCTCTGCCCACCTCTCTGCCCACCAAGTAGCACTTGGGTGGACGATGGTGTCTCTTGAAAGACAGCGGTGTGGCCCTAATTACAACACATACCCTCAGGCCAAGCAGCACCTCTGTGATTTTGAGTCGAGAGAAAAATATATAACACTTGTTCTCTTTCCAGGAAAACATCCATGCTTAATATTAATAAACAGGGGGGAATGTATACCTTACTCTGCTCTCTCTCCCAGTTGTTCCCTATTGGCTGCTAGGAAGCTGAGCTCTCTTTGAAGCCTATTTTATTCCAGGTACTTTCTAAATACTATCCCTTCCCTCCCTCAAGGAGTTCAAGTCTATTTTTATGCAAATAATAATGATTGTTCTCAAAGGACAAGTTTTTAGGTTTTAACTTTTTTGTAGTGAAAGTCAACTTTCAGCTTTTGTATATATGAAAATGTATTTATTTACAGTTTTGAAACTAGCAAAGCTCTCGGAAGGACTAGAAGAGCAAAATCAAGACGTAGGAAGTCCTGGAACAGGAAAAAAAAAAGGGGGAAGGGAACTTCTCATGCAAATATTAAGTCACTACTCTGGGTACTGCCTATCCTGCCTCTTCCTTCTGTTTCCCAGGCTGCCTAACGTGGTAGGAGACTTTTATCTCCATCAGTGAAGAGACTAGAGCTTACAAAAGAACAGAAGTGAAGCTTACAGAAAACACTTGCTCTAGCATAGGTGGAAATCCTTTTTGGAGAGCTATATGGTAAATTACAATGTTAAAAAGCAAGTACATGTATTTTGACCCCAAAATGTATTTCTGGAATCTAAACAAAAGAAACACTTCTGTATGGGCTCAGATTGAAGTGCACACGTGGACACTGCTGAATTGATTTACTATTTTGTTATTATTAAATAAGAAAGAGGCCCACAAATAAAGTAGGGTCACAATTAAATAAATTCTTGTATATATCCATATTATGGAATTTTCTACATAGTATAGTAGCCCTGTATAAAATAAAAGGCCTTTAATATATATTGAATGAAAAATATCATAGAGAAAATAACTACATACATAATTACCATGGCAAAATCCCCCCTTGCCACTCCCCCAAAATATACACGCTGTAGTGTTTTTCTATAAGTAGCCACCGATAAGTAGAGGAGTTAGGGATAATGGGACTGACTACAGGAGAGAAAGGTTCACTCTCTATTCTCCACATTTCCAATTTGGAATGTTTATGGTATGCATATATTTTCATATTTCTTATACAATTTATAACTTTTTAGATATTTTTAAATTGATAAAATGCATTAATTTATTGTCAATACTGTATCAGCTAAAGTTTTAATGCAATATATTTACTGAGTATAAAATTGTTACTATAAGCATAGATGGTGGGTAAAAAATAGACAGGGGGAGGGCAAGAATAGTGTGGGAAAAGTAGAAGCTAAAGAACTTATGACACATGGGCATGAACTAAAGGGGGAATGTGGGTAGGAGGGGGTGTGCAGGGTGGAGGGGAATGAAGGGGAGAAATGGGACAACTGTAATAGCATAATCAATAAAATATATTTAAAAAATAAAATAAAATTGTTACTATATAGTTAATATTTTTCTATGTTAGAGAATCTTCCAATATATTTTGATGCTTGATTAAATATAAGTTTTTAAAAATTCATATTGCTATTTTTCAATTAAACTGTTAAATTTTGAAATAATTGTAGATTCACATGGAAGCAATTAACTGCCTCTTCCCTCAAACTTTTGTACATAACTATTGTTAAGCCAGACTTCTTCCATCCCAAGCTTCTGTAATGTATTTTTTGAACCCCAAAATTTTATTTTTCAATAAATGCTAGCTGTTATTATTTACCTTTTGAAAAAAGAAAAGAAATAATGCAGAGAAATTTACTATGTTTCCGCCAAGTTTCATGGTTCTATGACTTTCATTCAGTTCCTACCCACCTTGCATTAATTTTTATGTAAGATATGCAACTTAGGTCAACGTTCCACACCCCACCATGGACGTCCAATTCCTCCAAAACATTATTTGAAAAGCTGTCCTTCCTCCATTGAATTGCTTTTGCTTCTTTGTAAAAGGAAGTCAGCTGGGCCTATTTGTGGGAGTCTATTTCTGGGTTCTCTTCTCTGCTGCTTTGACCCATGGGTCTAGCTCTCTGCCAATATCACACACTCTTGATTATTGCAGCTACATAATAATTCTTGTAATTAGGTACACTGATGCCTCCCACTTTATTTTTCTAAAATTATTTTTCAAAAATTATTTTTTGTTATTCTAACTTTTCTTGCCAAGTATTTTAAAATGATCATGTTTACGTTCACAAATAATATTGCTGATATTGAACTGGAAAGCATTATGCTAAGTGAAATAAGCCAGGCAGTGAAAGACAAATACCATAAGATCTCACCTTTAACAGGAACCTAATCAACAAAACAAACAAGCAAACTATAACCAAAGACACTGAAATAGAGAACAGGCTGATTGTGACCAGAGTGGGGAGAGGAGGGAATTTCAGGGGAAAAGGGGAAGGGTTTGCAGGAACAAGTATAAAGGACACATGGACAAAAACAAGGAGGGGTGGAAATGGGAGGGAGGTGGGGAGGGCTGGGGTGGGAGTAAAAGGCAGAAAACTGTACTTGAACAATTTAAAAACTACTGCTGATATTTTGATAGGAATTGTATTAAACATTCACTGACTTGGAGGAACTGACATCCGTTCTGTCTTCCAATCTATGAACATGGTATTTCTCTCTGTTTATGTAGACCTTTGATTTCCTTAGATCGGAAACTCTCTGTGGAGACTAAAATGCTGGTGACTGTCAGGCTCACTGCATTTGTTGCTCCTGTCTCTCAAAGACTGCTGTTTTGTTTTTTGTTTGTTCGGCTGTTTTTGTTTTTTGCTTGGTTCAGATGGTAGGGTACATTTGTTTCCTGTTACTTCATCTTAGACAGAAGAGGAAGTCTCTCCAAATAATTTCAGTTACCTAATGTGTATTAATTTTATGTTGCAGGCAAATGGAAAAAACTAACAAGCAAGCAAAGCATGATTTGGAATAGGCAGGATAAGTATTTCATAATGATAAATCCCAGGGATTTATGATTGCAAGCATTTTTTATTAGATTAAATTCCAATTTAGTCACATAAATGTCCTTCAATTTGCATTATCTTCACCTACGATGACTCTTGCACTCGGGAAGGACACACCTATTTTTTTATTTATTTTCAACCTAGGTGTCTGAAGTTTGAGTTCAGATAATAAACATGATAATTCTCGTGGCCATGGCTCTAATCAGTCCTACTGTGAAGTTACTGAGCACTCGCCATGTCCTAGCGATGGGCTATGTAGTAAATTACACAGGGTTACAATATGAATCCTCACATTGACCATTGCATGTTGGTAAATGATAATGTCTATCACATAAAAGAAGTGAAAAAATAGAGGTGAAGTAGCTTACATTAGACTAAAAACCCAGACGCTTGACTCTAGAACCCACGCATGGGCCACCGTGAAAAAACTGTGTTAGCATCAAAGTTTGCTTGGAGGCACAGGGGAAATTTTGACTGTCCTGTTTTTATACTCCTGCCTGCTGGGGGTATTGCCACCTGAAATAGTCAGACTTCCACATTGTTGATTCTTTGCCAGGAAGGCTTTCTTACTGTTTTCTTCTCAAGGGGGCTATGTTTGGCCATTTTGTTACCAGTAAAAACCAGTGACTATTTTGCCAGATATTAACCCACCTTCCCTACTGGTACTTCCCCTATTGAGTGATAACTATCCTAAACTTTTCAACCAAATTTGAACGAAGTGCTTATGAAGGATGCTGGGCAAGGGGATTGAGTGAGGGTGTCCTCATTTCACACACTTTGCTTTTTCTAGTTGAGAAGCCCAGATAACAACGGACCATGAGTCCTTTCCAAATTAGCGGTCACCTGAGAAACTCACTGAAGTTTCCACAGCAAACCAAAAAAAAAAAAAAAAAGGCAAGAGTCAAGTTCCATATGTACATGAATTTAGGTCAAAGGTAGAGATGCAAGTAAGACGTAGAAAACCTAACGCGGGTTGGTCCAGCACTGTTAAAGCAGGAATGCGTAGCTTCTGAAGGAGTCCTCCCACCCCCCACTATTGTCAGTACACTCTGCTCACTCAGATCACTCCCCTGTAACCCGGGACCCCTGCTGGGGTAGCCAGGGAGGGAAGGGAATTCCTCCGTTGTTAAATGGGATACTACTTTTCTTTCATGTTTTGCATCTCGTTTTCAGCTGCTCTTCTAATAAAGCATAACTCTGACCTGTGGCCAGCATGCAAGTGCTAACATCGCTATTGTTCAAGGTGTATGGCCTAAAAGAATGTGGTTTACAAGAAACATTAATTGAAGACAAGCGGTGGGGGGTAAGAAAACATTCTACTCTTGGCTTAACCTGAAACCCCAGTTATACGTAATGTGTATTAAAGAGGGACTTAAAAACCTTCCCCGAAGAAAACCCAGGTCCAGATGATGGCCGCATTGGTGAATTCTACCAAATATTTAAATATGAGTTCATACCATTTTCTTTACAAATTATTTCAAAAAATGGCAGAAAACATTTTGTAACTCGCTCTGTGAGGACAGTATCACAGATACTAAAACCTGGCAAAAAACATCACAAGAAAATAAAACCACACTCCAAAATCTCTAACATATGTAGGCGGAGAAATCCTCAAAAGCTAGTAATTCAAACACAGCAATGCTCAAAAGGAATATACATGGTGGCCAAGTGCTATTTTTCCCAGGAATATAAGGTTGGTTTAACACCCAAAACTCAATTGATGTAACGTATATTAATAGAATAAAGAACATTTTATGAAATCCCACATACTTTCAAGATGTATCTTAATGACCTTAGATTAGGAAATAGTTTCTTAGCTATGACACCAAACACTCAAGTAGCAAAAAAAAAAAAGATAAATTGGACTTATCAAAATTAAAAACTGTACATTGAAGAATACCATGAAGAAAGTGAAAACAGGTACAGTCTGGAACAATGCATTTGCAACCACATAACTAATGAATGAATGGCTCCAGATCATACAAAAACTGTTACAAATGAAGTGTAAAAAGACAAATAGCCTAATTAAAAATGGGCAAAATATCTGAACAGGTATTTTTCCAAGGAAGAGAGATACACATGAGGTCATTAGTCATTGAGGAAAGTAAAACCTGCACCACAATGAGATACCACGTCACAATCACTAGGATGACAATAACCCAAAAGGCAAGTATAGGTGAGGAAGAGGGGCAACTGGGACTCTGAAATAACACTGTTAGGATTGTAAATGCTGCAGCCAGGTCTATAGAGAGAGTATATCAGTTTCCCAAAATGTTAAACGAAGACTTCCTATAGGACCCAGCTATTCCACTTCTGTGTATCTAACCCCAAAATAAAAATGTATGTCCCAAAAAAGTGTACATGAATATTCAGGGCATCACTGTTCATAGTGGCTGAAAAGTAGAAACAACCTAAAAATCCACCAAAGGCTGAGTAGATTAACAGCAGGGAGTGCTTCTAACCAGCGCCATACAAACAGATGATGTGCTGGTTCATTTTACACCATGGAGAGACCTTGAAAATTCTGCACCAAGCAAAAAGAATCCTGTCACACTAGAACCCATAGTATGTGATTCTGCTTATATGACCTGGGCAGAGCCCACACTCCATAGAGGCACGTACATAATAGATTAGTATTTGCCTTGGGCTGGGTGGGTTGGAGGGAAAGGGGAAGAGGACTACTGAAGGGTCCAGGAACACAAGAATAAAATGATAGAACTTTTAGAAAAATGTAGGAGTAAAACTTATGACTATATTAGGTAATTACCGCTTAGATATGATGCTGTCTTAGATATGATGCCTTGATATGATAGGGTTTCTTTTCAGTGATGAAATATTCTAAAATTGATTTGAAGGATCATCACACAACCCTAAATACACTGAACATTAATTTGTACAATAAGCAAATTTATGGTATATGAAATATATCTCAGTAAAACCATTAAAATAACATTTTAAAGATTTCTTTTATAATAAACAGACACATAAATCTTTATGTAAGAATTCTAGGGCAAATAGGTAAAATATCCTGACTAGAGGAAAAATATATATGTGACTATATTAAGGCAACTATGTATTTCATGTAAAATATACTAAATAAATCAGCTGCATCTTTAATTTTATCCTTCTATTTATTTTATTTTATTTTATTTTATTTTATTTTATTTTATTTTATTTTATTTTATTTTTTAGAGTTCTTTTTAAAAAAGATTTTCCTTATTTACTTTGAGAGAAAGAGGAAAGAAGGGAAAAAGAGAGGGAGAGAAACATCAGTGTGTGGTTGCCTTTCACGCACCCCCCACTGGGGACCTGGCCCACAACCCAGGCACGTGCCCTGACTGGGAATCAAACCAGTGGCCATTTGGTTTGCAGGCCGGCACTCAAACCAGTCAGCCACAATAGCCAGGGCCTTCTATTTTTTTAAATCCTGTTTTTAATGGCTTGGTAAGATAGAGTTACTTCTAAACTTTGTAATTCTGCCCTTCTATGTTGGTCTCTACCTATTTAGTGACATAAACACAGAGCTCCAGAGACTTTGCTTAGATACCTAGATCTGATTTTGTTTGACTAAAGGTAACAATTCCCTTGGATTTACAGGTTAATCTGAACCATTCCTGGGCCAGTTCTAGCAAACCTTGTCTGCCCACAGAAAATGAAGAAGACTTAATAAAAGGGGACAGAAGATTTTAATTCATGCCCATGCCCCACGGCACACCTTCAAGTCTCTTTCAAAGCGCAAGCTTGTGTTTTCTCCCTTTGGTTTAAGAATTCTGGCATGGGAATTTTCTCTCTAAAAAGGAAAAAGGTATGATAATTAAAATATTATGTAAATCAGAGTATAGAAAATACTCTACAACAGTAGCATATCAGAATGATCTTTTGTCGTTAGAAGAAATACTTTTTAAAAAATTGATAGTTAACTCATGACTAAGTAGTAATTTTCAAAAATACTAAATAGAGGAAAGAATGAAACTAACCTGTTGCTTTTACCATTGCACCCACTGATAATAAAATAATACATGATTTTGCATTTGCAAATATCTTGGTGGAGATGTGTGGCAGTGCATACATTTAATAACAAAAACGATAACAATAAAAGATCAGTTTGTCAGGCAACAAAGAATCGAGGAAAACATCAGTATTTTTTCTCTTTTTTCTTTGGTGATCTGCGTTAAGGTGTAACATATTCTTTAAACCATCTGAGAGAGGGAAGATGCCATGTATGAAATGAAATACGCTTAAAGGAACCCTTCCAATGCCGCTGGTATTCCTTAATGACTTTGCCTATATTCCCTCTTATTTCTCAGCCCTAAACCCAGCCCAGAGGGTTCGGGCTCCGAGAGTGAGTTTTGAAGCTCCAAAGCGTCATCTCAAGATCTGCGTCTCACCTACTAATCATGTCCTGTGAAGCCTAACAAATTATTTTTACATTACAGAAATTTCATTTTGCCAAGTCTAAAGATTCTACTTTCATGCTATACAATTATCTAACCTGCTGTCACTGATGTTTATAAAAAAAAAAATTACCCGTGTTGGCCAAATAATCTAGTCCTACTTATGTAAACAAAGAGAAATACCTAAAGGAGTGCTATGACTTTAGGCATGCTCAATATAGTTAACAGAACTTAATGGGAAGTGAATATAATTAAAATGGATTTCCAATTCTGGCGAAGACAAGAGTTATGGATAGCCTACACACACTCTAGCCAAAAACAACTATATCAGTGGGTAAAATGTACAAAGCAGCCATTTGTAGGAATTGAACACATGGAGTGGAGATACATGTGAGCACCGTATGTGAGCACCGTATCTACGCTGGGTTCTCTCGGTTTGGAGGCATGTCCCAAACTTTGTCACAGAGATGTATCGGCCAAAGAATAGATTCATTGGGAAGGGGAACCAGATCAGAGTTTGGGATTGTTGAATAAGCAGAAATTTGTGGGGTACAGGAAGAGGCACAGGTGGCTACATAATGATTTCCTTGAGTCCTTAGCTGAATATTAACTTCAATAAAACCAATCAATAGTGGCATGGAAATATTACCCTCCCCCCCCCACAAAATAAAATAAAACAACCTTCATAAGCCCATAACTAGACTGATTAAGAAAAAAGAGAGAAAAACACAGCATCAGAAGGGAAGGGTGCAGCATCAATTCTGAAACTATATTTATGAACGTGATGCCTATAAATTTGAAAACTCATATAAACACAGTTATTGAAAAACAAATTAAATAAGTGATGCAAGAAGACATAAATGATAACTATATTTTAAAATATATTTAAAAATTTAAATTAACAACCTTCCCACAAAGAAATCTTCAGGTATAGATGGCTTCACTGTTTGAACTCTAGAAAAAGCTAATGGAAGAAACGGTACCAATCTTAGACTCAGAAAACAATGGAAGGGGAAACTCATTCTATTTAATTTAATGAGGTCAGCATAACCCTGATAGGAAGACTAGACAAGGCTATCCCAACCAAACAAAGTTCCAAGCTAATAACCTCAGATACAATCAACAAAATATTAGCAAGTTGACTTCAACAATGTATAAAAAGAAAAATATATTACCACCAGCTTGGGTTTATCTCTAAATGATAGTCTGCTTTACACTTGCAAATCAATCAGTATAATTCACTACATTGACAGAATAAAGGATAAATTAATATGATTATCTCAATAAATGCAGAAAACCTTTGATAAAATTTAATTCATATTTACAATAAAATATCTCATAGCAAGTAGCAAAAAAAGGAGGGGGTGGAACTTCCTCAACCACACAGGAACATCTATGAACTATAAAAATTCTACCGTGAATACCATATCTAAAATTACCCCTGTTGCTTTTTACTTCAATTTATTAACAACACTATAAGTTACAATTTTTTTCCCCATGTTGCAAGGGATAAAATTAAGGGTTGGACCAGCCACATTCCTTGCCCGAAGTCACACAGCATAGACATGGAGAAGTTGGAATTCAAACTCGGGTCTAATATCGCCCAAACACAGCAATTAGGGCAAAGTGATCGGCAGACTTGTCATAAAATCATCTGTGGAATTGTTAGTATTAATTCAACAACTTTCTTTTTTTCATCGGGTCTAAGGAAATTCAGTTATAATGAAGCCATTCACCACAGTTACATTTTCATCATAACTAACACAAGCTAATATTCTCCATAAAATTACTACCATGAATTAACTTTATGTCTGTAGAAAATGGGATTGTATGTAATTACTGATTTTCATTCACAATAAAATAAGCAAATTATCTTCACCAACATAAATGCACCATAAATTGTTTTCAGGCATAATGAAGAAATGAATTTCTGAAAGAAATATGAACCAAATCTTTCAAATTAGTGTAAATGATAGTCCCTTTAAAATTAGGGCATGTTATTGCAATTTGAAAATGTTCTTCTCTTAATGGCTATACTATTATTTTGGTAGACCAATAATCCTCTTTGCTGATGTTCTGTTTCTGGAGTATTGACAAATTTTACACATTTTAATATCAAAATGTCATCACGTGCCTATGTAGAATGATTTACTGTTTTCAAGATCAGATTTCTTATAATGAAGTGTCATCCACGAGTGTAACATAACGACATCTTAATTGAGAGGCGATGCTTTGGCAAATAAAACAGAGAGCTTTTATTTATTTTTTATATTTCTGAGTTTGTTGACAATTTTCAGCTGAGTATACTTTCAATTCAAAAGATGGCTCTAACATATGGCCACTTGCGTTTCATCTGAGTGAAAATAACCTTTACTACATGACATTTAAAATCAAATAGAAAAATCAGCCTAATTTCAGCATAGTATTTCATAACAATTATATATCACATTTTGCATAACAATGCAACATCTGCATCATAAAATTCAGATACAATAAACGTGGTGATCATTTTCCTGTGAAACTCTCATGTTATCTAACAAACAGGGTCATCTATGGCATAGAGCCAATTCTAGTTAACTGGTAGCACTCAATTAAAATGTTTTTAAAGTAAACTTCCACTGAACTCAGAGTAGCTAGCAGTGACTTGAGTTTTCCATTCAATGAATTAACCAGTAAGTCGCTCCTTTTCTTCTCTGCACACTCAGTTAGCAAAAGACACACATGATCAAGTTTCAGTCACTTTGCTAGTATTTCTCCAGCATTCGTTTCTCTGACTATGATTGCCCTTAAAATAAAACTATATACCTTTATCTCTGTCTCTCCATCTATCTATCCATCCATTCGGTAGACACTGTGTTAAGTACTGGGTAACACCCACTTAAAACAATACTTCTGGGAACAGTGTGTTTAAAATAGTACACCTATTAGAATATTTTGAAACGTTTTCATAAAAGTAGGTGTATATCAATACAATGCATATCAATGTATAAATTGTGATCACCCCAATAACACTCAAAACATCAATCCAAGTGATTGTTCTTAGATTGGACAATGGAGAAAATAGTGGGAGAGCATAATTCTCTTAAAACAGCAAAAATGCAGACTGTTACAAAAATGTTTTTTAATGAAATAGTAATTTCATGACAAGAAATTCTCAAGGTCCTACAGCCAGTAAAGCCAGAAATAGAAGAAAAATGAGGCATCCAAAGCAACACTGAAGTTAGAAATACAGCCCTGGCTGATGTGGCTCAGTGAAGCAGAGGCCTGTGAAGCAGAAGGTCACCGATTTGGTTCCCGATCAGGACACATGCCTGGGTTGTGGGCCAGGTCCCCAGTTGGGAGTATGTGAGAGGCAACTTACCGATGTATGTCTCGCACATCCATGTTTCTCTCCCTCCTTTCCCATCTCTCTAAAAATAAACTTAAAATTATTTTTTTAAACTTAGAAATACATAAAAAATATCTGCTCATTCTAAGAAGGCAAGTATGGGAGAGCTGTCTTTTTTCATGTCTCTGCAAAAGTGACAGTGCTCCAAACACTTGTCTCATTCCTAGTGCTTCTTCATAAGCGCTTATAACCCCTGTTTCAGAAGCAGCCGTCTTGGCCCACTCCAAACATTTTGTTTGTTTGGTTAACAATTAGAGCTGCCCAGTAATTCTGCTGTGCCCCTCATGAGGGAGAAAGTCCCCATTCCCGACAGCTTCCAATCAGCAAACTGATAGAACTCGTTTTATGAAAGGAAAACAAAAAGTCCATTTCTTTTGAAAACATACAAGTGACATTTTGATGCATGACCCCGAGGAACTGCGAAGAAATCTGTCATGTTTTTTTTTCCTCCACAAACTGAAAGTTTTCAGTTGTGTTTCCCCCACAGCCCTACATCAGGAGCCTTTGGAAACAGAGATGAATGAAGGGAAGACATCACAGCACACGCACGTGCGTGCGCGCAGACACACAATGAAAAGAAGTCTGGGAAATGAGAAAGCCCTTGTGTCAGGAACTAACATCGAGAGAGGTAAATCAGCTTTAGCAAAGTGCTATGGCAGAAAGAACAGGAAGCCAGAATTAATACCATTTTCTGAGGGGAAAGGAACAAACGTTTCAATACCCACTATGTGCCAGAGGCAGCGTGTTAAACATTTTATCTGAAGTTTCTGGTTTAATTCTTCTAAAACTTTGGAGGTAGGTGTTACATTCTTCCCCCAGCCCTTTTCATTTAATCCTCACCAGAGGACATTCTTCAAGGGAAGGAAAGGGAAGGAGAATGGGAGGGAGAAAAACATCAATGTGAGAAAGAAACATTGATTGGCTGCCTCTCACACGCACCCTGACTGGGCACCAAACGCACAACCTTTCTGTTTACAGGATGACACTCCAACCAACTGAGCCACACCGGCCAGGGTGGCAGTGCATTCTTTAACAAATAGAAAAAAGAAAAAACAAAACAACCTGAGACTGGAGAAGTTAAGTAATATGCTTAAGTCAAAGCTAGAAAAAAAATAGAGCTGGGATTCAAACCAAAGTATGTCTGATCTCAAAACTCATGCTTGTTCTCTGACATCAGCCTTCCCCAGTCCATCACTTGGTTTCAACACCTTGCCACTTGAGACCTTAGATTTGTAATTTGTTAAAATCTTGGTTCTCAGTTCTTTCCTTTGACTTCTGCTCTCTCACCTCAAATTTGGGAAATCTCTTTGGATTTGGAAACAAGATTGAACTTCGTGACGCTTGCTTTTCCTGTACCATTCTTACTCATTCGTGTGAATTTGGAAAAGAACCAAGAGTTCGTTTAAATTTCTCCTGTAATCGTTGCAAATGATTTAGTTCTCGGTAGCCTTCACTGAGGTAGCTGAAGTATAATCCTTTGTCATTGCTTTGTGAAACAAGGACAATTCTGCAGACTGTATGGGGATTGTGATGAGTGACTAAAAATATTTTAAAATAAAACAAATAAGTATGCATCGTGACCGACAGGAACAATATGCTGTTTGCCCCCAAGCAAGAGAAAATGCTGCTGGCCTGTTATCTCGGGACAAACGGGAGGATGCCAAGGGACGAGAATCAACCCATGCACATCCAGGACAGTGGACACTCAATATTGCATCCGAATCTGAAAGGGTTAATCGGTTATCTATGTTTTCCCTCTTTACGAAATCTACAAAGTGAAATTTGCTTGCAACTTTACTATTTTTCTTAATGCCTTTGGTGATTATAAAGCAAACACATTTGACTTTAAGTTCAAGCTTCTACGTTTCAATCTCCTATCAGCTAAAAACGAACATGTGTTACAATGATAGCTGTGTTCTTGAGAGGAATTAAGTCTCGTCTCTAGAGAATCAAGACTATTTCTGAAATTTACCTGTAACACAATAGAGCTCAAAAAGCAGAGGGAAAATATCTGCACTTTATTTAACTTTAACATAAATGCAATACACAGAAGAAAATGACAAGCAACGATTACACATAGGTGTAAAAAGAAAGTGTTTCTATTTTATATATACAGAAATTTCACAGTTTTGAAGAACTGCAGTGGGCCTTTTGCCCCTAGCTCTTTATACATGGGTGTAAGGTGTCGAGAGAATTTCATTTTCACACATGGCACGATTTCACTAAAATATCCTGCCAAGCATTTGTAATTCTAATTCGATGACATTCTGATGTCATGACTACAAAAAGCAGCAATATAAAAATGATGATAATCTAGTCTTCCTCAAATTTAAAATGCTAAAATTTTTCTTAGCCTTTCATCACCATAAAACATCTGTGGTAAAGACAACGCATTGAATGAGAGAAAATATTTGACAATGATACATCTGATAAGGGGTTAATACCCAAAATATGTAAGGAACTCATACAACTTAACACCAAAGAAATCAGTCTATTAAAAAAATAATCTGAGAACCCAAACAAGATTTCTTCAAAGAGGACAAAAAGATGGCCAACAGACATGTGAAAAGATGCTCAACAACACAAATCATCAGAGAAAGACAAATTCAAACTACAATGAGACATCACCTCACACCTCTCAGGATGCTATCCTCAATAACCCCACAATGACAGGTATTGGTGAGGATGCAGATAAAAGGGAATCTTCATGCACTGTTGGTGGGAATGCAAATTGGTGCAGCCACCGTAGAAAACAATATGGAGGTTCCTCAAAAAATTAAAAATATAACTACTTTATGACACAGCAATTCAGCTTCTGGGAGTTTATCTGAAGAGTGCAAAACACTAATTCTAAAAGATACATCCATCACCATTTATCGCCCACCCCCATGCCCTCCTCCAGCTCCCCCCACCCTCCCTTCCACTCACTGTTATCTGTGTCCATGAGTTTTTCTCTTTCATTTTTCTTTCTTGCTCCATCCTTCCACCCTCCCTCCCAGCTCCCAAGGCACCCCCACACCCACCAGGTAGCTGTCAACCTGCTATCTACCTAGTCTGTCTCTATTTCGCATGTTCGTTCATTTTGCTCATTGCTTTCCACATACAAGTGAAATCATATGGTACCAACCAGCTTATTTCACTTACATAATGCTTTCCAGGTGAAAAAAGCTGTATGCACTCCTACGTTCCTCGCAGCATTATTTACAACAGCAAAGATATAAAAGCAGCCCGAGTGTCCATCAATAGATGAAAGGATAAAGAAGTGGTACATACATACAATGGAATATGATTAGTCATAAAACCAACGAAATCTTGCCATTTGTGACAACATGGATGGACCTAGAGGGTAAGTCTGTCAGAGAAAGACAGATACCAAATGCTGTCACTTATATGTGGAAACAAAATGAATGAACAAACAAAATAGAAACAAACTCATAAATACAGGGAACAAGGTCTCCACACTGGAAAGGGGTAGGGGATGGGTGAAGAGGTGAAAAGAATTAGGAATGAGGAAGTACAAACTCCAGTTACAAAAGTAGCCACAAGGATACAAAGCACAGAGTAGGGAACACAGTCAGTAATATAGTCACACCCATATCGTATCCTGCCAGGTGGGCGTACACTTATCGACGGGTCACTCTGGAAGTTATACGCATGTCCAGCCACTATGCTGTAAAACTGAAACGAATATAATGGTGTATGTCAATTGTAATTGAAAAATAAATTCAAAAACATCAATTGTAGACGTAGAGTTTTACAGAGGCTGCCAGTAGGAAGGAATCAGCGAACATGTAGCTGCCCCCTTCCTTCGAGGAGACCACCACATACAGATAACGGACACAAGTCATCCAAGCACATGTCAGCACTGTGCAAAGCTGTCTATAAAATTCTCCTGTTATATGTTGATAGTAACTAGAAAATCCAAATTTGACTACGGACAGATGTTCTCATCTGTTCACCCTCTTCCTGGACACTTACCCTCCCTCTTTGTGGTAATGAGTTGTGCCAAGGTTTGAGCAAATAACAGAATGGGCAATCTCAGGCTCCTCCTTGTGCCAGGGACAAGAATCAGAACCAACCTCTGGTGGCAAAAACCACACGCTCCAGCCAATGAACATTAGGAAGAGGAAGACTGATAAACTGTCAGTGCTGAGTCACAGGGAAAGTCTAAGAGGGATTTTTCCACCTCAACTCTTTTTTAATTAAATCAGTCATTTTTTCATAATATTAGATGCCTGAAGCTACTGTAATGTTTCTCTCTCTCTCCTGTCACTCTACCTGCCAATGTGCAGGACTAAAATTACTTCCAGCTTCATCCAAAGGAAATCCTTGTGTAGAAGAATGACCGATGGACAAAGAGGGCCAGAGTTCAGATGGTGACCTCTGAATAAATTGATGGGTAGCCCTAGGGATAAGGCACAAGCTTTTGTTGTATCACCCTTAGAAGATTTCACGACCAAATGGGCACCGTCTAACATTGCTGAAGTTCATGACATTTCCCAGTGTGCCAATCTCATGAATTTGACCTTTTATACTTGACAAATATTAGTGTTTAAGTTTAATCCTCACAATGACTCTATGCAGTACACACCCTTATAGATCCAATTTCACAGATAAGAGAAATGATGTTCAGAACGGTTAAATGAGCTACTGGATGTCATATTGATGGGAAGGTGTTGAGCTAGTTGTACTTCTATGCCACCACACAGGAAGAAAGAATTCCAAGCAAGAGAGAGAGAGAGAGAGAGAGAGAGAGAGAGAGAGAGAGAGAGAGAGAGAGAGAGAGAGATGCTCACCTTGGACCAAAGTCCAGCATAGGTTATAAGGACGCCCAATAAAGAAAGCCTCTGATTCATAAAAGTCTGAATGTCACCTGGGGGTGCAAGTTCTCTGCTTAAATTTATTGTTTATATAGCTCAGGTCAAATATTTCTGCAGACTAGGAGAAGAGATAGGAAAACTGTGCTATCTTTTCCTTCATTCTCCACAGGTGAAAGAAAATATGTCTACAGACAGACTGACAGCTAGCTGTCAGAGGGGTGGGGGTTAGGGGCTGGATGAAAGAAGGGGAAGGGATTCATAAAATATATATAACACGTAGACACAGACAATAGTGTGGGGATAGCCAGAGGGAAATTGGGGTGGGGGTAGGTGGAGGTGGGCAAAGTGGGGGGAAATTCGAATGGAAAGTGACTTTGCTTGGGGTGATGGGCACCCAACGCACTGTGCAGATGGTGTTTTGTTGAGTTGTGCACCTGAAACCTGTATAATTTTGTGAACCAATGTCAGCCAAATAAATTTAATTTAAAAGAAAAGAAAAGAAAAGAGAAAAGAAAAGAAAAGAAAAGAGAAAAGAAAAGAAAAGAGAAAAGAAAAGAAAAGAAAAGAAAGGAAAAGAAAGGAAAAGAAAAGAAAAGAAAAGAAAAGAAAAGAAAAGAAAAGAAAAGAAAAGAGAAGAAAATGCTTTTCTGCACTTAGGCAGAAAGCAAAGCTCTCCCAGTGTCCAGTACCCAAGACTCACGGCCTTTCTTCGAATGGCAGAAAAATAGTACTAGGTAGCTTTTGCCATTTTTAATGTGAGAAAACACTCAGAATATTTAAGTAACTCTCCAAGGAAACAGAACTAGTTAGGAAAGAGCAAGAATCCAAGTATAGATATTTGTGATCTCACAGATCAGCTCTTTGCTACTAAATAACAGGAATTAAGTTGTAAATTGTAGTTATTACTATAAGCAAATGTTATAGAATATTTTTTAAAAAATCTCTGTCCCCTCCTGTGAAAATTATTCTTTCTTGGAGTAAGCATTCTAACACCCATATAATTAATAGAGGGAAAAGCTAGCTCTTAGCACCATTTCTATCAGAGCTTCCTGGTGGATAGCCTTCCCTTCACATCTGACCAGCACAAAAGCTGAGGAACAGAATGGCTTAATCCACCAACTTTACCATTTGAAGGAATTAACTTGAGAAATAAGCAGCTCACTGTCAGATGTTCTACACTTTGGAGAATGAAAAATATTGAAACCTTTGAGTGAGAGATTTCCTCCCCCTACCATTGCAATCCTAAGTGACTTGTGAACAAGAAATCAGACATTTTTCTGAAGCAGCTAATCACGTCTTCTGAAGAAGTCCCACTGACCTTTGTAATATTTGCTTAAGGTTTATAATGCACTTCCTTTTTCTGGGATTAAAGACATGAAACTGGCTGATGGGTTTATCATCATATTAATATATCTATTACTCAATCCTTCATCAAAAACAAGGACAGTGCCCAATGTTCCCTGCTGATTTTGTTTTCTTAACAGTATATTTTGCCACAGAAAATAAGGATAAAAACAGAGCAACAAAAGAGGTGGTTTGTGAGTGACAGATTGTAGGATAAAACACTGTAATTGGTGAAAATGTATTATTCAGGGACAGTAAATTCCTTCAGTTTCCGGCGGCTGCTTTAATCATCTGAATGAAATAACAGTATGCAAATGCCAGTCCCAGAGTCTGACAAGGCGGTCTCTTTCTCTTATTGGATGTGGTGCTTTATCACAAAGCCGTGGAAAGAAAAAAGGAAATGAGGTGGAAAATATTGTTATGGGATTCTTAGTGTACTTGGATAGAAACGAGAGACAACTGTTAAAACTACCATATTCAAGAGGCAATGTGCGTAATGAACCATAAAGTGAAATACGTAAGGCAGAAAAATATTTCTGGCAGCACATGCATATGCTCAAACATACATTTTACTGAGGTATGATGACGTTGAAGAGGGCTGGGCTCTGCAGAGACGAAGATCAGGCAGTCAGCCCGGCCACCTGTTTGTTTACCCGCAACAGGTGCTTTGTGGCACTTTCTGAGGAGTTGTCCTGTGGCATGTAGCAGTGACGGCAATTTGTCTCCTTCCTTCCTTCCCACCTTCTCTGCTTACCTCCCTCCTTCTCTCTCTCCCCCTTTTTGCATCGGCTTCCAGGAAGCACAGCATACAATATACTGAGCAAATGACTCAGTTCTGCCTTCCAGTGCAACGATCACTTTTCTATTACTGATATTTGGCTTCCTGTTTTTCACTGAATCTCTGCATACATTTACAGCGGTATGAAAGTAATTTCATTATAACCAATTTCAAAGACCTTAGAGAGAAGCACATGGTTAATTCTAAACAAACATGAAATAAGTACAAGAGCTAAGTAATGTCTACAAAAATTCTCTGGACACAGCTGGGTGGTGGTTTGGTTCTTTGGCCCTTACCCAGCAGTTTTCAACCAGTGTGTTGCAAGAATTTAGAAAACATGCCATACCTAACTATTTAGTCAGGGGCACTGACCTCTTTTCCTTTAGATTGTCAAATTAAAAACTGACAACAGCCAACACAACAATAGCTGCCCAGTGTGAATGAATGCAAACAATACCTACTTTTTTTGTCAGATAGCCAAGAAATACACTTTGTAGGTCTGCCACCGAACTGTAGTAATTAGCTTAGGGGCGCCGTGAGATGAAGAAGTCTGCAAATTGCTGCTCTTATCCCTTCTCTTTACTGACTGAACATGGAAGGAGGTGGTATCAACAGCAAGCAGGGGCCACGTGTTGTGTTGAAAATCATTGCTAACAATGTTTTTGGCACGTGCGTGAGGAGCGACGTGGGTTGTATTGATTATCTCTGCACAGTGTGCTCTGTGAAAGCCTTGCTATTATTTTTCGGGCTCTGTCAGGGGAAAACGAAAATGTTGCCATCACACAAACATGCCCATCATTAGGCTATGTGCAATATTTGTCTCTCTAGACAATATGTTGAGCTTTGTGTGGAATAAATATTTAATACCTCAAAGAAAAGACCATTGAATTAGAAATGCTTATTGCAGTATACCAAATATTCTCTTTTGATGTGAATTTTGCTACAGATGGCTGACATTGGGCTTTTCCTCTAGTTGATTGTTTTAGTTTTGAGTAGTTTTAACCATATACATTTTTTTTTATTTGAAGTATGTCTTGGGAGGGTTAGGAGAAAAATCACAATCTTACTAAACGGTTTGTTAAACCTAGAAAGGATGTGAGAGGAAAGGACAGAGCTCACTCTAGCACAGGTAGAGATGCCCTTTCTTCATGTATCAGCAGGTGAGGCTACCTGGGGAAATGTGTCACAGGAGGTGCTGGGATGCTTCTAAACGGGAAGAAAAGAAGGTGAGAACTAAAACTTCTATATTAACAAAGGCTGAGCTTTTTGGCCAAACAGCTGGCAAATCTTTCTTGCCTCAGAGAATGTGGGAAGCAGGGGTCCCCCAACACCTTTAACTTGAACTCTGAATAGAATTGGACCCCACAGTCTTTAAACCCTTAGCCGTCCACGTGAGAAGACGTGGAAGGAAGGGCACTTCACCCTCAGAAGCATGAGTCTGTCTTACAGGACTCTGGGGTGGGCTGTCACTTTTCTTAGAGAACAGTTTGAATTGCCCTTTTAGGGGGCAAAATGTGAAGGCAGCCAGCTCCTCTGCGGAGAGCTCTTACCTCCATCGGGCTCATCTGTCTTCTGCCACTCACGGGTACCGAGATTTGTGTGTGCGGTGGGGGTGCTCTGCACATATGGGGCCCGGCACAAATAACACTTTTCCATGACAAACTTTTTTACTACAAAGTCATAGGTATGTGATTCTGCAACATAACACTATTAAACTCAAGCACCGCATATGACATTTTAGGTGAAATGCTCAAATTAAAACTATAGATTATTACACCCGTATTATTACCCTACCAACCACACTCAAGCATGTGTTCCTTCTGCCAGACCTTGTATATCATGAAGACATTTTTAGTTACTTTTTTATAAGTATGCATCCATTCATTAACTAGCCATTTAATAGCAAGCAAGTATAGAAGTAACAATGTACATGACCTAGTCTTAGGGTGGCCATGTTCTTTATTATCCAAACCTAGACACGGTTCATAGTACCATCAGACAGTATTAGCAATTATACCGGGGCAGCAGTCGAACTGAGGGTTCCTTGGGTGTGTGTTCCCCCTAACTGTGATCTGTTGAATCTGAGTTTTCATCTGGGACTGTAAAAATTGATAACCAGAAACCTCATTTAAGTTGGAGTTGGGAGGGCCTGCAGACGGAGCTCTCATGCCCTATGTTGACTGCGGAGTCCAACTAGAACTCTTGTTTCCAACAGCTCCCCCATCTTTCTCTTCTTCCCTGTAGAAGTGTTTCCTCTCCTTTGTTGCTTGGCACTTGCATGTGACTTGCCATTAGACCACAGGTCCTGAATTGCAATTTTTTTTGTTCACTAAGAAATCCAATTTCCTAAGCCAGGCAGTAAAAGACAAATACCATATGATCTCACTTTTAACGGGAACCTAATCAACAAAATAAACAAATAAGCAAAATATAACCAAAGACACTGAAATTGAGAACAGACTGACAGTCACCAGAGGGGAAAGGGGAGGGAATTTTAGGGGGAAAGGGGAAAGGTTTACAGGAACAAGTATGAAGGACACATCGACAAAAACTGGGGGAGGGGTGGAAATGGGAGGGAGGTGGGGAAGGCTGGGGCGGTGGGCTGGGATGGGAGTAAAAGACAGAAAACTGTACAAGAACAACAATTAAAATAAAATAAAGAAATCCAATTTCGCTGGAGAAACATCTGTCCATCCATTTGTTTAAGGTCAACACGATGCAGTCAACATGATTATCACTTTAAGTAGAGGTCTAAACAAAGCAAATGCTGAGACCCCAGAGGCAGGATTTGTGACCCTTTTAGCTGACAGGATCTAAACTGTGTGGCTGACTGGGCTGGTTCAGGACTTAGCCCAAGCTGTCATGCCCCAAGGTGGAGAATCTCTCTAAGTTGCTGCTCTTAAAAATTAAAATGTGTGTAAACAACTGGGAATCTTGTTAAAGTACAGATTCCGACCCGTTCACCTTGTGGGAGGGCCTGACATTCTGCATCCTTGACAAGTTCACAGGTTGTGTGCACTCCGCTCATCTACAGACCCCGCACCGAACAGAAAATCCCCCAATTATTTCAGCCAATTCATAAATCTTATCTCTAATTTTGTCATTGTCAACTCATTTCATAACACTGCGTACTAAGATGGTACTAGATATGCCAATAAAACTCCATGTCAGGTATGCAGCAAACTAATTAACAAGGCATTCTTTATGGATAATAGAAAAGAATTTGAGAAGGGCTTTTGTAAATCACCTCTGGAGTAAAAACCTCAAAAGGATATTTTTTTTTTTAAAGTATGCCCTGTCTACAGCCTGCTTTAAATCACACTTCCTCCCAGAAAGAATTTGAGTTTGTTCTTGTTTTCCGATCCCTTCATCTCAACCAGAAACGGGCTTGCTCTTCGCCTGCATTCCACTTCCTCTTCAGGAGGTAACGTCATCCACTGTCTTATGTTTCACTTCTGAGGTTTCAAGACCAACTGTGTCCTTCTCGCCAGAAAAATGTCTCAACAACATGAACACCTCCTGTTACGGTGAGAATTCAGATACCTCCACGGTTGGGTCTTACACTGAAAGAGGTGAAGACCAGAGAAACTGGAAGGGTGGGCGTGGTCCTGGGACCATCACTGTGGGTGAGAGGGGCCCCAATAGCTGCCTCCCTGCGAAGGGGCAGCCCATTGGCAGACAGTGGTTACGCGCATTACACAACCACACCTTTCAGGCTCCGCCCACCGTGGTGATGCTTTTTCACCAGCCCTTTCTTTTACAGAATCTGAAGTAACCTGAGAATTGACTCAGTTCATTTTTTTGTTTGAATACTCTGAAGCATACTATTTATGACTTTTTTCTGCTTAGGACCTTGTAAGCACTAGGGTATTGAAAAAATGAATGTTAAGTCAGCTTCATATACTTCCCACCCCCCACACAGTTAATGAAACTGGAAATTCTTCAACAAAAGTATTCCCTTCCTAGAAAAAGCCATTATGTTTGACATTGTGTGTCCCCACCCACCCCTTTGTGCCTCAAGTGACTTACACACCCTTTGACACACCTATATGCTTCTCAGAAAAGGAAAACACGCACAAACAAAAGTCCAAATACAAATTTCTACACGGAGTACACTGAGTCGGGGCCAGGAAATTTGTTAACTTCCTTACTCAGAAAATATTTAGTTGAAAAAAAAACAGAAATATTTTTATTCCAGACAATTCAAAAGAGTATCACAATAAAACGAAAGGTGAAACAACCAGGTCAGAGGATGTTAAAGATTTGGAAAGTGCACCTTAGTCCAGTATGACTTGACCTTCAGAACCGAACACACGAACAGTGTGCACTAACCACTGAACATCCTCATCTAACTTTTGTCAGAATGCTTGACTCCTCTTTCCTTCCTTATGTTCTGAAAGTGGTATATCCGATGTAACATACCTAATTGACTCACCATTGCCTAGATCTGGGATTTCTAAACTTTTTTCATCAGGCCCTCATCAGTAAAATATGCCACCATGTATTATCAATTTATGTCTGTTTATTTGTAAATAACAGGTAAGGACTTCTGTACTAATATATTCTATATATGGTAAAATATGCAGAAAATAAAACATTTTAAAAGATGACAAATATATAAAAACAAATGCTAACACTTTTTTCCCACAACCCGATAAAGTATATTTGTCATCTCACTTTGGCTCGGAAGATACTATTTAATTCCTGAACCTTAGCTTTCGAGGTCTAACGTGAAATACAGGATACCAAGATATTGCTCTAGCCCTGCCCCCTACCCACCTCTTGTCCTTCCAGATAAACATGCTTTCCCTTCCATGAGAGCACTGGCCTGGGTCAGGGGGAAAGGGAACTCCCTGCGTGACCCTCAGCAGGAATCACTCTTGAATAATAGGGCATTTGGCAAAGATCGCTTAGAACATTATCAGCTGTAAAAATGTTTTCCACATTTGCAAATAGCCAGGACCTAAAAAATTATGTGTGGTAAATAAAGACTACCTTTAGGGTTTTCTTTCTCCTGCAAACAACCCGGAGCAACTCTGACCACCAGTGACACCTACAGAATGTAATAGAAGACTATTCTAGGAAGGCAGGAAATGACCGCATGGAGCAATTTTTGGAAAAGCAATTTTCTTATACTTTTCACCCAGAAGAAAAATGTGAGTAATGGCACGTCAGAATATTTCAAATGAGTATCTTATTTCACAGTCTTTAAAATAAAAAAAAAATACAGTAATTCAAATGCAGTCGCTTTCTGTAAATGTCATGCAATAGGTAAAATTTTACCTACAGGTGCCTTACACACTTTAGGAAGGAACATTAGTCTGAAAATAGAATAAACTTTAAGAACGTGGTACTTTGAAAAAGATCTTCCTCTGTGGTCAGCACCAACAAAGAGCACATTTTACATTAATTGCTTGTCTCGGTCCAGACCATCTGCCTCCCCACATGTAATGAATGCTGGCATTCTTATTGCTGTGTACTCAATAGCTCAAATTGGGTCTGAAATAAACCCTGCTCAGAGTCTTGTTATAGGATCAGCTTGTGAGTTGTGGAACGAATGTTAAGATTCCTCTTATCAGAGTTCCTCTCCGTGAAAAATTTATGTTTGTTTCCATCTAGCCCAGTATGGGCTTCGCAGAGAGGCATCTTGTACTTGCACAGCTGCATTGTACATCCTTCCCTCACTATACAACTTGTGCGTGTGTGCATGTCGTTATACGGGGCGGGGGGGGGGGGCAACATGGAATTATCTTCTGGAGGGAGGGCCCCCTCTAGAACAAGCTTCCCCAACCAGGTGAGTGTTCTATGAACCCATCTGAATTGGCATTCCTGCTGGTATTGTTGTGAGAGGCTGTGTTCAGTTTGAGTAAATTTTAATTTTTTTTTTTAGATTTTGTTTATTTTTACACAGAGGGGAAGGGAGGGAGAGAGGGAGAGAAACATCAATGTGCAGTTGCCTCTCACGTGCCCCCTACTGGGGACCTGGCCTGCAACCCAGGCCTGTGCCCTGACTGGGAATCAAACCAGCAACCTTTTGGTTCGCAGGCTGGTGCTCAATCCACTGAGCCACACCAGCCAGGGCACTGAAGACTCTTTCAGTGCATTTGCGCATGTCGTGATGGGTGACTTATGAGAGCACCTACCCACACCACACTGAGAGTTCAGCAGTGTTTGACCAAAAATGGCATGACCCCCATGCCCTGCCCTCCCTGTTCACCTGATCTCACCCCAAGTGACTTTTTTTTAGTTTCCCCCAGACGAAAAAGTACTCCAAGGGAAATGTTTTGCCGATGTGGAAGAAGTAAAACAAAATAAACAAAAAAAAAATGGCAGAAGCACTAAAAGGCATCAATCAAAATCACAAGTTCAAAAACTGTTTTGAATAGTGGAAAAAAACATCTCAATAGGTGTAGAAGGTGATTAAAGTTTAAACATGTAAAAATAAATACACAACTTTTTTGTAAATGAAATCTATTTGGGGGGAGTATACCCCCTCATATAACATGACTGTCCAGCAATTCACATGTGGCATTAAAATTCACACAGGCTCTGATACTGAGTGGTCCTTTGGTTTCCGACAACCTTATCGGATATACAGGAAGTCACCAGAGCTCCACTTCGTAGCTGAGAAAACTGAGCCGTAAAGGCTGGGCAGGATTAAACCTGTGACTGTCCCCACCGTGACACTCTGCCCTTTCCTGGTGGGCATCAGCCCTCTGGCCATCTCGCACAGGCCAAACTCCTTCCCTCCCTGCGCCTCTGTCTTTATGAAGCCGGACGCTTCCTAAGAGAGAAGCATCCCCATGCTCCCGCTAGGCACGTGAGCCTCATCTTAAACGTCTCATCAAGAAAATGTTTTCTTCTACCTCAGAACTGCTTACATCCCTGTCTGTGCTCTTACAAACACTTCCTTCCTTCTAAAAATAATTATAATAAAAAATGATAAAAAGACATGTATGTTCCCCAGTAGAAAGCAAATGCCAGGAAAACAGAGATTCTGCCTAATTTGATGGTCAGATTCAAAATGGGGTTCATAGCCCAGTACTGATTGAGCGGTTCATTATCAGGCGCGGTGCTGGCAGAACAACCCTGTACTCGTGGACAGGAAATAGGCTTCCTCTCACTGAATGGTCTATTCCGTGCAGCAAGCACCATGGCAAGTGCAAACTATCTCACCTCAGCCAACACTTGCCTATTGTGGAATCGGTAAGGAGCCCTGGAAATTAGGTGGGCCTGGGGTGTCACACCCGAGGGGTGGCATTAGACCACTTCCACTCCAGGAGGGTGACGCACCGGCTCCACCGCAACAGAAGCTCCGGCTCCCAAGGTTTCCCAGGTCTCGCCCTGTGTATCTGTTCATCTGGCTGTTCAGCTGTCTCCTCTATCACATCCTCTCAAGCTGGTGAAAGTGTTTCCCTGGATTCTGTCAGGCGCTCTAGCAAATTAATCTCTGACCTGCAGCTGCTGGGTCAGAAGCACAGTTGCTAATCTGGGCTTGCCACTGGCACCTGAAGCCGGGGGCGGGGCTGGCAGGGCAGTCCCCGAGCCCTTAACCTGTGGGATCTGACGCTATTCCAGGTAGACCATGTCAGAATGGGGTGAAACTGTGGACACCCAGCGGGTGCGGCAGGGAATTGCTTAGGGTGGGGCAAGAACTCCATGCGTGTGCATCTGGTGACCAGAAGTGTCAGAAATGAAGGGTTTTATGTGAGCAGCGAAGAAGACATACAGGGAACAAAGATAATGGTTAAGAACTGGGTTTTCCGTGTACTGGAAGGAAAATCTGATTTCTTAAAATTATACAGAAGAAACTGTTCACATGTCCATCAGCAGTAAGAGGAGTAACACGGGTTATATCCACCCAGAGGAACTCTAGACAGGAATGAGAACGCACCTTCTATAACTGCACCAAAATGTGGATAAATTTCACACGCATGCTGCCCAACAAAAGAATCTAGACAAAGACAGAGCACACTCTATGATTCTAATAACATAAATTACAAACCTAGGTGAAACCAATTTATGTTGTCAAAAGGCAGGATGATACTGGAAACCCCTGAGCAAGGGGGCCAGCGACCGGAGCAACATGGGGAGGCTCAGGAGGCAGCGGCCACGTTGTTTCTTGAACTGAGTGCTGGATGGAGAGACTGCACTGAGTCTGTGAAAACCCACGGAGCTGTAAACCGATACATGCGCTTCGGCGTGTTCATGGCCTGAGGCAAAGCAAACATGCCCTACTGCTGATCCTGTGTTTTTAAAAAGTTGAGACTGGGTTGGTCATGAACTTTTTTACGTAAAGGCTGATTTTAAAATATATCCTGCAACGAAATATTATCTACTTGAATGCCGAATGTGTGGGCGGCCCCCTTAAATTTCATGCTTGGGGTCCAGTGGCATCCTGACCCCACCTGAGACCAGGCCCTGGGCCTCGTGAACAGGGAGGGGAAGCCACAGGCCCGATGACGCGACAGGACTGGGCCAGAGGCGCAGAGACTGTCCCTTTCTCTTGGAAGTGTTTTTCCTCAGCAGTTCTAGATCTTTCTATGACCACTACTTTCCCTTCTACATGGTCATACACCACAGAATGAGTCTGACAATCTTCCATGACCTACCTAGCCAAGCCACATAGTGCACTTCCATAAGGAAACAAACAAACGAAAAACCCAAAATAAACACCCAATAAACCCAAGGACCTTCTTCCTCAAGACTTTATAACCCCCACTCACTGAGCATGCATTCCAGGCGGTCACTGTCCTAGTCACGGAGTATATGTTAAGTAATCCTAATTCTCTCAATAATCTTATAACTGGAGGGATAATCCCTCCTTTCCTAATGAAGAAAAGAGAATCAACATTACTAAGTCTTCCCCAAAGGCGCGCAACTAGGAAATGTTGAGACTGTAAACTACCACCGTGTACATATCTAACCTCACGGTACATATTTTCCCATTAAGCCTCCCTGACTTTACACCCCAGAGGTACAGCCGATGTTGGCACCTATGAGTACAATCAGCAGGCTCTTCATAAGTGGGACTCAGCAAATGTTCCTCAATCGGTTTGGTTAAGCTCAGGAAGAAATAAAGTTAAATTCTACTAGGTAACAATTTTATTTACTTCTGTATCCTCAGTGCCCAAAACAGTTTCTGGCACTCCACAGGTGCTCCTGAAACACATGTAATTCATTCTTAAATTAGAGAGACGTTTGCCAAGTTCTGGTCCCTGCGATGGGAGACTCAACCAAACATCCACGTGAAGATTTTTTTCCTTTAAATGTCAGCAACTCAAGGAAATTTAGTTTGAATAAGGTCCAAGATTAGAATAGCTTTGTAAAAAATATGAAATTATTCAATTTTTTTAAAGAAATTTTAATTTTAAAGCCATCAACCATTTCCTGAGATTAATTATCTTCCTCAGGAGAGATAACGATAAAAGTCAATTATCGAAAAGAGTTGCAAAGTGTGTGATTTTTAATTATTGCCTTATGTGATTTTTTTTGTGCCTTTTCTCCAACGGTAAGCTATATTTAATGTAAGAGGGTTCTTTTGACACTTGAAAAGTTTGACAGGCAGTTTTGTCACTCTTTCTGCCTTTTCTTTTTGCTCTCGGGTGGCCTGTTTCTGAGGAACAGAAGCTTGAACGTCTCCCTTTCGGAGGCGATCGGAGAGCGGGTGTTTACTAACCATACAAGGAGTGGTCGGCATTTCATAGGGCTAACATCTTCCTGACAGAACGATTACGTCTCCTGCACATCAATCACTGACAGAAGCAAAATAAAGCCGGCTTAATAGAGTAGTATCTCATGATAAATACCTTCCCTTGAAACTTCCCATCTTTGCTCCTATACTCATAGACTGATAAATGATGTTCCTTCACTTTGATGCTTTTTCTCTGGGCAGGAGGCCCATTGTCCTAAGATAGCACCCTATTGAATTCACTACATTACCTAGATGTTTAAGGCAGTTTTCAAAGTCTTCTCTGTCTCCTGAGATTGCCAGTGAAATCAATAAACACTGAGAGATGGGCCAAAATTTAGAAGGGCAGCTGCTTGCCTGCCTCTGATGGAACCAGGTAACAAGATACCTGTTTTTTAGCAATATTTTCTGTTCTGTAGAGCCAAGAGCAAAATCATGGGTTAATATCAGGATCCTTGCCTTGCTTAGCCAGTTTCACAGGTCTGAGGTTGAACGTGAACTCAGCCTAAGCTTCCATCTTGAGTGGCCTCTTCCCTTATTGGAGTGAGAAGAATAATGCTTATCGCTTGAACAATTTAGTAACGCGGTAGAAACCAGCTGTTGGAAGTGATGCAGTCTTTATAATGGAGGCTCAAAGTTTTTCATCTACTATCCTACTTCTTTGTAAGTCAGCCTTTCCTATCCTCTCAATGAGTTTAAGTCATTTCTTATATAAATGCTGCACTAGTTAGCTCTTGCTCTTAAAAAAAAAAAAAAAAAAAAAAAAAAAAAAAAAAAAAAAAAAAAAAAAAAAAAAAAAAAAAAAAAAAAAAAAAAAAAACCACTACCAAAATCTGTAGCCTTAAAGAGTAGTATTTACTATTGCACATGATTCTATGGGTCCTCAGGGGGTTGATGTGGGCCAGGTTCAGTCCTGTGTCAGTGGCCCGTCAGCTGGAGGCTCACGGACCTCGAACGACTTCACTTGCATGCCTGTGGATTGGAGGGCACTCAGGTAGGGCCATGGGGGTAACTGGACTCCTTGTCCCTAGTCATCCCACAGACTAGCTTCGCTTACTGACATAGTAATAATTGGGTTCCCAGGGAGTAAGAGGAAGCACAGGCCTACACATGGCACCTGACACATCTGTCTACCAGAATCTATCACAAAGCTAGCAAAGCCCCAGGCAATGGGGACCACATGCTACCTTTTCTTGGGAGGAGATCCAAGGTCGCCTACAGGGTAAGGAGAAAAGGTGATAGCCAGCTTTGTAATCAATCTATGATCAATTCAAGATCGGTCAAATAGTCAAATAAATTTGCCTGAACTTTAAAAACGATTACCCACTTTAAAACTCTTGAGAAAGCAGTCCAATGAAATGCTTTCATTTATACAAACCCTTTTTCATGTCACTGGTGGATCTGTGTTAATGATTGGATATCTGTTCACTGGAAAGCAACATGTTTGGATTTGAACCCTTCAACATAAATTTCTATGTTTATGGTATCATTCCAAATTCATATAAAAGAATTTTTTATTGCACTATCATTAGATTAGAAATCTAGGGTCTTAAGTTAGCTGTATTTTGGAGTAACAATGACACAATACACTCTATTTCATATAACATCAACCTTGTTGTAAAATGTGATATGTTCATATATTATATAAAGCAAAGTGAATATCCTATCTGTTCAATTTGGTCACCATCCTGGTGCTTTTGGTTGGCCTTTAGTGACATCTTTACAGAGACCTCATACAGAAAATGTTTAAAAATATAAACATATCAAGGAATTTAGAAATATTAACATAAGCAAAAAATGCTTAAAATTATTTGGTCTATAAAAACATTAAATAATATGTCTAAAGAATGACTCAAGTATCTGATATTCATCACTCAGTACATAGTATTTTTACGTTAGAGGTTAGCATTATACTCATCACCTTTTAGAGGCAAGCATGTACTTTTGAATGAGTTCTGTGAGCAACACACATGTATCACTGTGGCATATTTCTCATATTTATTTTTAACCAGTAAATAGTCTCATACTCCACTGGAAAAAAGAGCCTGACATTTTATAATTTAGCAGCTTTTGTTCTTATTTGTGTAGGCTGCATTGTTCTCTGTCCATTTATCCTTCAGGGAGAGCTTGTCTTCCAATGAAAACTATACTATTATATTAATGGATGAAAAATAGGGGAGTAATATTATTTCACATGTTTACTGAGAATGACATGCACTTAAGTAAAACATGAGAAATGATACTAACCTCAAGGTTCTGATTACCTGGAAGTGGAGATACAAGAAGCCAGTTTATTGCAAGGAACTGAAGAATGAAATAATTGTTCAAATGCTTAACAACTTAATTACTGTGTTCTGTAGTTCAGTCATTTTTTATTTTAAGTGGGCTTGTAAAAACTTCAGGTATTAATATTGAATTTTCATGGTTCACTACCAAGAGAAGTAACTCTATTCAATGTATGATAAATTTCTATTTTATATTTTCTTTGCTCCTCTGAAAACAAGTCATCTGCAAACGGTGGAACAAACTTCAAACCTGCCCTGGTATGTGCCCTGACTGGGAATTGAACCCCCACCCTTTTAGCCTACAGAACAATGCTCCACCCAACCGAGCCACACTGGCCAGGGCTCCACATAGATGTTTTCATTGAAACCAATGTAAGCAAATTCCCCAAGTACACTCTAATCATAAAGTAGCCCGTGAAGAGACCAAATGATGCCACATCTCCAGCTAATACTCTCCGTGCTCAGCCGCTTTCAAAGCCCTATCGCAAAACTCCAAGTGTGACACAGAGCTGAAGTTTTCTTTTCAAAGCAAACAAGCACCCTCCACGCTCTGGCTCTCTGCTGCGATATTTCCTTTAGCAGTCAGAGCGGTATAAAGAGCCATAGGCAGGGAAGCCGAGAATCCCCCATTCAATCTCTGCCATTGTCCCTCTTCAGCCTCACAAATAATCCTTTCTCTAGGATGAAAAATGAGACACCAGCGTGCTGCCCCGCATCCTTTAAGAGCTGCCCACAGGTGTGTCTCTTATGGGGAAGGATCTGTAAGAGGAGAAACTGTGCTTATTGAACTGGCTTCACACAGTGCGTGCATGGAAGCAGAGCTGAAAACGATCCTTAATCAATACTGACGATGGATGATAATTTGAGGGGTGAAGGAAAATCCGTGAAGATTTCCTTGGAAAAACCTGAGCCATCAGAAACAAGATACCCACTTAGAGCTTAATCTGTTGTAACAAATTTATAAGAAAATTATTTTCTTAAGTTCTGCACTATCGACTCAGCAATTTTTTAATCCCACAGGAAGCTGGGGCATTGTACTTATTGCCTGAAATATAAATATTATTAAGACACCCATTCTGCTCTGGAGGAACACTAGAATAGGGGAATGGTCTAGGGTGGCAATTTCTGGTGTGCTTGTATTTTAACATATTCAAGGGAAAATAAGAGAACATAATTTAAACTTAAATATATCAATGAAAACTTATGTCCAAGTTGCATGTAAATCAGATCAAGGCAATTACTTTATGCTCTACTAATTTGACATAAAAATGAAAGAATCCATTAGAAAATATATGTTTTTATATATTTTTAAAATTGTGTTAAGAACATTTAACATGAGATCTACTCATTTAACAAATTTTTGTGTACAAGTTAACCATAGGCACGATGTTACACAGTGGATCTCCAGAATTTAATAATCTTGGGTAATTTAAGCATATTTTCTTTTAACTTATGGTGAAAGGAGAGCCTTTGAAATCAAGGGCAAATGTGTTAATACAAATAGCCAAATATATGTAAGTGTTTTAGAGAATTAACAACATATGCATTTTGCATATTTAAAACAACAATCGATTAACCGGCATGCAAAGGGCTTTAATAGTTTGAGCATCAGCCTTTCATATTTTTTCAGGGTCCCTCTCATGTGCTCCAGGACCATCACCCCCAAAGCAGCCTGGCCTGTGTGAGGACAAGATATAATTCTACAAAGATCACACCAACCTATTATCTTTTTAGACAAAAATTTTCAAAAATGTACTTTAGTAACATCTTGATAAGGTTGGGGTATGTAGTAATTTGAACCTCTTTAAAGATGAGGTCCAGGGTCCATATTCTGTATGCTTTGCTTTGCTAAGTAAGACTTACTCTTCTCCCTCATTAAGTTGATTGACTGTTCACTCTTCAGAAAAACAAAAGAAAAAATGTCTCCCTGTCTGTCTTTCTATATGGAATGCATAATATAATACAATATTTAATAGCATTGCATTAAAAACTTTCATATGATTTATTTCAATGAATTTATAAATTTTCTCAATAATACAAATTCAGATGAAGTTTCAGTTGCATAAAATTGAACAATGACAAATAATATTAGCTGAAGCAAAATAAAAGCCTGTTTTCCTCCCATGCAAAATAAGTCTGAACATAGTCAGTCCAGGGATGGTTTGCTGGCTTTACTGTGATATTGGGCACTAAAGCTGGGCCATTTTTCTGCTCTGACATTGTAGTGCTTTAAGTCTATTTTCAAAGTCACTACATGATTCAAGATGAATGCCAGAATTCCAATCATTAATACCAATCATTCTTTCTTTTCCTTTTTTTTAACCCTCACTTAAGGATATGGTTATTGATTTGAAAGAGAGAAAACAGGAGCAAGAGAGAAACATTGATGTAAGATAGAACATCAATGGATTGCCTCCTGTACATGCCCTGACCAGGGATCGAACCCACAACCCAGGTATGTGCCCTAACTGGGAATCCAACCTGTACCCTTTTGGTGTATGGGATGACACTCCAACCAGGTGCGCCACCTGGCCAGGGCCATACCAGTCTTTCCTTCTGTGAGAAGGAAAAGGCAGAGGCAAAGAGATCTGCCCCCACCTGAGTCAGAACCATTAATCTTTAACCCTCACAGAAATCTCACGAAACATTTCTGCTTATCACATTAGCCAGGACATAATCTCTTGACCATACGGGGGATGGGCACATTTTACCCCTGAATAATATCGGAGTTGTGTTCCTAAAAAGGAAATAGAGAATGGAAAACAAAAGGACTTGGTGATAGACAACTAGCTGACTCTGTCCCAGCAGACTTTAAGCAAGTACTTAAGAGGAAGGCACTGAAGTCAATGGTTAAATTCAGTGGCTCTTTTCTCTGCTCACTCATTCTTTCAGGCAACCAATAATATTATGGGTTGTTGTTGTTGTAGTAGCTGTGCTATATACATACACCATCCCAGGCATAAAAATGTGGCATCTACCAGTTAAACACCATGCTTGCTTTCACTGCTTCCAGGGACATAAAGGAGTTGGATTAGGGAATAGGAAAACGCACTGCAATGTGACACGGTCTGTGGCTGGGCAAGGACAGACTGTGGAGAGCAAGCAGAAAAGACCCCTGCAGTCTAGATTCCAGTTAGTCTTAGAAAGCTCTGGTTGATGAAAAGGTAAGATGATTGGGAGTTGGACAAGTGAGATCAGGAAATGCAAGAGGGACAAGTTGTGGGACAACAGAAGGCTACAGACATCATGGCATTGGAGGGATTTAAAGTTCGATGTGACTGCTGTCGTAAGGGTTGTGACAACGTACATAGCAACAGAAAAAGCAGAGATGTACATAGGACTCGGTGAACCTTTGCGCTATCTCTGCTCTTGCTTTTCAGAGGAAGGGCCGTCACTGGTCGGTGCAAACTCAGGAACGACCAGATCAGTTTTCACCTGATATAGGTCAGAGGGCAGAACCAATGGATAGTAGAAAGGGCCCACTAGCTAAACATCTCACATGCTTTTCCACATTCTCTTTTGCAAATAAGATGATCATATTTTCTGAATCCCACTTTAGAAAGCATCATGGAAAACAGCTGAAGCTGTATCTATCTTAGAAAATACAGGCTCGTTTTTCTATATTTATTGAAGAGCTTTACTTCACATGATATGTGTACTATTTGAAATCATAGGTAGGATTTATCACCACTCCTAAATTTAATTTAGTTTCAAAAATAATTTCCATATCTTTAATGAGTTACGTAAATCACCTCTGAGAATACAGAGACCAATATTCTTTGTGAAGCTGCTGAAAGAATGATACCCATGAAAGGAAGCTATGCTAATGAGCGAATTGTACTGGAATATTCTTTTCACTGTATGTTTTTCATTATTTTAATCAAGCAAGTGACAAAGAGAGTCCTCAAACTTATTGTGCAACAACAGCAGCAACACCTGCAGAAAAATGAGGGCTGGGACAGTTAACAAATGTAAAGCTTCGAGTATGTTAAAATGAGCCATATTTTAGCAGGACTGAAAAATACTTCCTCAGCACAACAATAGAAAAGAGTCTATATTGTCATTTACAATGGTTAAGCATATAAGCGTAACTAACCCTACCCTGCAATCCAGTCAACATAATCCTTGTCTCTCAGTTGTTTGGGGTTAAAAACATGAGAAGAAAAAACTTATGATTGCATTAGAAAATATTTTGTTCAGAGAGAATTATTAATCATAGAAAAAAGTCTCCTCAACCGAAAGAAAGGAAGAAAAATGTTCTCACTAAAGTGGAATAATTTTTCTATTAATTATTCCCATTGAGACTTCCTCAGTGACACAAAAACGTACATGCTTATATGCCAGATCATTATAATGTCCCCAAGAGTGACATATTATGAGCCTTATTTAACATCTGTTCTGGTATCATGGCATCAGAGCTATTTTGAAAAGAGTCCTTACTTTAAGAAGTGATAAAAGAGATAGACATTAAGGAAGTAACTAATGATTTCAGAAAAATAAGTTACAAAGTTTGAATGGTCCTTAATAGTTTGGTATAAGAAAGGCACTTAAGTTTAGATTTGCCCATGCAACTCACTGTATGACATCACACCAAGCTAAATACCAAATAATCCTCTAGCCCCTCATAGCCAGCCTTTGCTCACTTGAAAAAAATATATAAACAACACTGAAGCTACCTCCCTTAATTTACCAATTTTCTTTTCTTCCCTTCTTCAAATAGTTAAGTTAGGAATCTGAAAAGTTTGTAGATGCATTCCATTCCAGATCACTGTCAGAAATCTTTATCATGATACGTGAACTGGAAAGCAAGACTTCCACACCTTGCAAACCCCAAGCTGAAATTTCAATGCAAACAGTTGGTGAAGGAGTTATTTTAAAACACAAATCTTGTGACTATGCAAACCTTTATATAGTCACTTTCTATCTTCTTTGCAATCCCAATGCAAGGACACCAATAGGAGCGTTGACATTTTATGTGTGCAGAAACGTAGAAATTCGGATGAATCAGCCATCAAAGCAGCTGTTTAGAACCCTTTTGTAATAAGCACACCTCCATAAATTTAATTTTTATTCACACACATTTTTAATCTACTTCAAACACTTTCTACGTGTGTCTTTTAATTGTAGATCCAGGGAAAGTGTATATCATTGAATAGAGAGAAGGATGATATAGTATGAAAAAGGGGAAAATAGTATACACAAAAATGTTCTTAGAAATCATAGAGGAAAAATAATTTTCTGAATTATGTGTACATAGGGAAAGCTCCCAGGAAGCCATTACCCACCCTCTTTTCCAGCTAACCATCACAATCTATTTATATTTTTCAAATGCTGATAATTAACCAAAGATGATTTTTTTAAAATGTTGGTTGATTTGACTACACCAGGTCCTTTCCTTCTGCTGAGTCTATAGGACAAAGACATAAGGAAATCTCTTACAACCAGAACATTTTAGAGCAGATTAAATGCATCTGTATCCTCATCAATAAAAAGAAAATTGGGTGTTTCCTCAGATAATTTCTAGTACTACAGTTACCCAAACTAGGCAGGTTGTATGTGTTTAGGGATTTACCAGTCTCTTCTGGGTTGTCCCAGTATGTTGTCATTGAGCCTGGCTTTTTATATCCAGTGTCCCTGTACATTTCTGATCGAATGTGAAAAACTATCCTAGGAATTTATTCGAGTCTCTTTTGAGAAGTTTAGTTTCTTCATGGAATTAAAAAAATAATCATCTTTCCTGCATCTGGGTGTAAGTGGAATCTTGGCAGAAGAGTATTTATCCGGAACTTGACAATGAATGGATTTAACAATATTAACCCATGAGTGACAAGTCAAGCTTTTGTGACAGCTAGGCATTGGTCCCTAGGTTATAAAACTAAATATCAGATATCGCCTAAAAGATAACTAATGTCTGATTTGTGGCATTTATTTAAAACATCTGTGAACATCCACATTAAATCATAAAAGCAACATTTATCTTGGGCTCTCTCTACACAGCCAAGGAAATGAGGCAACCGAACGCTCACACAGTTCCTTCACTGAGTTTTAAAAGTAAACTTTGATTGCTTATAAATCCCTTAAACCATCAAGTATGCTCTGGGCTGTTCTTTCCAAATGCTGAAATAATTATTTTTAAAAGAATAAAAGTTTATTCTAAAGGGCAAAGTCATTAGGATGAGAAAAGTGATGCTCAAGCGGCATGGGTGGTTGGGAGGCAAAATGGTCTGTGCTGGGGAAAGAGAACCAGGAACGCATGCAGGACTTGGGATCGTCAGGGCCCATGGCCGCGAAGGTGGGAGCGAAACACGGATGTGAGTCTGGTGTCCGCGGATAATGTTGGTTTGAGGGGTGGGGCCTGCAATCGTATGAGAACTACAGCCCCTGAGACTAGTCTGAAAAAGGCATCTGTTAGCTGTCATTTTTGAAGCGGTTCAACATTAAAAGACTAAAGAAACCCCACTGACCTTGGCATTTAGGTATAGCCACTATTCTTATCTTTTTCTAGTGCAAAACAAATAATGGTTGATTTTAAACCTCTGAAAAATAAATCCCATTAGTGTATCCACTGATGTGCACGTTAGTTCTATCCCCTTCGTTTTTCTCTCCTATTCAAGAACGTACTATAGCAACGTAAGTGAGACAGAGTGGCAAGCAGGTCTTGTTTTTATATTAATGAGTTACAGAAAGAAATAATTTCACATCAGTACTATTACCACTAATCATGGCATCTCTCAACATCCACCTCATTAATAAAGTAATACCAAAGTTGTAAATCTTTAAAATACAAGAAAAACAGTTCTGTTGGAAGAGCTACCAAAGAGGTAGCCAATTAAAAAGGAACAAAGGAAGATCCAATAACCGAGCATGGTGATGGCAAAATCAGAGGAACTTCCGAAGGCCAAGGGCAATAGCCTCTTCTGAGGTTAAGCCACTGTATAAAGAACTGTGTACGTTTCAAGTTATATACGTTTAATCCAGATCATCCTGGTGGGATAAGTGCAGTGCCTGGAAATATCGCCATATTATTTTCCAGGTATATCAGATAGAAAGAGACTTTCTATGTAGCTAGTGCCTAGCCGGGTCAAGAGCTTGAAGCAGGTGTCTGAAGGATGCATTTAACAAGTACAGCAATGATGGGACTCCGACCAGGGAAGCCCGTGACAGCAGAGACTGCAGCACACAGCAGGGACCTGATAAAGGCATGTTAACTACGAAGCCTCAGAATTGAACAACAAGAGATGCAAGAGCAATGCTACAGCAGCCAATTTGTTTGAAGGCTGGAGAAACTAGGCTTTCCTAGTAAACACTTTTTCTGAAAGACTTAGAACGTCAGAGTTCAAAATTCGGACTGTAGCATGGATCGGCCACTTATTTAGTCAATGAACTTGAGTGGATTATTTAAGTTCTATGAGCCTCACCTTCTTCAGCAGTAACCAATGGCTGCTTTAATTTCTAACAAGTATGTAAAGTACTTAACAAAATTCCTGACACATAGGAAACATTCAATAAATGAATGTTGCACTGTCGATGCATAAAGTCGCTAATAAAGCAGAGGACAGGACTTACGTCTCCTGCATCCGTCACTATACATTTATCAAACTCTTATTTACTGACTTTTCATACATGACACATATCAATTGCATGCATGTTATTCTTCATATTACATCATACACCTGAATATCAATTTCCTATCAGAATTGGTGTATAACATTAAATAGCACTACAACCAGCTCATCTTTTTCAGTAATATTCCTATTATAATTTCTGAACATTTCAATTCATCAATGTTAAAGATAATTTCCTCCCCTCGTAAAATATTAACATCCTTTTCTGTGTGACTGAGAAATGTCTTCCAGCAACTTCTTCCTGTCATTAATTAAAATAATGAGTGGTGTAATAGTAAATGTGTAATTCTCTGGCAAGCACTCAGGTGTTTGCTGAGAAGTCCCTTTCTACCAAAAACATCTGGAAAATAATATGGTAAACGAAAAAGCTGATACTTTAATATACTACAGGGTAATCCCCAAGTCTAGGTAGGCAAAGTGCCAAACTGGCAAAGCTTGTTCTCCTGGCATGGTGCCGCGGCTTCCTCATTTCTCTTTTCTTGGTGTGTTTGACGAGGATTTTGCTCAGCCCCTCAGCCCCTCTTCATTTTCACGGCCTTCCTTATCCGACAAGAAAATGACAACAGACACATTCTAACACAGGATGGCTCTTCTACTCCCACGGAAGGTGTCTCACACAAACGCAGTGATCATAAATATTTCAGTTACTTCAATAGACTCGGGCATAGCCACAGTTAGTAAAAACAGTTGCGTGACTCCTGCCCTAGCAGTAAAAGTGAATTGTTGCTTCTGGTTGGTTGCATGTCCTCTGCCAGATGGATTTGAATGGGCACTTAGGTCCCTTCCCAAGAGGCTGGAGTCCTTCCCTGCCTTTCCCCCTCTCAATGTTGTGTTCCAAGATGTTGAATAGTAAGTATGTTAAGAGTTTGAAGCTTTAAGACTCAGTCCCCTGACACTTTGTGAAATGAGTTAATTGATCTGTTCATGACTTGACTCTTCTGACTCCAGCCATGTGATGTTTTACACTTTGTGAAAGGCTGGCATAGTCTTAACACATTTGATCCTCAGATGTACCTCAAGAAGGATTAATTTCCCCACTTTTCTATTGGGAAAATGAAGCTCAGAAAGAGAACTGCTTCCTGCCGAAAACAAGAAAGAGAAAATACACATGTGCTTATTAAAATGCAAAATTTGAGTAAGATCCTCATTCTACATATTAGATACACATAATTGGAAAAACAAAATCCAGGAGCAAGGAAGGGAAATAGTAAATATATGAAAACAGAACATAGACTTTCACGTTGTATTCAAATGTTTTTCAACCATCAACTCTCAGGTAAAATGTCATTAAAGAAAACATTTCTTTTTATTTGACGAAAACAAAAAAAGTCTTCAATGATATTTTGCCTCGGAGTTAGTGGGTGAGAAATATTTAAATATGACACAGAATATTTAAATATGATTGTAGAATATTAAATATGACACTTTGTGCAAAACATGGCCTTTGTCTTTGTCTGACATAATGTTCCCTGGGAAACTTTATTTGGGCTGTAGGTCGTCTATTGGGGCGTGGTCTCCGGAATGACATGAAAGGAATATGAGAAGCAGAGCTGTAAAGCCTATGAAATAGAAACCTTAGCTAATCTCATTCCATGTGGTCCTGAGCTAAAGGCAAAGGACCCAGGACTTTGTGCCCCAAACTGGCCTGTCACTGAAGCAGTCTGACTCTGAGGAGTGGGTTATAACCATAGACAAGGCATCTTCCTATGGCTGAAAGCAAGTCACTGAAAGAGATTCGGCTGTGAGCTGTCAACAGCAAACGTGCCCAGCAGATAGAAGGAGCAATGCCTTGGTCCTTGCTAAAAGGCAGTCTGGGTAGAACAACACAGCATCCACATTAGCCTGGAAAGCCATTCTTTGCTCTTCTTTACCTGAGACAAATCCTATTTATCCTTCAAAATCCAGGCCAAATAGCATTGCCTCTGTGAATCCTCTGTAATCACTCACTAGAGTTATTCTCACCATCACTGTTCCATTATATCATATTTTATGTCTCTAACATAATATTTATCGCAAGCCTCACTAGTCTGTGAGTTCCATGATGATGGGTCTGTATCTTATTTATTACTCTCTCTCCAGTGCCCAGCACAGCACCAGGCTATAGTAACTAATAAATATTGAATTAAAAGCCCACACCAAGCCAGCAGCATGCGGGTCCTCTTCTGAATGCTCCCCTCCTTCCAACCTTGTTGATGGAGTGAAAATTAAGACATATACATTTATAACTAGAGAAGATCTGCTGATGTTCTGCCCTGAGGTTCTTGCATAAAACATTTTGTTGAGGAAGGATTTATATCATTCATACCCAGAGGAGGAAGTGAAGTAAAATAAGAGACAGTTGCAGGAAGGATCGCATACAACTCAAAATTAAGTGAGCTGAATTCCAACCCAGGCACCGCCAGGTTCTGTTTGGGAGATCTGAGAAGGTACTAGCTCTCTGGATACTACAGTTTCTTAGAAAATAAGGGCGTGTGATTTCATCACAGAGTTTCTGGGCTACAGGGAGACTCGTAGAATTTTTAATGCTTACTCTACATCGCCAGAATGAAGTGAAAAAGGCTAAAGGTGCTTTATGAAAAAGTACCTTTCTAGAAAAAAAAGTTTTAGTTATTCACAGTTGAAATGGATATGTGCAGCAATCTTAGGCAAAATAAATTGAGTAACAGAGTCAACAGTGAAAGAAAATTGAAATTCAAAAACTTTTGGTATATCGCCTAAGTCAGTCAGTTTCATCTGTGCGGGGGCACAATGTAAAACCAAAGACTAAGTACTCCAATATTACCTAAAATTATTCTTAAGTGCATCCTTTTCCCCCTAATACTGTCTCCTAGAAACCTCATCATTGTCTTACGATTTTACCTGCCTCTACTGGCTCTGGACAAATCTGTGGAAGGATGGACCAGCCCCTGTTGTTTTTAGATATTTCTCAGCATCGGTTTTTGCTGCCAACCAAAGATATTTGGGAAACCAACTACAATATTCTATGTTTAAATACCAATTATAATTTTTGAATTTTGTTTTTTCTTAAAGAGGTACATGTCCATGGCCTTAGCATTTTAGCAGAAGAATCGGTAGTAACTTCATTGTAGAGAAAACTCACTACACTTCAAATAACTAAAGTTAATATCACCAATACTAGGACTAATTCACATCTTGTACTTTATGATATGAAACACTGAAAATGGTCCAACGATATCTCTGTGGTATTCCTTTAAGTAATGCAAATATATGAATCTAATAAGACAAATTGGACAAGTCCATATTTAGGACATACTTTGAAATCACTATCCAGTTCTCTTCTAAATTATCAGGGTCAATAAAGATAAAGAAAGACCAAAAAAGTTGTTACAAATTAAAGGGAGTAAAGGCACATGAACACTAACTATGATCTGTCATTCTAGATTGGACCCAGGAACACCTACACAGTCATTACTGGGAAAATTCACAAAATTGAAAAATGGTCTCCAGCATACATGCCAAATGAGCAAGTGCCGTCACATGCGTAATGCCCATATGGATCTTCACACGATGTCCATGTGGTTGCAGGCCTATTGCAAAGTAGTCAGAAGACACTCAGGACGTCTGGCTCCCTCTGGTAGGCCAGCCTAGCGGTTAAGAGCATGGGACAGGGTTGGTGATCAAAAGTAGCTAATCCTTGGGGCTTTTCAAAAAAAGGAGAGAGAGAAAGTATTAGAAAAGGACAAATATAACATTTAGTAATCACTGATTCTAAGTTGAATGTAATTGCTGAGAGAATAAATGAGAGCTAAACGGCAGGAGAGGAAGTCGAGCATCCTCCTTTCAGAGAATCCTGAAAGTATCAGAAGCTGGGAAGACACGTTGCAGGAACGTGGATGTTTAACTTCAAAGCAGGGGGAGGCTTGTAGCGTAAGAGCGCCCCTGGGGCTGATTTTATGGGATGAATATGAGGCTGGAAGCTAATAAAGCAAAAATGTACAACAGAAAGATGTGCCAAGTAAAAACCGGGAGTTGTTGCATGGCCCTGTAACATGTGGGCAGTGTGGCAATTTCTACATACCTGGGGAGATATGCAAAATTTTACATGTTCACTATCACTCAACAGTTATTTGTTGGATATCAATTAAGTTTTGGATCTTGAGGTGGCAATAGAGAATTAAATATAAATATATTTTTAGAGTTTATTAAAGATAACCAATTAAGCACACAGACATACTATTGTTTAGCAATAAGCTTATTTGACCATTTATCATAGGAGTTTTATTTTTTTAATTAATTAATTTATTTATGTTAGAGTAAGGGAAAGAGAAAGGGAGAGAAACATCAGTGTGTGGTTGCCTAGCATGTGCCCCCCAGAGGGGATCTGGCCTGCAACCCAGGCACGTGCCTTGACTGGGAATCGAACCAGCAACCCTTTGCCTCACAGGCCCACACTCAATCCACTGAGCTACACCAGCCAGGGCTACCAAAGATGTTTTAGAAAGAACATGGAACTGACTGACAACTGCCAGAGGAAAGGGGGAAGGGAGGAATGGTGGAAAAAACGGGAAGGGATTGGCAAAGAACACGTATGAATGACCCATGGACACAGACAACAGTGTGGGGAGACTGTGGGAGTGCGGGGCATGCTGGGTGGAGAAGGGCGAAGGGAGGGGACTGGGACAGCTCTAATAGAATAAATAGAATAAAACATAAGAAAGAAGTACTTTCTATTTTCCCTATTTTTTTTTTTTTTTACATCTTGATGGCTGTTGAACGTCCTTAAATCCTCTCTGAAGGCAGAGTAAAGTAAAATATTTTTAAATCCTAGTATTTATTGCCATATTGCTTGGGACTCCAAATTTAAATAGCTTTCCTACCTCCTTAAGAGATCTTAGTCCACAACACTTCCTCTATCTGGTCCCCTTCTGTCTTTCTCTTTCATTCTTTTCTCCCACTTTCTCTTTTAGCAAATAATCATCAGTGACTTCTTTCATCTTTCCAGCATTCTACATTCCCTTTCTTCTTCAGAGTGAATGGCTTGTTTAAACAACCCAGTTCTGCCTCCTGTCAGATCTTGGACTGAAATCATCTAATCTTTCAAGTTTCAGGTTAAAGATCATATTGCCAAGAAGGAGGTTTATGACCTGTAGACTATGTCCTCCTCCTTTTCCTAATGTCCCAACAACACCTAGCACTCACTGCACATTTCATTGCAACTACTTGTTAAATTTTGTCTTCCACGCTAGGATATAAATGACATCAAGGCAAGTGCTACCACCTTAGTTGTTTCATTCACTGTGTCCTCATGTTCACTTGGTATCACATACGAGAATTTAGTATTTATTTGGGTGATGATGAATACATAACTGAATATATGGATGAATAGATGGGTGGACAAGAAGATGAATTTATAAATGTACATCTACCAGGTACCAATCATATTGTGGATCATATGGAGGCAGAATACAGCAATGAATAGGATTTGGCCCTTTATCCTCAGATGTGGAAAATTTGGATCAAGACATATGTGTGTACAAGACTAAAGCTATGTCAGGGGGGTAAAACCTGTGCTGCTTTAAAGGATGTAAGCAAAGGGTTGCTGGGAGGTGCAAAGGAAAGAATGAGTGCCTTGGAGCTCCAGGCAAGGAATCACAGAGGGAATGAATCTGAATTCGGTCATGAAGAAAGAATAAGAAACTGATAAATACACGGAGAGGGAAAACATTCTCCCAAGCTGTAGCGCTAGGGTCCAACCTGCGGCCCAGGATGGCTGTCAATGCGGCCCAACACAAAATTGTAAATTTCCTTAAAGCAATACGAGATCTTTTTGTGATTTCATGTCACAATGTATTTAATGTGTGGCCCAAGACAACTCTTCTTCTTCCAGTGTGGCCCAGAGACACCAAACGGTTGGCCACCCCTGAGAGGACTGGTCAAAGGTGACATAGTCAGACCCATGTAGTCTGTTTAGGCTTCGTTGGAATAGAGTTCTATACAATGATTTAATCAGGAAAAACATGGGCAGGAAAAACATGGGCATGGTACAGAACAGGGATGGTTTTAGCGATGAGGCTAAAGAGTTCAGAATTTAGACTGTAGGAAACAGGGATCCATAAAACACTTTTGAGGAAATTAATCAGTTTTTTAAGGACCATAACTAGCAGCAAAGTGGAGCATTCCCTACAGAGACTGAAAACAACGAAATGAAATAGGAAGCTGTTTAAATAGTGATGGCAAGGAATGCCGACAAATGTAATGCCACGTCAAAAGAATCCATTAATTTAAAATTTATATGCATTATTATACTTGAATGGCCATTCTCAATGTCATTGTAATATATACTATAATATACATACCAACTTAGATGCAAGATTGATATGCTTACAGAAAAAGCACCAAATTGAATTTACTAAAATTTATATCCAAAAGTCAAATTTGTAAGGAGATATACATTCAAACATAGATTAAGGCAACTGAGCTCATTATAGATAGTGACCCACTAATTAGATCAGTACTAAGTTTATATTTCTGCCTATGGTTGATACATACATTGGTAGCTTGAAAATTTTAGTGACATATATTGATATGGAAATGTATTTATTTAGCTGTTGATGGTACATGCTTTCTAGGTTATTGATGGGGGCTAGTAAAGAGAATGTGATTGAAATGGCTGTTTATTTTGAGGTCCTGGTTGTTTTTATCTGTTTGTTTCATCCTGATTAAGCTGCAGCTTGTGTTAACCTTGGTGAATGCATGTCTTTTTCCTGATTTCATGGCAATTGCCTGCAGCTTCAATCCACTGCTAGTGTTGTGACAGCTTATAAAAAAAAAAAAAAAAAAAAAAAAAAAAAAAAAAAAAAAAAAAAAAAAAAAAAAAAAAAAAAAAAAAAAGCAGTAACAAACCAGAACCAAAGTCAGCTAGGGAGGAGGAGATGAAGAGGAAATGAGACACGGGAGATTTTCATCCCACTGAATTTCACGGACTAACTGTGTCCCTCCCAAATTCCTATGTTGAAGCCAACTTCAATTATGATGGTGCTGGGAGAAGGGGCTTTGGGAGAAAACGAGGTTTAGACGTCATCGTGAGAGTGGGACCCACATGACAGGATTAGCCCCTTTGCAAAAAGTGGGAGAGAGAGGGAAAGGGCACCAAGAAAAGGCCACGTGAGGACAAAACCGGAAGGCAGCCGTCTGCAAGCCGGAAGGAGGACTCTCCTGTGACATTGAGTCTGCTCGCACTTTGACCTTGGACTTCCCAGCTCCAGACCCCTATGAATAATTAAATGTCTGTTGTTTCAACCATCTAGCCTATGGCATGTTGTTGCAGCAGCCGAGCTGACTGAGACAGTGGGCCTGTTGAATATTATGTTAACCCACATCCCCCTTTGCAAAAGCAACCTTGTCCTCTTAGAGCTAGGCATTGTGGTTTTACCTACGGAACAAGGTCAGAATGTGATGTTCAATGACAACAGGTTTTCTAAGCATTACCAACTGTAAAATGGAAGTATAGCTTAATTAACATGTAATAAACTAAAGTGAAACAGCAAAAATGTTTCCTTCAGGCTCTGCTGCTTAAAAGTATGGTGGACATTCCCCCCCACCCACCCACTCTGGTGACTGTCAGCCTGTTCCCAATTTCAGTGTCATTGATTATATTTTGCTTGTTTGTTTGTTTTGTCATTTAGGGGAGGGAATTTCAGGGGAGAAAGGGGAAGAGTTTACAGGAACAAGTATAAAGGACACATGGACAAAAACTAGGGGGGTGGGAATGGGAAGGAGGGGGAGAGGGCTGGGGCGGTGGGCTGGGATGGGAGTAGAAGACAGATAACTATACAAGAAAAACAATTAAATTAAAATTTTTTTTAAAAAGAAAATAGTGGCATCAAATGAGGCTAACAGGAGTAAATAAAGTGTAGTTGTATCACAAAAAAAAAAAAAATATGGTGAACAACATAGTTGCTTAGGGTTTTTCAGTAGCTTGTATGCGCTCCTCATAGGGCATCTTTGGTGTCCAGTCTCACCCATGTCTTGTGGAAACTTGTCTATGAGAACGGCCCAGGCTAGACAGGGAAAAGGACATTGTTAATACACTGTGAGAAACTCCTACCTGAGGCTGGGGAAACAGCATGGTCGAGGTGAGGAACGACCAGAAAAATTGTGGAGAGAAGTTAAGGTGGAAATGGAGGCAGAGGCTCCTCATGGCAATTACAAAGAGTGAAAAAAGGTAAAAAGAATAAATGATAAGTACCTATCTTAGAAACCACAGGTATTGGGTGCAACACAAATTAGATTGAATGGACTATCCCCAAAGAATAGTCAAAAAGACTTAACTTATGGGTAGGTCAGAATTTCCCACAAACTTGATGTTCTCCTTGTACATTAGAGCTCAACCCATATTTTCTCATAAAAGATTTCCTGAAATTAACTTCCTGAAGTTAATTTTCTTTTCAAAAAATGACTTGGCAGTCCTGACCACCCCCTCCTCCACCCTTTCTGAAATCTTCTCTTCCCTTGGTTGCTTACAATGGTTGTTTATGTTGTTTTAGATGTCTCTGGAATTCCCTGTGAGTGTCAGATTTGAGTTTCTTTGCTTAGAAATAATCTGTTTGGTTTATTTACCTGTATGATAGGTTGTCTCCTGGACTTCCTTCCAAAGAGTATTTTGTTGCGTTTGTTTCAGTTGTGGGTTTTTTCTTTGTTTACTGTTTACTTTCTGTGGGAATGCCACATTATTACCTCTGTTGAAATGCCTGGATTTTACAGCTGTGTTCATTCGAGTTCTTTCTTAATTTCTCACAACTTAATGATATCTCAAGGAGAAAATAAAATCTAGCACTGTCTTATTCGTAGGATCTCAGCACGTTCTGAGGTCAGAATGTCCCTCCGGAGGTCAGATCTCCAGCATCCCTAATTCCACGGACATTACGAGAGCCACGAGGTACGTCTCCTATCTACTTTGCTCAACAGCGTTAATCCTCAGGACCTGCTGCTCTGAAAGTAGAGAAATAGGAGCTTGCATTCACTACCAATGTCCACACCAAGCAATCACAAACAAAGTGCGATTTAAGATCAGCTCTCTCATCTTAAACCATTCTTCACCTGGGCTCATAACACCTACCTCATACGCAATTATGAAGGAAAAGGAAACACTAGTTGTTAAGTGCCTAGTGGATTTCCTGGGATATATTAGGCACTGGATACCTGTGGCTATGATTGTTGTCACTGCTACTGCAAGCAGAGTAGTTATGCTTTAAGAAAAACGAGATGCTCATTCTAATGGGGATGTAATGGAGGAATGACACTAGACTTAGAAACAAGGATATCAGCAAGCAAATCCACTGAAAAGCAGTTGGACCTATAATATAATACCTATAGTATAATAGATGATTTAGTATTATTATTATGAATTGAAGTCAAAAGTTCGCAAGACAAGATATATGTGACTACTTAGCAAACTTTCTTTTGCATCCTTAATACCCACTGAGAAGAGTCACTTCATCGTGGTCTTATTACTGATAAAATAAGATCGAAGTCATTTAGAAAATAAATTGTAAACCTAGCTCAACTTTAATTAGTTTAAGAAGACAATGAGGCATGCATATCACTTGGAAAGGTTTTCATTTAACATTGTTCATACTTTAAGAATTAAAAATGCAATTAAGCGCAACACTTTAGAAAACTGAGAGGGAGAATTCCCTAAACATGGAGGCCCGGAGTGGCACAAGTGAAGAGAGAAAAAATATCTTAAGTTGGCCGCCTGCATTTCTTTCTACCTGCTTTGCTTGACTGCTTGGTATTCAGGTACCAGGTCACAGGTGGAAGGCGGCGAGAACCATTATACAATGTAAATGTTTATAATAAATCATAATTACTGGCACACCTGTGGTACATAACTTTGTGAGGTGATGCAGCAAAGATGCTGAAAATGCTCGGTGCAGAAATCAAGGAATAAAACTCTCTCTCATTTTTTAACCCACCATTAGTTGGAATCTAATTCACACATTTCATTACTTGGAACAGCCACTGGCGAAGCTGGGAAGGGGAAGTTGGTCTCCAATGTGTTCTATCTCCTCCAGCCACTTCCCCGGCTCCCAACAGAGGTTCTCAGGGTCCCCAGGGACCACAGCTTCTCTCATCCCCTGGTGCTTAGGCGTTGTTCTCAAAACAGATCCGTAAGTCCTTCCTTGGCAAATCAAAAACTATAATTAACAAGTCAAAAATTATGATTAATTATTATAGAATCTAAGTCAACGATCTTGGCAAAGTCTCCCAATATTAAATTGACATCATTATTATTACTGCATCACAGATCATTTAATTTGCTTCCTTAGCTGTACGTTTTGCATTCCCCTTTCCTGATGCCCCAGAAACCTGGTCCAAGATTACATGTGATAGCAGATCTGAGGCTGGCTCGGTCCATACAATTAGAAGATTCTCTGGACACCACTGTCACTGAGGTGAAGGATCCTGGCTTTAAACCCTGTTTTGGCGCTATGTGAGATGAGTAGAAAACTACGTGTTTGAACAGCCTTACTGTATTCTTCTCTCCACCACCCCACTTATAGCATTTACATTATTGAAATGTGTTTCAATCTTATGCTAATGGGTAAATTGGGAAAGATTTTCTGAAGTGGCAGCTGTATTACAAGAATATTTTTGAAGGACTATTTTAATTAAAATCCATAATATTCCCCTGGGTGCCACTGAATATTGGAGAAATCTGAATATGAACGGTGTACACCTGAATGCATGCGGTGTTTCTTTTCCTTCTTCCCTTAATGGACGTGGAAAAGGTGCCTGATCCCTGGCTCGCACAACCCATGGGTTGGTTAAGGAAGGGTTAGCGCCTCCATGGCTCATCACCTACAAATGTGGAGAGTTTTTAAGATAAACCTTAGGGGTATTAGTACCATTCTCAATTTCATCATTTCACACTGTCTCACTTTCCATTTGTTCTAATTTCTTCATCCACTCATTTTAAACTTAATTTTATTTAATCTGTTGGTGTGTAGCAAAAAGCATAACCATTCTATCAATATTTTCAATTTATTAAAAAATCACTTAAGCCTTTGCCTAAACCTCTTCCATCTCTTCCCATCTAACAGACATACTGAACGATAAAAATTTATCCCCCACATCACCTCACTTTCCACCCTCTGGAAAAATAAAATCGATGATGTAACAAAGAAATGATGCTTGGTTGTGGAAATTCTCAGGAATAGAGGCTCTGAATATAACCCCACCAGACCTAATCCTATTTAATTATTTTCCCCCAACTCTCACAGTCGGAAGCGAAATTCACTGACGGGTCAAAGGTTCTGACAAAGGAATCAACAAGCGCTGTATGATCCAGTGAGAATGGACATTGCTAAAGTTTTGAGAAAGAGGAAAATCTTTACCCCACAAGCTCAGTGAGGAGGAAACACAGCCTGGGAATGTACCAACAAGGAATGAATGAGCCACAGGACCTGAAGTCTGATAGAGAGCGAAGCATATTAATGAGCTCCAGGCTCATGTTCACCCTCAGCCAGGTAGTCTGAGAAGATCTACCTGGTGTCCCTTTCTCTGATTCCTCATCAATGAATCATTCATGCTGCTGCCAGAGGGTCACGATATTCCACATTTGCATTTCTTCTCACCTACAGAATGAAGTCGAGACCGTTAATGCTGCCGCTCAAGGCCACCCCATACTAAGCCCAAGGTGACTCTAGTCATATAATTTGCCGCGTTGCTGTTTAAATAAATCCTGCAATTATAAGTTTCTGTGGATTGGTTTTTGATCCTTTGTTTTTGTTTTGTACAGATTGGTCTTTCATCTCAAAATATCCTTTCTGTCATGCTCTGTCCACTCAAATCTCACTCAGTCTGCAGAACACAACTCCAATGGAAAACCCCCTTGGAAGCCTACCTGTGTATTTAGTCTGTGTCTTCACGTATGAAGCTTGCGCTTTGACTGTGAAAAATAATAATCAGGTGTGTGAGAGCCCAGAACTTTTATAGATAATGAACTAAACTGAAAGATTAAGTGGGTATACTATCCATATTTAATTCCAAGAATTATTTGGAGAATTTAAAAGGACAATATATGTTAAGCCCATGGTACTTGATAAATATTAATTACATGGTAAATATTTATGCTAGCTAGTCAGTGACAGTTTATGCCCTCTGAACAAGGGACCTCTGACTCAGAGAGCGATTTTGCACAGGTGAGCGTACCTGTGCGGAGGTACCACCCTCCTTCAATACCACAAACCCTGTGTTTCCAGGTTGATTTACTTAGTCTCGTGGGCTCTTAGAGACTCACCCTTAGCAAATGAAAATACTGAGCTCCTTTATACCGCGTTTCAGAGGCAACTGTGAGATCCATTCAAGTCTGAAGATGGAGCTACAGATGGTCGTGGAAGAAGGTAGAATTAAGTAGTGCAAAGCGTACAGCGCTTTCCAAGCCACAGGAAGTGGCTAGCATAAAGACAGAATTTTTCAGATTTGTTTGGAGTTTTGACTTTGCCATATGGGTTCAGACAAAACTGAAATGCAAAACAGAATTCTAAATCATTCGAAGCTGTGAACGGAAATTGCCAAGTTTTACAGTCTCGACTATGAGATGGCAAGACCACGGGAGGGAAGGGAGGTACCCTTGCAGGAAGAAAAGGATCTCGGTCTCTTTCATTCATATTTATAAGTAGGGGCTAAAATGATGATGAAAGCTAGGGTGGAAAAAAAAAAAAAAACAGAAGAAAGCTTTCTTCTTCAGCCACAGCAGGACTGAGGTGTGCTGGGGGTGGCAAAGGCTAAAGGGCGTCAAACACAGGGTGACAGAAGGAGATCTGACTGGAGGGGGTGGGCACCCGGTGCAAGGCTTATCCCAGTTTTCCCTCCTTTGCCCCCCTCTGTCCAGCCCGCCCTGCGCTCCCACAGTCAATCCCCACACTATTGTCCATGTTCATGGGTCACACATGTTTACACATGTTCTTTGCTCCCTTCCCCTCCTTTCTACCTTCCCCCTCCCCTTTCCTCTGGCAGCTGTCAGTCGGTTCCCTGTTTCCATATCTCTGGTTCTTTTTGCTCATTAGTGTATTTTGTTAAAAAATGAGGATGCAAATGTGGTTCCCATCACTCTATCATTCCCTAGTTGTGAAATTCTGGGAAAATTTTAGTTCAGCAAGTACTGCTAGCACATCTTTGAGTTCAGTGCCTTGATGGATTTAGTGATCTGAAAATTAAGTATCATGGTGATAACTGAGTTTTGGGAGGTCCTTGGGGGCCTTACTATTAGCCTGTTTTAGCGATGTTTTGAAAGTATAGCAATATGTATACACATATGTTCCTGTACACTTCCCTTGCAAAACAAAAAAATCAAGTGATACCAGATTTTACATATTAGCACATAACACAATTTTTTTATTACCAATATCATAGACTTGAAAAAATTTCAGGAAATGAAGATTGCATCTCTCCTAAATATATGTAAATACACAAGCATGCACACACATACATAATTTCTAATTTATAGATATGATTTGTTTTTCAGACTATTAATATTTTAATGTAATAAACAATGAAAATATTTTTTACAATATTCTTCAAGTGGCACAGGTAAATGTGTATCTGCATAGTTTCTTTGTTTAATATTTAGACAGTTAATAAAGTTTTACTTCAAAATGAGTTTTAGATTTAATCAGAAAAAAGTTGCCAAAATATTAAGTGAAGGTTCCCCTACAGCCTACGGGGGTCTTTCCTCTTGTTAATATCTCACATCGATGTGCCACCTACGAACCTACATTGGTAAGTAATGAGTCACTGGTCATTTTCTCTTCCAAGCCCCTCAGTTTTATGTTTTCTTAAAAACTTCTGACTTTGAGATAATTATAAATTTACACGCAGTTACACAAACTAATAGAAAGATCTTGTGCACCGCTTCCTATCTTCATTCAACAGTAAAATCCTGAAAATCCTCAGAACAATCTCACAACCAGGATACTGACATTTTGAGTAAAGATGCAGAGCATTTCCATCACCACGAGGATCCCTCACATCATCATAAACACAAACCCGTTTCTCATACTCACGCCCCATTGTTACCACTAGCAACCAACATTTGTTCTCTATTTCTACGATTTCATCATTCCAAGAATGTAACATAATAGATCATAATAGAGAGACTTTGGGATTGGCTTTTTTAAAAAATCCCAATAATTCTTGGAAATTTATCCAGATTATTGCATATTATCTATTGTTTACTTCATTTTGTTGCTGAGTGGTATTCATGACCAGAATGTGCCACATTTTACTCGCCCATTACAGAGTATCTATCCAGCCTGGTTCCAGTTTGGGGATGTTATGGATAAAACCACTAAGCATTTGTGTACAGATTTTCTGAAAACAGAACTTATCTCTCAGGGATAAATGTCCAAGAGTGCAATGGCTGGGTTTGATGCTTAGTTTTCTCAGGACCTGCACAACTGTTTTCCAGAACGAACATACCGTTCTCAGCAGCAGCACATTAGGCGCCCAGCTTCTCGGCCCCCTTACCAGCATCTGTTGTCATGTTTTCAACTTCAGGCCTTCTGATAGGTGTGCGGAAATATCTCACTGTGGTGCTAACATGCAGCTCCACAATAGCTAATTAGTTCGGAATTTTTTCATGTGCTCATTTGCCATCTGTATATCATCTCTGGTAAAATGTCTCTTCATGACTTTTGCCCATTTTTTAATTGGGTTGTTTGCTTTGCACTGTTGAATTTTGAGATTTCTTTTTGTACATTCTAGATTGTGGTCTTTGGTTGGTTATGTGGTTTACAAATGTTTTCTCACATTTTTGTGCTTCTATTTTCATCTGCTTAACTTCTTTTTTTTTTTTTCCAGAGCAAAAGCCAGAGCTTTATGGAATCCAAAATACCAACTTTTCCTTTCACAGATTGTGCTTTGGTGCCCAGCCTAACAAGTTTTTGCCTAGGCTAATATCTCAAAGATTTGCTCTCTCTATCTGCTAAGTATGGTAGTTTGACATTTTTACAACAGTGACAGCTGTTAATTATTATCTTCATTGCAAATAGGCACAATAACAAATTTTTTCAATGAAAATCCTTGGGATCTTGAACTTCATATTTTTTTAATTTATTATTCATTATAGTTTACATTCAATATTATCTTGTATTAGTTTCATATACCCAACATAGAGGTTAGACAATTGTATACTTCACAAACTTCATATGTATGTTTTACTGATAAAGGTTTGGTTTAATGCACTGTATTTAAAAAAATATTGAATTTATTGGGGTGATATTGGTTAATAAAACTATATACATTTCAAGTGCACAATTCTACAACCCATCATCTGTATACTGAATTGCATGTTCACCACCCAAAGTCAAGTCTCCTTTCATCACCATTTTCCCACTTTTACCCTCTTTTTAACTACCCTCCCACCCCCCTTTCCCTCTGATAATCACTGTACTGTTGTCTGTGCCTATGAGTTTTATTTATTTACTTACTTACTTACTTATTTTTGCTTAATCCCTTCAATTTTTCACCCAGGGCCCTTCCCCTCTGACAGCTGTCAGTTGTTCTCTGTTTCTATGAATCTATTTCTATTTTTTTGTTAGTTTATTTTGTTCATTAGAATCCACATATGAGTGAAATCATATGGTACTTGTTTTTCTCTAATTGGCTTATTTCATGTAGCATAATATTCTCCAGGTCCATCCATGCTGTTGCAAAAGGTAACATTTCCTTTTTTCTTTTTTTACAGCCAAATAGTATTCGACTGTGTAAATTACCACTTTTCTACCCACTCGTCTACTGATGGGCACTTGGGTTGCTTCCATAGCTTAGACATTGTAAATGACACTGCAATGAACATGGGGCTCTATTCCTCTGCTGTGCGAAAACTTTTTAGTGTGATGTAGTCCCATTTGTTCTTTTTTTTTTTTTCTTTTATTTTCCTTGCCTGGGGACACACACAGAAAAAATACTGCTTTCTTGAGATTTTTCTTATTTCTTGAGATGGGCCTGCAATATTTCGAATTTCACTCTTAGGGATGCTATTGCTATAGTCCATAGATTTTGCATTGTTGTGTTCTCACTTTCATCTTTTTTTAGCTCTGTATCTGGGAAATTGCTTCCCTCCATTTCATTTAGCTTTTTTCCCCCTGGAGGTTTCTCTTGTTCTTTCATTTGGGGCAGGTTTCTTTGTCTCCCCTTTTTGACTTCCTTTTCTGTGTTTGTTTCAATGGGTTAGGTAGTTCTGCTACGTCTCCCAGTCTTGGCAGGTGGCCTTACGTAGTATGTGTCCTGGGAGACCCAGTTGCACAGTCCCCTTAATCATCTGAGGTGGGTGCTCCAGCAATGTCCCTTGTGAGAGTTATGTGAGCCATTCTCTTGCAATGGAGTCTCGATGGCTGTTGACCATTTTGTGTGGGATCAGCCCTCAGGCTGGTTGACTGTGACCATTGACCCTGGCCACTACGTACAAGCTGCTGTGCAGGTGTTGACCACACTAAGTTGAATTTGCCTCAGCAGGGTCAGGTGCCTGACAAGATCTCCCACTGCATATGCTGCTTAAGAAGCTAATTGGATCCTGCTTTTTGTTGTCTGAAGCTGTGTGTCTTCTGGGGTATTTTGAGAGGGACTCTGGTGTCCATCAATGTCAGACACTGCCTGTGACGGGCCCTGGGCAACCTGTTTGGAGTTACAAAGTGATCCGCAGCCTGTGGCTGCCTCTGGTGGGCTTTGGTGTGCATGGGAAGGACCAAACTGTGCACCAAGGGTGGCTTCTACCAGCAGCAAGGCCCAGGGCAGGTCATCAAAGGCCCAAAGCACCCTGAGATCTGCCTCCACCTGCCTCTGCTTGCCAGTTGCCTATTAGGCTCAGTCATTGAAAGAGCCTTTGGCAGTACTTGAGTTGCATCAGGTAGGTTCTCAGTGAGTCACCAGGTAGGGGTGAGTGGTGTTCACCGGACAGATACAGGTTCAAACTTGCACCAGCACGGGATCTGTGACCACTCAGCAGAAGTGTATACCCAGGGTCCCAGGGTATACCAAGTCTAACTGCCACTCGCCAGGTGCCCAGAGACCTCTGTGTTGGGGCAGGTTCTGAGAAAGTTGTCAGGGTGAAGCCAGGAAAGTTCATCAGGCCCAAACAGACCACGATTTGGTGTCATGAAGGAAAGGGTCTGCACCAGTGGCATGTGAGGGAACAATGGCCTTGGTTCTGGAGCCACATAATTTAGTCTGTCCCAGATGCTGTGAGGCTCTGAGCTTAGCAGGGTGGGGCCTCTGGGGGTCAAGAAGTTGGGGCTAGTGGATCTCCTGTGAGGGAGAGGTGCCAGTCAGGTTTGGGGGAAGGTGGGGGCAGTGATCCCTGCCATAGAGCTACACAACTCGGTCTGTCTCAGATTCACACAGACGTCCTTGGCAGGGCAGGGCCACCAGGAGTAAGAAAGGCAGGGCTGCTGGGAGCCCAGAAGGTGGGGCTAGTGTATCTCCCATGAGGGAGAGGCACTGGTCAGGTTCATGGGAAAGTGGGGGGAACTGTCCTTGCCCCAAAGTCGCACAACTTAGTCACCACCTGAGTCTCCCTGGACCTCTACAGCTCCTGCCCAAGCAGCTGACTCCAGCAGGACATGAGATCCACAGGGTGGGTTAACTGGGAGTCCAGAGGGTGGGGCTATTGAGTTCCCTGGAGTTAACGCCCTACAGAGGGGAGTGCTCCACCCAAGAAAGTGGCAATAGCCCACCCTCAGGTGTCTGTGGCATCTGCGGTGTAGGAGAAGGATTTAGCACAAGGATACTGACAGCTGCCCCCTTTCTTCTCTCCCCAGAGCCACAAACCCCAGTCTCTCCTCACACAACTCTAGTCTCCCCCAGTCTGGTTACAGGCTGCCAGAGCCCAGTATGAGTGGCTATGAATTAGATTTTGTGTGTTGGCCCTTTAAGAGGCCACCTGTGTCCCTAGCAGACTCCTGTCTCTCCGTGGTGGATAGAAACCCCACTGATGTTCAGAGCTACATGTTGTGTGGGCACCTCTCCCTGGCTGTGGTGTTCTGGACTGTGGAGCCCAGCATGGGATTGAGAAGTGAGAGTTCTCAGGAGGAACCTTTGCAGACGAGCTATCCCTTCAGAATCTCAGCCGTCACCCATGGGGGCAGGGCCAGCCCTTTCCATGGCTCCACCCTTCCTCCTAGTCTCAATGTGGCTTCTTCTGTAAATCCTTGGTTATAAGAATAAAATAAGAATAAACAAACAAACAAATGAATAAATAAATACTCATAAGCAAGTTTAGGCAAAATTTTTCTTCAGTTTAAACCTGTTTCGAACTCTTTGTGTTTCCTGATTTCTCTTTTAACAATTCCGGAATATGCTCACATCATTTGTTTGACCACCTCTTCCCAATTTCTCTATCTACATTTTCCAGCAATTTGACTACATACACACACACACAAGACTCCAGCTAGTGTTCATTTGGTTATTAGGGGTGATTGTTCTATATTTTAGTGTAATTCCAGTTTGGTTGGAAGGAGGTGAATATCCCTTCCACCTACTGTGCTGCCACCTTGGATCTCTTCAAGTATTTATTAAACACACCAAATACCACAAGACTGTCCTGGGTTTGGGATACAAATTCATGGAATTTATATCAACAAACTGGAGTCGGAATTGGACAGTGGGATTGCTATAAGAATGTTAGAAAAATATCTTAATTATAGTTACACATTTTAGAGTCCACCAAGAATTCCTGTCCGAGGGATAGAATGAAGCCAGACAGGTCATGCATTAGTCTTATGATAAATGGCTTCACCCTAAGAGGATTCCACTACAGTATTGAAAGTGCATTACATTGTGGCAAAAGGGAAATGTCAAAACTACTTCCCGGATTTGAGGAGAAAATGAACCACATCATATGTCTTGATCAGCCTGTCTGTTTATCGAATCTCTGAATATTGACTATTCTTATGCTGCCATAAACGCATTTCTTTCCAAGGGTCCTAAGGACATAATCTTGACAATTTCTGAAATCACAGGTTTTCCCCTTTAATGTTGAAAATTCTTATACACTGACCCAGTTCAATCGACCTGGCAGAATAAGCCGATCTGGAAAAGCACAGGCCTTAGGAAGGACCTTGGACAGGATATAAGCTCCCAAGCACTGTTCTGCTCGCTCCCCAGTGCCAGGCCAGGAGCAACGGAAGAAACCGTGCCTATTTTTCTCTCCCTCGGGGCTAAAACTATGAATGACGGTTTCTAGAGCATATTGTAAACTCTCAGCTAATTCAAGTGGCTGTGAATACCGTTGATACTTTGGTTGCCTGGAAGTACGCAGAAAACCCATTTATTTCCTACAGCCATCTTTTGGGAATTCTAGGGCACAAAAGTCAACATTTCTCTGAGGAATGAGGACCAGGAATAGCTCTAAGTGAAATTCTCATCATACAGGACTTTGCAAAAACAAGGTTTCCAATATAATTTTCTGCCAGGACCTATTTACTGGGAATCTCTTCTGTGTTTTTCCACCTACTACCCCTTTTATCCTCATAACGTCACTCCGAAGGGAGGTTTGCTGAGGTTTGCTGAGATTTGAGACTTGCTAAACCAGGATTTCCATTCAGGGCTCTCTGCATTTACATCTCAGGTGTTTCCTACTATAAACCCACCATATTCCTGGGCTGTTCTTTCTTAGTTGACGTTTGGGCCCCGATGTCCCATCAGCCAAATTGATAATGCTTTTGAAGAGATTTCGAAAGAAGCACAGTGCATCCCTGTGGCCAGGATGGTAAACAGCAGGAATCTAACTCAGATTTTTTTAAAAAAAGTGAAAATTTAGCAGCGTGTAATAGTGTCAGTCTAGAACACTTGAAATATGCTGCCTGTAGACTAAGATCTTGAGAACTAAAAACACTTCCCTTTGCAGAGGTTATTTTTAATAAACTTTTTGGTTTTTTGGGTGTGCATGGACATGCATTCTGCAGTGTTAATTTTTGTTTATTTGTTGTTGTTTCTAGCATTTCCAATGTGACAAAACATAAGAACTTTCATATGCATAATCTCATTTACTCTTCACGAGGGCCCCAGGAGATGAGCACTGTTAGTTAGCACCACTCATTCTATAACAGAGAAAACAGAAAACGCTATGAAACAACCCTGGTAAGGAATGGAGCCAGGATTCGAGCTGGAATGTTGGACACCAAGCCTGGCTGATTTACTTTCTGCATTCATACCACCAACTTTCTTTCCACTTAATGTGAAAGACAGAGACAATATGGGTATTTGTAATAGCAACAAAGCTAATCAAGAATTTGCTCACATATTTGATGTAACTGATTACTGATGGCATCTCTTGAGCCTCAATTTTCATGCAGACGTCAACTGGCTTTACCCAAGGCAAATGTGCGACCCCTGAAGCCCTCCAGAGCATCTCAAAGGACTTGTTGAACTCATCCTCATCTTATTTCCTTTAGTCATCTGTAGAATTTCCAGGCCAGACTCTCAGAAGTTTCTTCTACCCTTAAGTAGAAATCCACCTTTGGAGCCGATGGAGCTTAGTGATGTAGTGATTCAGGACAAGTCACCCAAGGGGTGCCTCTGTGGTATGTGGATTGTTTTGAGCAAAAGACAGCCAAGACCATGCAAGAGAAACTTCTGCACCCCCTCCATATGAGCACACCCTTTAACCACCTAGAAGAATTTGAATTAGAGACCTTGCCCATAATAAGTGAATAGAGAAAACCCTTTGACCTACCTACAAAGCAGCACAAACTTCTAATTACTGAACATCTTTTCTTCTTCTCCTCCTGCAACGAGCTTTCTTCTCTCTGAATCCCTAAGATGGTTCTTAGCTCAGAATATCACATCTACTTCATTTTTCCTTTTTTACTGAACCTCTTATGTGTTCATGTGCATATGAATGTAATTAAATTTGGGCATTTTCTCTCGCCAATCTGTCTCACATCTATCTGTTTATTAGCCCAGCCTAAAGAACCTTGAGGGTAGAGGAAAGTTACTGCCTCTCCCACAGCAACGTCCTGCTCACAGACTGAAATTATTTTGTAACATTGTTCCATTATTAGACACTTTAACTGTCTGACAAAGCAAGTAAGATTGCACCCTATGTCCGGGCAGGAAACTGAAGAACAAAGCAACTACCCTAGGAGCCCATCTTGAGCAAAGGGAAGGAGTAGCTGTTGTTTCACCCGAACAGGCCTTCGAGGGGAGGCCTGGCGGGGCTCGACTACTCAACCTACCTCTTCATCACTCCGGGACCTGGTCCTCCGACCAGTGGCACCGGCCTTGCCTGGGGGCCTGTTAGCAATTCAGCGTCCCAGCTTATACCTCAGAGCTACTGAATCAGAATCTACATAATTTTAACAGTCCCTTGGGCGATCTGTCGGCACATCACAGATTGAGAAGGACAGTTTTGGGGAGCCCTACCTACCTTAGGTGATTTTTACTAGTTGGCCTACCTCAAAAGCATAAATAAATCCACAAAATGGAGTTTGATTGCTATTCTTCTTTTTTATATAAGAACTCTGGGATTCTCAGACTCAGGGGAAGGAAATGGTTAAGATACCACACCGGTAATTATTTCATGGACTTACATCAGCATTCGTTATGACATTTATCGTGTATGCGATTGTGTGGTATAGTTTTTCCAAATTGGTAAGCTGATACAGGACAATGTCATGCCTAAACACTATTTTATTTTGAAGGTATTTTCTAAGTATGCACTTGTCTTTTCTTCACCAACCAAACAAGGGTGTTTCCTTAAGAATGGGGTGAAAGAAGATGTGAGACAAATGTTACAGAACTGAGGTGAAAAGAATGGTTTAGAGAATAAAATCAGAAATATTTGACCGATGCTTCAGATAAAATGGAGGGCAGTGGATTAAACTGGGGGCACAGAATTCAAAGAATCATAGACTATAGACACATTTCAGCTGTAAAGAAACCACACACGCATTTGCTCTAGGACCCACCCATGACCAAAGTAACCCAGAGTGCTCAAGTGTCTGGCCTGAAGATGCACAGCCCATGAATATTAAAATCGTCTCAATTTTCTAGGCCGCCACCACTCTGTTGTTATGGAAACCATCCAATTCTCTCAACTGCCAATTTCGTTGCAGTGTTAAGTGCTAGGAAATCCAATAACAAATGAATAGCTGCACTAATTCAGCCAGACATGAAATGTTACTTGGTATTTTTTTCCTTCCTTTATTGCCTTATTTTTGCCCCAATTTATTATTCTCTTGGTCAAGTTTTCATCTAATGTTTTGATTTCCCTTATTCACCGCCCCCCCCCCCCGGCTGTCATCCCTGATATCCCTTCTACTTAGTTAAAAACTTATAAAGAAATTTGTGCAAGAATTTTGACTGACACAACCATTTCAGTCAAAAAGATGGCCATAGCAACCTCTTGCAATAATCCATTGTATTAAGAAATCAGTGGATTCTGCCACTTCCCGTGTGGCCTAGGGATCAGGTACTATGAAATGTGCTTTAAAGGGTTTTTTAATTTTTTTTTAAATTTAATTCTCAATCACATTCCTACAGATAAGAAAAATGAAGGTCAGAGAAGTTCATCATCACATGACCTTGGGCTACTACTCACTGAAGCGGAGGGTTCAGAATTCCAACCCCAGTCTTAATGCACTGAGAACTGCACGCTGTTGTGATGCAGAGTGCCTTAGGGTTTCACTTAATAAGTAGGAGTCCGCACACTGTCCCTTTGCCAGGCCTCTGTGGGCTACGAATTTATGAACAGATAAGGGAAACCCTGAGAGCAGAGGAGCCTTTCTCCCTTTGACCATTTCCTTCGTCTTAGAATTTTAAACACACTAATTACCAATTAGACGAATCTAGATGGCAATCACAAGAGATTTAATTTATTCAGTACCATTTATTTATTGGAGAGAGAGAGACTCATCACTTGGAAATGATCATTAAGTTAGGAGAAACGTTTTGGGTTTGGAAGAAAAAATTAAAAGGCAGTCCTTAGGAGTGATACTAAAAAAAAAAATAAAAAGTAGCCGAGACTCTCACGGTTACTGAATGTATGGATATACCCTATGAATATACCCTATGGGGAGGCTGCTTGGCCTCCCCATAGGGTACCATGTATGCGGCTCCACGGCAGGAATTCTTCGTGAAGAGATCACAATGCTAGAAAGATCTTTGGATACTTTATGACCTTAGCGTAAGTTTAATGGCCTGCGAATGTTGGTTTTCTAATGCCTAATCAGAATTACAAATTGACTTTCGAAGGTCTTTTTATTTTTTTGTTCTTGTTTTTACTGTCTTTTATGGGAGAGATATACTACGTACTTCCAGAGCAAGTCTTTCTCTCTGTCTCCCTGTCTCTATAACATACGAATACCACAGAGAGACACGGAATAATAAATTTCACCACCAATGTTATAAAGCAAAGAAATGGTAGCTGTTTTTTTTTTAATGTTTACTGAGAGCTTATGTGTCAGAAATTTATACATTAATATTAACAAGACTAGTGAATATATTGGGAAAGGGATCGTTTCCACTTCCGTCAGCCTTTATAAAATCACCCACGCAAAGCTAAACAGGCAGAGTTTGCGAGGGCTCCCAGTCTGATTGACTGATGCGGAAAAGACTCAACTATTTCATGGCCTAGACTTTAATTTCTTGCAAAATATTCTTCAGGAACCAGAAATTTTTAATTGAGAAAAAAAAATGTTTAAAGCCAACCTTAAAAATAAATGTTTTAAAAATATATAGAGAATAAGAAATATGCTTTTTTTAATCCCTTGGTGTAAGAATCACAAAAATTGATCTTGCATTTTTATCCACGATGTTTCTGCTCCAAGTTCCAATGGAAGCACAGTCCTTTTAACACTACAGGACTCATATCCGAAAACACTGAGACTTCCCCGCAATGATGTTCAAAGAACTCTCTAAATAGTGCCTTTTTCATTATAAATTTTGCATGTAAACACTTTGCATGTGCTGATTTAATAAGGCCATTCAGTGCTTTCTTAATACCACTAAAACTTCCCCCCCCCCAAGGACTCATTGGATTGCTCAGAAATATCTTCAATTCATTTGCATTTACTAATTCAGGGAACCACGAGGATACTTCCTGAGCCCACACTAAATTCCTGATAGTAAGCCCCAGGGATAGAGCAATAAAAAAGACAAATGTGGCCCTTGCCTTCACTGAGCTTGTAATCCACTGGCTAGAAGAGATTTGTGAGGAAGTAACCTCAAGGACAGGGCATTTAACTGAGAAGTTCAAGGCACAATGCAAATATAAATATTTTATACATTACACAATGGGCATATATCAAAGTTGTATGTAGAAAATGGTATACAAACATTTTTAACTAATGAGAGAACCAGAAATTGGTTCAAATGAGAATTTAATTTATAGAGCTTCATATTCTCTATCAAAATGTACTGATAAAAATGAAACAAAATTTATTTCGTTACTATGAACAGGAATAATCTGCATTGCTCTGGACAGGAAGCATTTTCAGTACTTCCAGTTTTCTCTATTCTACGTGGTTGTAACGTAGCCTAGTCTGTCAAAGACAATTAAAGACACCCCTGACCTGGGTATGCCCTGGAGGGTTCACCGGATAATGTCCATCACTTCCTCCAAAAGGACACCCTGTGATCTTCTGTGCCCATTTCCAAGTCTTTGACAGGGATGACCTAGAGAACAGGTTGGTAATGTTTGGGACAAATGGATAGTCACCACAACCCGGTCAACATTAACTGGAAGGCATAATATGGTCATTGCAGGGAGGAGCAGAATCTGGAAACAAGGGGACGGTGATCACGCACAGACTGAAACACAAGTTTAGAACATTGGTCACCTCGCTTTGTTTCCAGGAAAGGTACCGACAAGGTCCATCCTTTCCTGTCACTGAGCATACCAGCCCATGACTGTGCGTCCATGATCTTCATCTATTCATATGCAACTACTGACTTTTCCAACGCAATGTCGGTGGGAAGGTTAATATCATGTGTCCACTTGCCTGAGTCAGGAGCACCCAGACATTTGGTGGAACATTATTCTGCGGGTTCATATGAGGCTACTTCTGCAGAAGGAACATATAACCACAGACGAAGCAGACTGCCCTCTCTAATACGGGGGTGGGTCTCATCCTTTCAACTGAACAGAACACAAAGCTGAGCCTCCCCCAAATAAGAAGCAATTTCCTCTTGGCTGATTAGCCTGAGCTGAGACGTTATTTTTTTCTGGCTTCAGACTAGAACTGAATCATCAGCGTCTTCCTGGGTCTTGAGCCCGCCACCTTTCAGACTGGAGCTACACGATCTGCCCCTCTGGATTTCAGCTGGCAGACAGCAATGGTTGGGTCCTGTCAGCCTCCATGTTCACCAGCTGGCAGACAGCAATGGTTGGGTCCTGTCAGCCTCCATGTTCACGTGAGTCAACTTCATGTACACGGGCTCCAGGACAAATAACACCCCTTTTCATTACAAAATCCTTTATTACGGAATCACAAGCATGTAATTCTGTAATATAACAATATCATACTCAAGCGTACCGCATGACATTTTAGGTGAAACGTGCGAATTAAAGCTATACGTTATTACACCCATATTATTACCCTACCAACCACATTCAAGCAGGCATTCCTTCAGCCAGACCCTGTATATAAAACACCATAACTGAGGGCCATTTAGTGTTCTCTTCAGTAACAGATAAAAAGTTGAACCTTCAGTTCCATCTAGAGATGACATTGAAGTTTTGTCTATGTGTGTATATATTTTTTAATTTATATTTATGCCTGTTTATATAGTATGGAAAAATATGTACATCATGCATTTAAAATTCCTTAATAATACAGAACATGCATAGCCATTAAAATAGTGTGTATCATAATTTATTCAACAATTCTCCTTTAGTTGGATTTTTAGATTACAAATTTTCTAATCCTGGCTGATACATCTTAGTGGAGTGAGTACCAGCCTGCCAACCAAAGGGCTGCTGGTTCAATTCCCAGTCAGAGCACGTGCCTGGGATGTGGGCCTGGTCCCCAGTGGGAGGTGCGATAGGCAACCCATGTTGATGTTTCTCTCCCTCTCCTTTTCCCTCCCTTCTCCTCTCTCTAACAATAAATGAATAAAATATTTAAAATGTTTTCTATTATTGTGACAATATCCTTATATGTACATTTTTGTTTACATGTATATGTAAATCTATTTATTGATAATAACTGAAACAAAAGAACGTAGATTTTTAACTGATTTGATGCTTAACTGTCAATTAACATTTTGTTTGCATCTTCTTTTTCACTTTCTTCAATATTAATTGGTATAGATTTTTATTTCAAGAAACTCTCTCTTCTTGCTTCTAAAAACAAGTGAAGATTTCTTAGCTTATAGAACACCTCATATCCCACTGTGATTAGGGCCTAGCAGGAAAAATGCCCTTTGCAAGAACATTTTTTCTCCTTATCTTTCTTTGGTGGGTGAAAAGAAAAATCCTGGAGGATGTGCATGTTAATAATTTAGAAGAATGCAGAAGGGAGAAAAATATGTTGCTTAATTTGAAATGAAAGGGACAGGTGCATAACCACCATCTACACTTTGCTGGCGATAAGGAAGGTCACTTAAATCATTCCTACCGTAGAAAAACTACAGATCACTTTCTTATACCTTCTTTAATGGTGTTTTACGACCTCTGTCACTTGAGAACTAACTCTGGGAAGCGTTCAGCAAACAAGTAAGATAAGAAGGTGTTCATCTTTAGAACACAATTTTAAAAGTGTTTTGAGACACCAAAACAGATCAATACTTGGCATAGGTAATGTGTGACTGAGGTTTCTTGTACAGGGACATTGGTATGAGAATGTTTTTTAAAATCACTTAATATGTGAATTCCCTGTAATTATAGGCAATAGGTAATGTACATGTTCTCTTTGGTTATAAATTAAATTAATGGACTCTACAAATGTACATTTTCCAGATGGTTGGAGTCAATGCTGAATTTTTAATTTATCTTAGTCCCGCCACTTTCTTCATTTTTCATCCTTTCTCAGTCATGTGGACTCACTGAGTTGAATGACAGCAGCACAGATAATTTGGAGGGTGGGGCCACTCATACCCCCTGTTCTATCTGTACCTAAAAGTGATTTGATATGGCTTACAATATTAAAAAAAGGAATTTGGCCAGATAAGAGGCAGATCATTGTCTAGGGAGCAGGAACGTAGGACTTCTTGCATTACTTATTATTATTATTAAATATAGTTATGTGCTTCCTAGAAACCAGTATCAAAAGGAAAGTTTGTTGAATCCTATGAGTCTCATTTTCTCATGGAATGCAGTATTAGGGAGTAAGTGTATATTCGGCTGAAAGTGAAGTCTAGAAAAATTTATTCACCAACCCTTATTTAAGAAATGGATAGGACTGCAGTTTAAATGTGTCCTCCAAAATCCCTAAGTTGAAATCCTAACCTGCCCCCAAGTTGACGGTATTAGGAGACGGGACTTGGGCAGCTAATTAGATCATGAGGACGGAGCTCTCAAGAATGGGATTAGCACCTTATGCTTGAGCCCCTAGAGAACCCCTGCCCCTTCCTTCCCCCCGGCAGGACATGGCGAGAAGACACAGCGATGAGCCAGAAAGACGGCCTTCACCAGAACACGACCATGTTCCCGCCCTGATCTTGGCTTTCCAGCTTCCAGAACAAGGACGGCATTTTTTAAAAAATTTTTTATGAACCTCCTAGTTAATGATATTTTGTTCTAGCAACTTGAATAAATGAAAACGTGTAGGCTTCTTAGACTTTTCTATGTACACTATCCAAGCTGTCCAAGAATAAAGACAGTTTTGTTTCTTTCCTCCCCATGTACATGCCACTCATTTTTTTAGCTTGCGCTTTCATACCCCTGCAGTCTCCCCGGGGGATGTTGAGTGGCGGTGATAAAGGGGACGCAACCTTGCCTTGGTCTGGGGTCAAAAGCACTTACTTGTGCACTACAAAGTATAATGTTAAGCAGAAGTGTGTTTTTCTTTATTGCCTTTCCTTATCAAATTGAGAACATTCCTTCTATCCCGAGTTTGCTGAGAGTTTTATCATAAATCCATGTGGAACCTTATTAAATGCTTTTCTGCCTTTAAGATAATCATACAGTTCTTTTCTTTAATTTTGTTCATATTAGTTAAGTACCTTAATTGATTTCTACATGTTGAATCAAACTTGCATTTCTTGGATAAACCTAACTTGGCCATGATGAATTACCCAGTTTACATAATGCTGAATTTCAACTTGCTAATATTATGTTACTTTTTTATATCTGTGTTCCCAGCAGATGTTGGTTTATATCTTTTTCCTTTTTTGTAACATCTTTGTTTGGGTGTCATGGTTATGGTGGTCTCATAAATAAGTTAGAAAAAAATCTGTCTGGATTTGTTTCCTGATGAATAGAATCGTAATAGTCTTTCTTCAAGTGTTTGGCAGAACTCACGGGGAGAGCCATCTAAGCCTAGCACTTTCTTTATGAAAACATTTTTATTTATGAATTAAATCTCGGTAGATACGACACAATTCAAATCTTACATTCCGGAATCAGTTTTGGAAAAATCACACCTCTCAAGGAATGTATTAATCTGGGCTGTCCAATATGTTGACACAAAGCTTTGGACAATATTCTGAAATGATTCCCTCTATGTCTCTAGGACATTGAGTGACACCTCTTCTTGCATTCCTAGTAATGATTTTGTCTTGTCATTTTCTTCATCAGCCTAGCGAAAGGATTATCCGTTTTATGGATTTACTCAAACTCCTGTTTTTATTGATTATTTCACTGTCTCCCTGTGTTCTTTATATTGATAATCATCGATCTTATCTTTTATATTAGCTTTTATTTATTCCCATTTTAATTTACTTTTTCTAGCTTCTTAACATGAAAGACTTTATCATTAATTCTAGCCATTTTTATATTTTAGCACGTAGGCTTCCATATTCCCTATAAGCCCTGCTTTGCTGCATCGCACATATTTTAATATGCTGCAATTCTCTTTTCATTCAGCTTTAAAATATTCTCTCATGCTTCTGATTTCTTCTCTTTGATCCATAGGTTATTTAGAAGTCTGTTGTTTGATTTCCAAATGTATAAAGATTTTCCAGCTAGCTTGCTGCTGTTGATTTCTATTTTAATTATGTTGTGCTGAAAGAATACGTCCTGCATTCTTTCCGTCCTTTTCATTTTGTTGGGATTTACTTTACAACCGAAAACGTACTCTAGCTCAGTAAATGCGTGTGAGCGTTTAAAAAGAATGTGCACTTTTCTGTCATTTTGTGGCATTTCTACAAATGCCACTTCAAGCTAGTTAATAATATTCCTCACCCTTCCCTATCCTATAGATGTCAATTATTTCATATTAGCTAACAGTATTCCCATCTTCTGTCTCTTTTTTCCTTGTCTATTTCCACATCAGTTTCTAAGACAGGTATATGAAATATCCACTATGAGTGTACGGTTGCCTGTTTCTCCTTCCTCTCCCAACAGCATGCACCGCGTGCACTTCGAAGCCCCATTACTATGTGCGTGCAGGGCGGTCGTGTGTCTTTGAGATGAATTGACTCCTTTATTATGATGAAGTGCAAGATTTTACTCCAGACGATTCTCCTTTTCCTGGTGTCTACTTTTTATATTAACAGAGTTGCAGCAACTGTCTCTTGATTAGTGCTTCTATCATTTACTTTTTGAAACCTTTGTTTTTAGGCTATTTTTATTTTCTATTTAAAATGATCTCCTATAGCCTTGGCTGGTGTAGCTCAGTGGATTGAGCACGGGCCTGTGAACCAAAGAATCGCGGTTCTATTCCCAGTCAGGGCACATGCCTGGGTTGCAGGCCAGTTCCCAGCAGGGGATGCACGAGAGGCAACCACACATTGATATTTCCCTCTCTCTCTCCTTCCCTTCCCCTCTAAAGGTAAAATAAATAAAATCTTCAAAAAATAAAACTAAAAATTAAAAATTAAATTTCTTTCAAAAAATAAAATAAAACGAGCTCCTATAGAAAGCATATAGTTTCTTCTTGTTCTATATCCTAACAGTTTACAGCTTCTGCTTTTTCTTTGAGGAGTGTAAACAACTATTGTGGTTACTTTCTTATTGTTTGTTTTTATATGTGCCAGCCATTCTGTTTTTTTTCTATTTTCTTACTTTCTTTTGGACTAAAAGTAAGGAAACACACATGCATACATATGTATACATTTATAGCAATAACTGGTATATTATCTATTCCTGTTTGCTTTGTTTTTTGTGGTCACTATAAGTTTTATAAGTTTCATTAATTTATTACAATCCACATTTCAAATATTAAAATAATTTACTTATACTGCACACACGTCTTATAACAATAGACATTTCTGCTTTCCTCATTCTGTCTCTGTACTATTATATTTATATGCTTTATCTCTATACATTAGAAATCTCATACCATATTATTTATGTTTTATGTAGGCCAATGATCTCTTATATGAATTTAATTAGAAAAACCCTTGCATCAGCCTCATAATCACCACCTCTGATACATTTATTTATGTATATAAAAGTTGCAATATATAATTTTCCTTAAGTAAAAAACTTTCCTTAATATTTCTTATAACACTGCTGGTAATAAATCCTCTCAGTTTTGATTTGTTCTAAAAAGTCTCTATTTCAACTCAATTTTTGAATGACATTTTTCCTGGGTTCCCAGCCAGCCTCAATTCTGCCCCCTACTTTTCCACAGTTCTGGCCCTTTTCCATAGTGTCCAGGAGGATCTGTTTGCCTCTTGAATCCACTCCACCTTTCGAGCTCCAGAAGGCTGAGCATTATGGACGGTGTACAAGGCACCCTCGGCCTCTGACCTCCTTAAATGATACACACAGACGCTCAATTCTAATCCTGGTCAAAAATTCCCAAAGGTGACCTGAGAGCACACTAATTATACATCTTCTCGTTATGCCTGAGTCTCAAGTACCTTGCTGACCAAGACTAGTACTTCTTGCCAACTAACCCAAACTCACCTGCTTTACTGATTTAAAATTATTCCTCTTTCCATCATGAGAATCTGATGGACAGTTCCAACCACAGATTAACTTATACAAAACTCCTTAGAATATATTTTCTATGTATATTTATCAAATATTATTTTTAAATAATATATGATTATTTTGATCAAAATCTTAAAGCAAATTCAAGTGGCTGTTGTGTGTGCATGCTCTGTATCTACAAATTTAACTCTGTTTTCCTCTGCACACCCACACAAGGATGTTTGTTCCTGTTTTCCTGGGTTCAGCATTCAAGTATTTCATGCTCTGATCAAGCCCGAGAGGAACTGGTATTATTTCACATAACAGAACAATTCTTACACAGCTTGAGGTGATTCAGTAAATAAGAAAGTATGAGGTGATTATAACCCCTGATTACAACTGAAAATGATGTGAGGAATACCAACAATGAATTCTTTCTAAAAAGAAAAGCAATATTGCATGGGTTGCTACAAGTTCAGAGGTAAAACGCACATGGTGATACACTTACAGCCTTTAGATCCGATTCTACACTGACAGTCGGCACCCAAGCTGCCATTCCTTCACAGCTGAACTGTGACCTTGGGAGACTGGGAGTCAAGAAGGAAGCTCAAGTTCAAACAGAGTGGACCATGCTTGATGGCCACGCACAGTCATTCTCCCTTTGGTGAGTCATTCTCCCATTCAATGACGTTTGTGAAGCAAACACAACTAGAAACATGATTTCCTATCTGGCATATTTAGAGATTAAATTCTCAAGTTGTTTGTGATGAAAATGCCCTTACGGCTGCGTTCGATCAGTTATTATCAAATAATATACAAACATTCTGTTCTCTTCCTAGGTTTAATGAGTTGATGTGAAGAAATAATTCAAAACATTTCAACCACTCTTATGTCCCGAGATAATAATATTTAATCACTGGCTTATACCTTGAACAATAAAAATGATTTTGCTCTTAAAAAATTACTAAACCACTTAATAAGTATCACACAACACTGTGCATTCAATCATCCTAATATACAACCTTCTAAGCATTTTTATAAGCTATGTAACAATTCATTTTTTGCTCACCATTGTCACGTTGAGCCTAGCACAGTACCTGGTACCAAAAAAAACCACTCATTAAAATTTGCTGAGTGAATGAACCAATCAATTTTAAAAATTATAAAATTTCTCTCTACCATCCCATTTTTTTATTCCCTGTACTTCTCCCCTACTTTCTCCAATTTTGTTAATTGTCTAGGAAGGGTGGGGGAAGTAGGAGCAGAAAAAGAATAAAAAGAAAAGCTATCCTACTATTTTCAGTGTTTGTTGCTTAGAAAATAATATTTCTATATTTTAATATGGGGCTATTACAAGACTGGAATCTATGTGTAAGTGAACTATATCCCCAAATGAATACATTTTGATAGATAAAGCAATATATTTTGAGACAAATATCCATGATGACTTGAGGCAAAAGAGGCAGAATCAGCATGTCAAAGCAGACTAACCAATAAGGGGGCTAAAAATGCCTTTATATAAATAGAAAAAAACAAAGAAAATACATGCATACATTCACACACATTAATTCAAGGCTATTTGGTGAATTGGAACATATTTCTCTGATGAGACGTTTGGATAAGAATGACTACACTCTTTTTACTTCACCTCATACAAAACCCCCCTTGTTAATTCAGAGATTAAAACAGAGCCTGTGTGAATGCCTTTCTCAGTCAGAAAGGGAAGGAGACAGAAAGGTGGGCATAATGGAAGTTATTGGCCCCTGGAGTCAGACAGCCCATGTTCACACCCTGACTCTCATTTACGGACCACAGGACACTGCCCAGCCCACCCTGAAGTGTTGGTCTGACCTCGGAAGTTAATGCATAACAACATCCAACTCAGTTCTTCCATACTGGGGGTCCTCTGTGGGAAAGTATTTTTCCCAGGAAATTCTAATTTAAATGCTTGTGTGTGTGTGTGTGTGTGTGTGTGTGAGAGAGAGAGAGAGACCATCCCATAGTGCGTTGCTTCTTTTTTCAGTTTTCCAAAAATAATCATCATTGTATTACTCCGAGATGAAACCCAATCGAAGAATTAATTGCTCAAATGTCTCTGAGAAATATTAGGTTTCCTTGCCCCTAAGTACCTGGGGATGGGTTTGACGTGGTATTCTCATTGGCTGAGAGGGGTGACAAGGGAGAAACGAAAGATAAAGAGAACTTGCTGGACACCCCGAGGCCAAGTGCAAGTTTTCTGTGTACAGATGGAGCGCCCACTGAAAACGTGGCCTTTCCAATATTTACTTTGAAACTAAACATTGCAGTACATAAAAAGCCAGGAAAAATAAGTTTTTTGAAAACATAAGCATTTCAAACAAATATGTCTCTTGCTTCAGCGAAGACTCAATAGCCTACATGTTATAATTGCTTTTCAGTGCCAAGGAAGTTGGAGAAATAGAAGATAAAATTACAGCGACTGCTTCCCTCATGAAAAGTCATTCTTGTACTAATGCAGTAAACAAAGGAGCCCATACAGTCCTGTTCATCTGTGAAAAACACTTTATAGCAAAGACATCTCTGTGATAAGAATTAATTAAGATCAACCATCTGGTTGGAGGAGATTTTTCTCTGAAAGAAGAAGGAAAAATATTCTTGAAATGTTTTTAAAAGGTAACAGTCATTAAATATAGAATAGTAAATATCATTTTGATTAACTTAATTATAAAGGTGTGTGTGCGTGTTTAGGAAAGAATGAAGTTACCTGGCAAGGATGAATGAAATAAATATCTGTCTATCTCTCGCTACCTGTATATCACATGTGGTTTATATTATTGTAGTAACTTTTAATTTAGACTTTCAAATGGAATATTTGGGGCTTTGAACACTTTTGTGTTTAGAATTAAGCTTTCACCCTTCTCTTGCCCAAATCCCACACAGAAGTAAACTTCCAGGGTCTTCCTGTATTATTACCATTTTGACCCTCTCTTTCTTGAATGCTACTGACCATGGCACAGAAGAATCATTGAACAAGCTCCATCGCCATGAAATTCTTCTGTGTCCTTAATTTTAAACCTTCACAACACAGCGACATGATTCCAGCCCTATTAGTGAAGTTAATTACGATTTTCAGAACGATGGCGTTGCTGGCCTGGTGACGCGTACACGCTGCACCTGAGTATGTTTCTGCAGTACTTTCATTGATACGATCAGGCAAGAGCGGGTAATTGGCTTCCAAAGCCCACGTGCTTTCCAATACACAAAACAGACCCGGGTTTTAATCTCCGCGTCCCTTACTTTATGTAGCCTTCAACTGTTGCTCGTGATAATCTTGCTAGAAGGGTATAAAATGTTGAGCCCAGGGCACGACCAGGAGCAGGGACCCAATCAATGATAGCCATCCAGGAGAAGCAGGTCCTTAAAAGGGCCTTTTCAAGGAAATGCAGAGTCATGTTTCCGGGTCTCAAAAATGAAGAAGTCATGAAATACGCTTATCGTGAACAAGACACGGCTATGTGAAGGGGCACAGACACATTCATAAAAACATGTGCAGCCCCTCTCACTTCAATGTAAGATGGGCCGAACTTCATTAGCACGGCTTTTAAAATTATATGAAAGATTTTAATGCTTACGATGCTACCGAGAAAAGGTAAATCCAACACCTATTTCCACAAAATCTAACGAGGGTTTAGAGTTGGCTCTTTTAGAGACGTGGTAAGTGTATATTCCAGAGAGTGGCAACCCAGCACCTTCTAACAGTTCATTAACAGACTATGCAGTTCCCTGGAGAGACGTGTTTTGGGAGTTTGGGGTTTTTCTTTTCTAATATTCTACAGGATTTCCCCGTTCAAAAGACTGAGCTGGTGAATGCTCAGTTGAACCAGGTGAGTATGAGGTTTCTGGCTTTACGCCCACCACACAAACGCTCCACGTACCACAGACAGGTAAGTACTCACTGGAAGAGGTTGAGGCGTGAGTACCTGAAGTGATATGGTGGAAACTGAAGCATCTTTGGGATAAATTATTATCTATCATTCCATCAGGTGAGGCCCAATCAGGAAGCAGAGATTATATCATTCATTTTAACAAAGAAGATTTCACTTACTATAAACTATTGTTAACTACATGTTGGCAGACTGAAGCAGAAGGAACGAATACTAAGGTATCACTTTAGGAGGCAGACACCAGCGCCTGGGATGGGGGAAGCCAGGCAAATGGCTGGAATTATTAGGGTTTAGAAGCCTGCGGGCAGGGCCCCGCGTAGCTGACACTCAGGCTCTGAGTGACAGCACTGGCCGGATGTTGCTGTGGGTCTGAGCTCAGAGGAAGGCCCGGGTCCATGGAATCCTGGTAGGTGTCAATAGGTTGGTCTTGCTACCTCTGAAGGGAGGGTGACAAAGCTGATTCTGCAAGTGTTGGAAAATCTATAGACTAGAATCTGGCTGGATTGACATTGACAGAAACAGAAATCAAAGAGGGAAGAAACAGAATCCATCTTCCTCTTCCTCTTTCAGCCATCTAGCCTCCCTCTGAGAGGCAGCGCCTACCTGGAAGTCACCTGGCCAAGGAGCAACGTTCCGTAGGCCTGAGAGAGTGTGGCTTACTGCGAGAAACATCAGAACCAATATGGTTTTATTTTGAGGATAATTACATTGCTTCTCTACTAAATATTTAGAGATGAAATAGTAAAAAAAAAAAAAAGAAAGAAAAGAAAAGAAAGAGAAATGCTTTGAAATAAAATGGAAAAACTTAAAAGATAGGAGTGTGGCAATGAGGGATGATTAGGGGGTGGAGCATGTATGTAAATGAGGAATTTGTATAAGGACGCCCAAGCAGTGGATCCTTCCTTATTGTGTCCGCCCAGAATAGCACCCTGCGCTTCTCAAATGGATCTTTGCTCTTCATTAGATTTGATGTGGTTTGGGGATCAGGGGTGACAGCGGGTGCTGCCATTTCCATGCATAGTATAAATTATTCTGAATAGAATAATAGAATAGAATTTCTGAATAGAAATCTTCACTTAGCTCGGTCAAAATAATTTACTCCCATAGACCCAGTTGATCAAGCAATCAGTGTTGATGTTGTAATCTTCATTATCACCATAATCATCACCATCGCCACCATCATTAGCACCATCAGCACTACCATCACCATCATTTCAATTATTTAGAATCAGAGAAATATACTGAGCTTCAGTTTCTCTCTGTTGGGAACATGGGTGCTGGCAGCCGTGTGTCCATGCGCACAGAAGAAGCTAATCAGAGAACGAACCCACTCCAGAGAAAGGCTTAGCCAGGAGAAGAAGGGGAAGCAACTTGGTGGATTAAATCGCCTTTTCCAGGAGCCCTGAAACCATGTTCAGTTCCTATGATTTGGTGACTAAAAAATATATTCCACCTCGGAATCTAATCTGACTTTGGGTTTTCTCTTCTGAGCCAGCACCCGCATGAATGCAGGACCTCCCTGGTTGGAAACCTGAGCACTTCTATTACGAAGTCTATGAAACACACCCGCCCTTTTCAACAGGCTTCATGGACTCACACCTTGACCTTCTCTTTTGTGGGGAGACTAAACTATTTAAAGAATTACCTTAATTCCACTGTAATTTATAATAAAAAAATCCTTCATGAGTTCCAATACTGTAAAATTTCTGTGAGTTACTGAAGATGAAGATCATAGCATATTAACATCCGGCCTGAGAATGGCATCCAAACTATTAATGCGTCTCTCTTTATTTTGTTTTCTCTGCGCTGGGAATACTCTGCTTTCTTTCCCTCCACCTGCACTCAAGCTCTGAACTGACTTGAAACACACATAAAATGTCAATGTACTCTTCCAGGCAGTCTCCTGGGATTCCTTTCCTTAAGGCTGGAATTTATCAGTCTTCTCACCTCTCACGATATTTCATCATAAAAGGTGGGGACTATTTCAAAAGTTAGCTAGCTGTTACGTCTGACTTCTCCTTCCTATGAAACTGCAAGCTTCTAGAGTGTGGCTGTGATTCTGAGGCCCTGTTAACTCCCATAATTAAAATAACGATGGTCAGGGAATAAACATCCATGCGGAAGAGCTTTGTGCCTTATACCTTATCTATTTTTATGTGCCTTGCACATTTTCTAAGCACATGGAGTCTAGTTTTGATTTGTTGTTTTCTTTGGATTTTACTGCTATTGTTGCCCATGAATCTAAACCAGATGAAGATTATTTTTTGTAATTTAAAGATTAAAGACTACATTCTTATTTTAAAATTTGAACCTACTATTCTTCTTTTTCTTTCTCTGTTACCATCCTCTCCTATTTCAGCTGTCCCCAGATTTCCTCAGCCGTCTCTAAACTGCTTATTATCCCTATTTCCCAGGTTGTTTGAAAGGCACCTGGAAACTTTTAAATAACTGGCAAGGGTTGTTTTTGCTCCTAGACATATGAAACATCTTCATTATCAGTTATTTTATTATTAATTGATTAAATAACAGCATAGTAAGACTCATGGTGTTTTTAATTACCTCTGTTCCTTACAATGTTTTGCCTAGTTAATTCCTTCCCCCAGCAGTTCAGTAGGCTGTTGGCTCTCACTGATTTCAGAGTGTCGTTCGACTTATTCACGTCCATCCCTTAAGAAATATGTCATGTGGTGATTTGTCATTTTCCTGGTGCTCTAGTCTGAAATATGTGCATTGTGATGCTGGAGTTCAAAAAGAGTCACTTCGCAGTGAGTGAGACTTGCTGAACATTTAGCCTATACAACTCCACTTGGCTCGGCTCCCCTGGCATTTAAAGCGCAGGTTCAATCTTGCTGAAAATACTTATTTATTATTCAGGAAATGCTCACCTCAAAGAAAGGGCTTTCATGTTCCATTCCTCTCTGAAAAGAGCAATTATTGGGATTTAGAAGACGAGCTTCTTGTGTATTGATAGAAAACACGCTTTGAAGTCAAGAAGAGCCAGGGTCATTCTTTAGTTCTTGCACCCTCTTACGGCATAGCGGGCAACGCAGAGAGTTGAACGAGACGATAAACGCCTATTAACACGTTGGTGCATGGTAGATCCTCAATAACTAGTGAGAATTGTTATTGTTATTTGAGTAATTGTGAGAATTGTTATTTGAGTAATTTGGCCAAATACCATATTTTTCTTTTTCTTCTTTACATCCTCTGGTCTTTGATTCTCAATATTTAGCATGGTTATTAGGTGACCTTTTCCAACAGAATAGTATCAATCACAGTGGAAGATGTTAACCTGAAAACTTTTGCTTTCCTGAAATGACTAAACTGTCTCCTGGGAGTTTTTAAGTGGATTTCAATCAGTACCCCTCTTCAACTTTAACATTTCTTGTAAGACATGGGGTAGAGAATAAAAAATCACTTTCAAACCTAAAAATGAATGTAACATTGTTTAGTTTAATATCTAATGTTCCAAATATGTTTATTTTCACAAAAGCATTTTAATGTGGAAAGTCCTATTTCAAAAGACCCTTACTCTTAATCTCTGTTTTTCAGACTTTATAAGCAAACCCTCCAGTTCTCTAAAGAGAACTTTTGCTTCATTGAGATTATTTTCATTCCACCCTTTGTTTCAAAATACATTCTGGTCTATAACATTGAAACTTCTAAAACTGCTTTTTGGGGTACAATGGATATACAAAAAAACTGTGCATACTTAATTCTCACAATGTGATGAGTCTGCACATATGCAAATACCAGTGATGCCACTGCCACAAATGAGGTAATAGATACATTCACCACCTTCACAAGTGTCTCTGTATCCCTTTGGGGTATTAGCTTTATTTAGGTATAATTGATATACCAAAAAACAACACAATTTGATGAGTTTGGCCATTTGCATATGCCTGAGAAACTATCACCGCAACCAACACAGTAGACATATCCATCATCAATGAAAGGTTCATTGTGCCCCTTCTTTCTGTGTGTGGGGGGGCATGTCAAAAACACTTCACATGGGATCAACTCTATTAATAAAGGAAGTGCCCCATACGGTATTGTTAACTACAGCCATTGCGTTGTAGAGCAGATGTCTAGAACGCATTCATCTTGCAAAACTGAAGCTTTATACCCACTGAACAGCTCCCCATTTCCCACTTTTCTCAGCCGACAGTAACAACGTTTCTATTCTCAGCTTCTGTGAGTTTGACTGTGTAAGTGGAATCAGTCATTATCTGTACTTCTGTAACTGGCTTTTCCCACTTAGTATAATGTCCTCCAGGTTCAGCCACGCTGTCACAAATGGCAGAATATTCTTACTCATTAAGGCTGAGTAGAATTCTATTGTGCACATATAAGGCATTTTCTTCACGTAGTCATCCATCGAGGTGCGCATTTAGGTGGCTCCCCTGTCTTGGGTGTTGTGAATACCTTCCATGAACAAAGGGGTGCAGCTATCTCTCTGAGATCTTATTTGAATTCTTTTGGGTATGTATGCAGAAGCAGGTGAATCGTGACAATAATTCCCATTTTAATTTTTTGAGAAGCTTCTACACTACCTTTCGTAGTGGCTGTGCTAATCTACATTCCAACATTAGTGCATAAGGACTCCAATGCCTCCAGGTCCTCACCAGCACTTGTCTGGTTTTCTAATAATAGTCAACATAACAGGCGTGAGGTGACATTTCACTGCAGTTTTCATTTGAACTTTCCTGATGACTAGTGGTCTTGAGCACCTTCTAATATACCTGTTGGCCATTGGTTGTATGTGTTCTTTGGAGAAATGTCTATTCAAGTCCTTTGATCATTTTAAATCTGATTATGTGTGTTTTTCTATTGACTTGTAGGAGTTTCTTTTACATTTTTGGATATCAGTCTTTGATCAGCTATGTGGTTTGCAAAACTCCCCCCATTCTTCAGATTGTCTTTGGACTCCATTGATCGTTTTCTTTACAGAAGCTTTCCATTTTGAGGTTGTCCCACTTGTCAAATTTTGCTTCTGTTTCTTGTGCATTTAGTGTTATAGACAAGAAATCATTGCCAAATCCAATGTCTTAAAGCTTTCCTCCTATGTTTCTTCAAGGAATTTTATAGTATTGGGCTTATGTTTAAGTTTGTAATCAGTGTTGAGTGGATTTTTATATATAGTGTAGGCTAAGAGTCCAATTACATTCTTTGGCCTGGGGATGTCCTTTATTCCCAATACCATTTGTTAGAGACTATCCTTATGGGGTATTCTTGGCCTTGTTGAACATCAGTTGACTGTTTATGTGTAGGTTTATTTCTGGGCTCTCCATTCTGTTACATCGGTCTATGTGTCTGGTTTCATGACAGTGCCATACTCTTTTGATTATAATAGCTTTATAATATAATTTGAAGTCAGGAAGAATGGTGCTTCCAATTTTGTTTGTCTTTCTCAAAACTACTTTGGATATTTGTAGTCTTTGTGCTTCCATATAAATTTTAGGATTTTTTTTTCTATTTTGGTAAAAAAATTGCATTGATATTTTGATAGGTATTACATTAAGTCCGTAGATTGCTTTTTAGCTGTATGGATATTTTAGCAATATTATATCTTCCTGTCCATGAATAAGGCATCTTTTTAAATTATTTGTGTCTTCTAAATTTCTTTCATCAATTATTTGTAGTTTTCAGTGTACAAGTATTTTACCTCTTTTGTTAAATGTATTCCTGAGTATTCTTTTGTTTTTGATGCTATTGTAAGTGGAATTGTTCTCTTAATTTCCTTTGTGGATAGTTTCTTGTAGTAGTACAGAAAAACAACTAATTTTTCTATGCTGATTTTGTATCCTACAACTTTTTTTATTTTGATCACTTGGTCTAATAGTGTTTTGGAGGAGTCTTCAGAATTTTCTGCATGTAAGATCATGGCATCTGCAGAGATGATTTTCCTGTTACTTTTCCTGTGTGGATGCCTTTTTCTTCTCATACTTCCCTAACTGTTCTGGCTAGGATTCCCAGTACTATGTTGAACAGAAATAGTAATATTGGCTGTCTTTGCTTTGTTCCTGATATTAGAGAAAAAGCTTTTAGTTTTTCACTTTTGAATATTTTGTCTGCTGTAGAATTGTCATATATGACCTTTATTATACTGAAGTAAATTTATTTTAAAACTAGTTTATTGAAAGTTTTTATGATAAAAGTGTGGTGTTAAATGCTTTTTCTACATCTATTGAGAAGATTATGTAAATTTGTCCTTCATTCTGTTAATGTGGTGTAACATATCAATTTATTTGCATATATTGAACCAGACTTGCACCTAAGGGATAAATGACACTTGGTTTATAAGCTGTTGAATTTGGATTGTTAATATTTTGTTGAGAATTTTTGCATCAGAGATACTGGCCTGTGTTTTTTTTTTTTTTTTTTTTTTTTTTTTTTTTTTTTTTTTTTTTTTTTTTTTTTTTTTTTTTTTTTTTTTTTGTTGTAGTTTGTGGTTTTCATATCAGGGTAATGCTGGCCACATAAAATAAATTTGGAAGTATTCCTTCTTTCTTAATATTTCTGAAATAGGTTAAGAAGAATTAAATTCTTCTTTAAATATTTGGTAGAATTCACTAATAAAGCCACCTGGTCCTGAGATTTTCTAGAGTTAAAAATGATTTACATACCACAGTATTCTCTGTTTGTTTACATATTTGCCTTTACTAATTAGTTTTGTATTTTTGTTTATGTGTTGCTGTTTGGTGTCCTCTGATTTCCACTGGAAGAAATCCCTTTAGTATTTCTTGTAAAGCAAGTCTAATGGTGCTGAACCCTCTCAGCTTTTGTTTGGCTGGGAAAGTTGTCATTTCTCCTTCATTTTTGAAGGACACTTTTGTTCAGTATAGTTTTCCTGGTTGGAAATCCTTTCAGTGTTTGAATATATCATATGTCATCTTTCAGGCCTGTAAGCTCTCTGCTGATAAATCTATTGATAATCTTCTAGGGCCTCCCTTGTTCATTGTAAGTCACTTTTCTCTTGCTGATTTCAAAATTCTTTATTTTTCATTAAAGTTTGACCATGTGATTGTAATGTATCTGTGTAGACTTGAGTTAGTTTTTTCTGGGATTTTTTGGGGGGGCTTCAGAAATCTGATGCCCATTTCTCTCCACAATGCTTTCTTTTCTCTTCCAGGGACTCCCAAAATGTGTATATTGTTTTGTTTGTTGTATCCAATAATTCCCCTAGGTTTTCTTTAGTCTTTTTTAATTTTTTATCTTTAACTTTTCTTTGAGTGTTCTAATTATTTCTTCTGCTTCATCAAATCTGGTGAACATCTTACTCCAGTGAATTATTGTGTTAAATTACTGTGTTCTTCTCCAAAATTCCTGTTTATGTCTCTCTCTCTCTAACTTCTCCATTAATCATGTATTGATTTCCTGATTTTGTTTAGTCATGCATCCCCATTCTCAGTAACTCAATGAACTTCGAGAGGATTATTTTGAATACTTTGTCAAGCATGTCATAGATCTCCATTTATTTAGGGTAGCGTTACTGGAGATTTATTTTATTATCGTGTTTTTCTGATTTGTGTTTTGGTCATGTTTTTCTGATTCTTTATGTTTCTTATAGCTTTCCCTTGATGTCAGCGCGTTTGAAGAAATAGCCAACTCTTCTCATTTTTACGGACTGGTTTTGCCTGAGAAAGAACTTCACCAGTCAATCTGCCTATAGATTCTGGGCCTTTGTTACTAGCTTCCCCAAGAGTCCAGGTTGTTTAGTTTTTGGTTTTTTCCCCAGGAACCCTAACCCCCTGCCTCTCCGGTGTCCTGTCAATTTCCTCAGCGCACTCTGTGCGTTGGGTCAGAAACGAGCCCCTGAGCAGCACACTGAAACTCTGAGGACAATGACACTGCACTCTCCTCCGCCCTCGCCCGGAGGGGAAGCCTGGGGAGCACCTTTCCAACACTTAGAGCCAAGCTGCCAGCACCATGGTCCCCTTCCCACCAGCTGCTCCAGGCCCCCAAACCAGGCCAGTTCTTTCAGTTCTCTGTGTATGATCGACAGAAGCCAGCCCCCTCGGAGCACCTTGAAAGTCCAGGGAGTGTGACAAAACGCTGAGAGTGTCGAACATTGAGTCCATTATTGCCCATCACCCTCTCCCGGGAGGAGCCACAGTCTCTCTGGGCCCTGAGCTCTGTGGCTTGTGACAGGGCCTGTCAGAGGTCAAATTAATTTGCTGTCTCACCCAGTTCGCTGCAGCTGATCTCATTTTGGTGCTCATCTGGCGTACTGCAACTTCTTAACTAGGATCGGAACTTCTCATCCAGGGCTTTTGTTTCCTTACATCGTTGTTAAATTAGTGTCGCTGTGAGAGAATGAAGGCTGGGACTCTGTTCTTCCACCTTTGCTGACATCTCTATGACATTAAAACCTGTGGCCTGTGGGTAACCCCTCTTTTAGGAACGGCGCATCAACTCCAAAGACGACAGAGTATATTCTGAAGCACAGAGGACCATCTTTGAGGGTTTTTCTTTTTTCTTTTTGGACTTTATGCTGCATGGTAAGCATCCCCAAATCGTATGACATTGGTTGATTTGTGCAGTTGCCGGATGCCTTTTCCTAAAGGATAGGACCACTGACTCCTCTAGGCAAATTACACTTAGGTTAGGTTATTACTGATTATAGTATTTAGGTTACTTACAGCAAAATGAAAGAAGACTCTAAGCAAAAATTCAGTTACAGGGCTGAGCCATCAAATACCATGACATTCGCATGTAAACTTATGGACAAGAACTCAGAAGTGGAATGCTAGCATGACCTCCATCAATTTGGTTTTCCTCTCATCTTAGTGTACTTACGGTACTACAAATTGCTTGCTAGCTAGCTGCCTTGCCTCCAGCTTTGACCTAGTTAGTCGCCCATAAGACTTCTTGTATGTTTTTCTCTGAAAAACAGCTCTGAGCACGTCATTGTTCTTTCCTTTTTTCTTCTCCCACCATCCAGTGCTTTGTGATTTCCAATACGAGACAGGCCGTTCCTCATCATAGTCTACAACGTTTCCCCGTTTCCTGGTCTCTGCTTACCTATCCATCTCTGTATTTTATTTTCATCTCCTACCACTTCATCATCGCTCTAAAAATGTAAGTCAGAGTTCATGAATCCTCTTGCTGCTCTCTCTGCCTGGAAGCCATATCCCCTTCAAAGATGGTTTATTACTCTAGTTTTTTCTGCATCTTAATTCCTGCTGTTGCACTAAAAATCATTTCAGGTCTCACTTGCTCCAGAGAGCTTTCTCTGGATGCCCCAAGATGGACTTCATGTCCATCATCAATGTCTGACATAACTTGGAAACTTCTAAGACTGTGGGAAACACTGTGTTTTTGTCTGTTTCCCCCCCATTCCCCCCTGTCGGACTCTCTGTTTTAGAAGAGGGGGAACGTTTTACATTTAAGTTTGTCTCCCTGCTCCCAGCACACTGCTTATACCATAGCAGTCATTTAGTAAGCGCTTGCTTAAGGACTGTGTATGGCAGAAAAATGAATAGAATTTAAAAGTCTGCCTTCAAGTCCTGCGAAGTCTGCTCAACAATGGGCTGCCACGGTATCGCTGCTACTTTTTTGTTGCGTTACCGGCATAACTTCCTAATTCACCTTCCGTTATTCTCCACTTGAATCCAGGTCCTTGTAGGCATCGCTGTAGATGAATCTTCCAAAATCACAGGTAAATGGCGCTCAGTGACCAAGGTTCTACAGATTGGACTAATGGGTATAAAGTTTAGCTCAGATATTCTAAATCACAGGATAAAGTGCTGATTCCTTACTTGATTTTAAGATATTCTATGATATGACCCCGCTTTCCTGAAACCATATTCTCAGTCTCCAACTTAACATGCTTTGCTTTGGATTTTCCCTTTATCTCATATCCCTCTCTGCATCTAAGCCCACCATTTTTTACTGATACTCTCTCCCTCATATTGAGGTGTCAGCTGATGATCAGCTGATCTGGACTCTGTCCCACCTGTCTCCTACATACCTTTCAAACTGGTACATCCTTCTCGTGGTGATGGGAGAGGCAAGAGAAAACTTGAGACACAATGGTAAGAGCCCAAAATCTACATTTTCAAGAGGGTAAATACAGAGCAGCGTGAGTAGAGTCATCCTGACACACACAGGAAGCATGTAGCTCACTCGAGATGAGTGTTATGAGAGAGGGAACAATGGAGCTGGGCTTAAGCGTGCAGGGTTCTAGAAAGAGCAGATCGGCAAACTGAAACCTGAGAGCAAAGTTCCATGTGATTAATTAAAACTGATCTAAATCGGAAAGAACATATTTTACTACATTGATTTGCAGGATGGGCATGAGCAACGTTATTTAAAATTCAGAAAACAAAGAGTCTCAAAACTTTCTTTGGTTTTTGTAATTCATTTTATTCTCCAGCCTAGGTAATTCTCTAAATGTTCTATCAACATGGTCCTGATATTCTCCTACCCTGGAAGAATGATACGATGAGAAAGAACTGTACTTAAAGCAACCAAGACCCAAATGAAACACCGCCCTGGTTGCTATTTTGGGCAGGTCGGTTCGCTTCCTGGTGAACTTTATTCCCTCAGCCATAGAGTGAAGATAATTATACAAGGTTGCTGTGCAGTTAAAAAACTGTGTGTGTGTGTAAAAGCTTCAGAAATGAATAGAGCATTATGCAAATACAAAAGCCTCTCACATCGCAGTAAACCTGAGTGTGATATTGTCCTGCTGGCTTTATTGGCCAGTAAGTGCTGTGGCTTGACTACGTATAAAGAGAACTAGGGAAATACATTACTAACCGGTTTTAGCACCCTCATCACCAAGATCAGAGGCATAGCCTAGACAGATTGCTACAATCTCATAAAGAGTTAGGGGATTACAGGGATGTTAGCGGGGTCTGTTTGCTGCAGCAGTTCTCAAGGATGTGATCATGCGTGTAGTACAGAAAGACACAGGAATTTAATTCTGGATAATTGTAGAACCTAGACAGAGCATCTTTGATTTATCATCATGATCACATTATAATAATTTTCGATCTTTAAAACATCATGATGATAAATAGTAAATATTAAAACATTATATGCATAATTACTATTTATACATATTATTTATAATTATAATTTTAGCCACTATTATATCTACACATTTAATTTATAGATTTGTACTATTAAAAATATAATATTATAAAGACTTGAAACTATAAACTCCTAGAAGGAGACAGGCAGTAAAGTCTCAGACATTTCTCTTAGTAATATTATTTTCTATATCTCCTCAAGCAAGGAAGATAAAAATAATAAACAAAAGGGACTACATCAAACTAAAATGGCTTTTCACAGCAAAAGGAACAATCAACAAGATGAAAAGGCAACCCACTGAATGCAGAATATATTTACCGATGATACATCTGATAAGGGGTTAATACCCCAAATTCACAAAGAGCTCATACAACTCAACTCAAAAAATGAACAACCCAATTAAAAAATGGGCAAAGGTCCTGAATAGACACTTCTCCAAAGAAGACATACAGATGGCCCATAGACCTATGAAAAGATGCTCAACATCACTAATCATCAGAGAAATGCACATTAAAACCACAATGAGATATCACTTCACACCTCTCAGAAATGCTATCATCAACAAAACAAAAAACCACAAGTGCTGGCAAGGATGAAGAGAAGGGACCCCTCAGCACTGTTGGTGAGAATGCAGATGGGTGCAGACACTGTGGAAAGCAGTACAGAGTTTCCTCAAAAAATGAAAAGTGGATCTGCCATATGACCCAGTGATTCCACTTGTGGGTACATGTGTGAAGAAACCGAGAACACTAGTTCCAAAGAACATAAGCACCCCTACGTTCACTGCAGCGCCGTTTACAATAGTCGAGGTATGGAGCGGCCCACGTGCCTGTCAAGAGACAAGTGGTTAAAAAAGCTGTGGTGCTCACATACTATGGAATATTCCTCAGCCATAAAAACAAATGAAATCCTACCATTTGCAACAGCATGGACAGACCTACAGGGTATTATGTTAAATGAAGTGAAGTCAGTCAGAGCAGGACAAATACTGATTTCACTCGTATATGGAATCTAAGGAACAATACAAACACACAAACAAACAGAACAGAAACAGACTCGTAGACAGAACAGGCTGATGATAATCAGAGGGACAGTGGGTGGGGGCTGGGTAAAAAAGGTGAAAAGATTAAGTTTACATACAATTATATATTGGTAGTTACAAAATAGTCATGGGGATGTAAAGTACAGCATAGGAAATACAGTCAATCACATTGTAATGACAATGTGTTTGAAAAAACACATAAAAATTTCTAATTGAAAAAATTTTAAACAATAAAATAGCAGTGAATAATTATCACCATTTATTAAGTATTACATGTCTGCTGGATCCTCTAATAAACATAGATAACCCTTATATTGACCCAGTGAGGCATGAATTATTATCTATAATTACAGTTTGAAAAAATAGGGGCCTAAAATGTTTAAGGAGCCCATGTAGCTAAACGCCCAAATGCCCAAGCTGAAACGATGCCAGGCTGTCTGGCTGCTAAGTCCATGCTTTCAAAACACCAAGAACTATCTCTCTATCTCTCTCTCTCTCTTCCCCTCTCTCCCTTCCTCTCTGTCTCTTTCTCTCATTAAAATATTTAAATCAAAATCCCTGAAAGTGATACAGCACTAATTTTAACAGAATATCATTTTTAATAGTTAACATTTGATGCTGACCCCTATAACTTATGAAACACATTGGCACATAAGGGGGTACCCCAAAACCAAAAATATGGAATTTATTTATAAAAAAATGTGTATTGATTCTTACACGTTTAAACTTCAGTAACCTTCCAAGTACTCTCCATTTGATGCAATACACCCACTGAGACATTTTTTTCCGCTGATCAAATCGTTTTTTAACTCCTCGATTTTGATGACTTTTAGTGCTTCTGCCATTTTTTGTTTCATCCTTCCACATTGGCAAAACATTTCCCTTTGAGGACTGTTTCCATCCAAGGAAACAACAACAAAAAAAAAGTTGATCGGAACAAGATTGGGTGAGTAGGGAGGGCAGGGCATGGGCGTCATGCCATTTTTGGGCAAAAACTGAACACTCAGTGCAGTTGTGGGTAGATGTGCTTGTAAATTGCCCATCATGAAATGGTGTTTTCAATGTGTCTTTCAAACACATTGAAAGAGGCTTCGAAAACAAATTTCACTAAAGCCAAACACAGCCTCTCACAACAACACCAGCTGGTACACCGATACAGATGGTTTCCTAGAACACTCACCTAGTGGAGGAAGCCCATACTACAAAGGGCCTGCTCTCCAGAACTAATTCTGGTTCTTGGGGGGTCCCCTTGGTAGTCCCCTCAGCACAGCTCTCAGGGAATACTGGTGTGGTGAAATGTCAGCAAAGGAGAAGATATGGATACTCCTGATGATGTTTCCACAAAAGCTCTGTATTAGTTGGTAAACATTACACATGTCACATCGTACCATTCTGATGCAGCTGTGAGATCTCTTCACTAGAGAAAACCTCAGCAAGTTGAAGCTGAGCAGTGGGCTCTATTGAGATGATGTCTTTGACCAGTGATTTCTAGGACTGTTCTCTGGTCCCTGTCTGTTTCACATTTTATTTTGTGTCTCAGGTCACTTGTTTTATCTGCAATATCCAAGTTGATATCCTTATTATAGGCATATTCTACAGTCATTCAATGCTTATAAATTTCCATAGAAACTCCCAATTGCACTCACTGAGCCTGTTGCAAACTGGTTAGCATAAATATCTATGCTGAGCTGACTTTCCTATGTCTGGTCTGAGAAAAACGTTGGCTGCAATTTACCTTCCCCCTGGGCTCAAGTTCCCACTGTTCCGAGAACCGTCTGATGTGGAAGTGGCTGCTATAGAATCCAACCGAAACAAGAATGACTTCCAAGTTGTGTGTGACCTAAAAAAGGCTCCCCTACTGAACAAAGATATTGACATTTATGTTTCTTCCCACATTGCAATATCAAACACGCTGTTTGGCGGTAGCCCCCTGTGGCTACATTGGGCAGCCATTTCACGCACGGTTCTTTGCAGCAAACCTATTTGTGCCGCTTATTTATTTCTTTGGTTGGTAAATGCTCCACCAAATGGATGAATTATTCCAGACATAAGCCGACATGTCCTCATATATTCATCTGTTGTTTTATTGAGCTTAATGAGCCATGACAGAATTTGTAATCTTTCAGATTTAAACTGAGGACTACCCCTTTTGTTAAAAAAAACTACATATTTAAATTACATCTTCAAATAAGATATGCCAATCACCAGACAATAATTCTAAGTGACATTCATACAAAAATACCAAAATGAATAAGAACCAGCATCTCAGAAAAACAGAGGGCCAAGAATATCAAAGATTAATCTCTGGTAATTTGGTGCTGAAATAGCCGCAGAAGAATATCGGTATCAACTGAACAGTGTAATGTCCTCAGTGAAAAGCTTGTCAGGACTAATATAATCAAATACAAAACTGATGCAGGGAATCTTGACCCTACATCTCAAATACCACACTGGGCCTCTCCCACCCAGAGCAAGGTAATTAATTAATTTCAGCGGAAGAATGTCTGACAGCCTGTGATTAACAGCACGGGCACCTACACGCTGGAATCCTCCACTGCGGTAACGGCGCAGAGGATGATGAGTGGAGGCAGGGTGCCATCACCCTTCCTGGTCGTTTCTCCTTCCACCTCCAACTCCCTCCACCTACCCCGCACCCACCTTCCTTGATGTGCTTTAAACGGAATCTTTTCCATCAAAGCATAAAATATCCATTTTCTTTAAGCGATATACACTATGTTCATATCTTGAGTAGTAAAGTAAATCTCAGAGCGAGTTTCATTTAGGTTCAATAATACAGCACATGTTAAAATGCCCATAAAATACGTATTTTATGTATGCCATTTTTTAAATTTTTTGCTTTTTTTTTTAACTGGTGTAGTACAGGCAGATCTCATATTATTGTGCTTTATTCCATTTCATAGGTGTTGCGTTTTTTTGTATATTGGAGGAAAAACCCTCCACCAGCAAAAAAGATTATGACGGGCTTTCCTACAGTGGTCTGGGATCAAACCTGTAATTTCTGCGAGATTCCTGTATTTGAGAAGTGGCGCTTAGAAGTGCGTACTAAAGATGCAACATGTTTGCTTTCTTCCAGACTTTGGCCTGACACCTCTGCAATGCAGTCAGCTCAATAAAATAATCAAGTAAGTGGAAAATCAGCAAAGTGTCCTATACAGGCAATAGCATAAGGCTGTCGTTAAACCAAAACTCTTAACTTGACTTTCTTACTTCTTTGCTGTGTAACTTTGAGCACGGTACTTAGCTGCTCTGCATTTTTTTTTACCTCTTCCACGAAAAGAAGATATAAAATGTTAGTAATGTTGTGCACACGTAGTCAGATACATTTAAGTATGTCTATTAACTATAAGTATTTATGAACAGACATTTCACCAAAAAGGTTATACACATGGCACATAAGCACACAACACTGTCTATTATCGTAAGCTGTGAGAGTGATGCATGTTAAACCATGATGGAAAATATCATTTAGAGTTAGCAGAATTTTTTTCTTCCCAATTTAATTGCCAACTAAGTGTGACTCAATCTTCATTCAACTTATTGATTCATCAATTGATTCATTCATTCATTCAAAAATAATTTCTGCCCTGGCTAGGTGGCTCAGTTGGTTGAAACACCGTTCCTGTACATCAAAAAGGTTGCAGGTTTGATTCCCGGTCAGGACACATACCTAGGTTGCAGGTTCCTGTTGGGATGCATACGAGGAGCAACCCTTCGATGTTTCCCTCTCACATCATTATTTTTTTCTCTCTCCCTCTCTCTCCCTCTGTCTCTCTCAAATCAAAAAATACATCCTCAGGATATGGATTAAAAAATGGTAATAATTTCTGTCTACTACATTCTTGGAATGTGACCAAAATTGTTTCTTTTATACAGTCTTTGCCAGTAGAAAATATGCGAATGTTTTTGAAATACCTTCTTTACTGCTTATTGAAAAGGAACCAGGGAGATGAACCATCAGAGAATTAGGAGCAGAACACAGGGAAGGAGCATTCGGCTCTCACCACATGGTTTAGGGAAAGCTCTCCAAAGGAAGTGGCATTGAAATTGAGCGTGGACTAGCTGGCAGGAGAAAATTAGAAGTCATAGAAAAAAATTCAAATTACTAGCCATCCCTAAAGCAATAATAAGTGGAATCTAGGTGTCTAGATTCCACTTATTGAAATGAGGTGCTGTATAAAAGAACAGAATAATAACACTAAAAAAAGTGAAGGATCTGGTTTTGTCTTGCATTTCCAACCGTACCTCCTCGAGGGGCAGAGACAAGAAAGTTTGTAACCAGTGAAAAGGCAGGCAAGAATTAAGGGGAACAGAACAGGAAAGTATTCTTGGTAAGTTTCAGAGATGGGACTGCAAAGCTCAGAGCCATTTTATTCATGAATTTCTGGTGTTCATTACCAAGAGCTCCTTTTAAAAAGGGCGTGAGGCCAGACTAAAATGTTTTTATTTGTTTACTTACTTCTCTTTCACTTTCAATAATTAAGTAGTATTGGCATTATTTTGGAGGCATCCACATTTCCAAAGGAAAAGAATACTTATATATTTGTTGTCATAATTCCTAATACCTGTTTTCTTAAAGCCAGAAAATGTAGTCTTTCAGACAGCATTACTGCAGTTTCAGCAAATGATTTATTGTTGACATGTCTTTCATTTTGGAGAAACTTTGAGGAAATGCTTAGGTAAATAAAAATCCTTAGCTTTGTAAGTGCATGTAAACACCTATAAGATGGCATATACTGCACTAAATTATTAGCAAATGATTATTTATTTGGTTGCATATGTGCAGAAGAATGTTGGGGTTGTCAGCTTAAAACTATGCATAGAAGAAAGCCAAAAAACATTATTTTGTTAAATTGAAGTATAAAGCTATAGGTAGCGAGAAGTAATTTTATTGTTTTCCATTATTCTGACTGTAATATTAATGCAAAGAGCAAATAACTTAACAAAACATTTTTCTGTAAAAATAACTATTCATACATTATTAAGTGAAGTAGTTCTCTTAGGAAGAATTTGCTTTGAACTTATCATTATTTAATTAAATGGAATTTGTTTAAAAAAATTGCATTTTGAATTGAGATTTTCTTTTAAGTTGTCCACACCAATCCAGAACTTAGATCTCCCTAAATTCACAGATCTACACATTTTTGTACATTCTGCTATGACACACACACAAAAAAAATGTTTCTAATTTCAGGGTCATTATTTCCTTCTTTTCTTTATTTTATCTTTAATTAGGGAATAAAGATAGAATTTTTCACTACAGTAACCCTGCAGACCAAGATATCTTTAACACATTCACAAGTATGTTGAAACACTGGATAAACTATTTGAAAAAATATTTAAAATTAGCTTGGAAAAAAAGAGGGAGCCCCCAAGTTGACAGACACAATGAGGTGACTACAAACTGGAACTGGAGGACTGAACTGATCTGGTGCTGCAGGTGTGTGTGTGTTTGTGTGTGTGTGTCCATGTTTTTGTGTGTGTCCATGTTTGTATGTTTATGTGTGTGTATGTCCAATGGGAAGGTACATGTAGAAGTTGGGGGTGAGTGGTTGGTCTTGGTATCCCTAAGGCTTGAAATTTCATGTCAGATTAGTCTTAAATCACACCTTAAATTTTGAGAAAATAAGGCATTATTTTATTTATTTTTTATCCTCACCCAAGGACATGCTTATTGATCTTTAGAGAGAGGGGGAGGGAGAGAAAGAGGGAAGGAGAGAAATAATAGGTATGAGAGAGACACATCAATTGGCCACCTCTTGCAAGCGCCTGGACTGGGGACCAAACTCATAACCTAGGTGTGTGCCCCAACCAGGAACCAAAACCATGATCTTTTGGTATATGGGTCGACACTCCAACCAGCTGAGCCATACTGCCAGGTAAGAAGGCATCACTTTAAAAAGCCACATTAAAAAAGAAGAAGAAAAATATAGAACTTCAGGAAATGAGTATGTCTATCTCTAGCATATGAAAAACTGAATACAAAAGTTTATTAACATATTCAACTTAGTTGAAGAATCACTGAACTGTGAAATCCTTAGCAAGACTTTATCTACAATTCAGCACAGAGAATATCTGAAAGAGGTTTAGACACATTAAAAATTAGATACCAAATATATTTAAAACCAGAAGGAGAAAAGAGAAAGAAAGAAGCAATATTCAAAAAGTAATTGTGGCAGTGTTAGAGATGTCCTCAAATTCCTTGACCTTCCTCCCATGATGGGGCGGAGTCCATTACTCCTATTGAACATCCATCACTCTTTGAGCAACAGAGTAAAGGGAAGCCACCTTGGTACCTCGCGTTCGGTCCCCTGCTGGCTGGGAGCCGCGAGCTGCCATGTAAGAAGTCCAGCGCTGTGCTGAAGATCTCATATGGAGGAAACTTTTAAGAAGAGGGTGAGTGGCCTGGTGGAGGCCAGCCTTTTAATTGTCTCAGCCAAGGCACTAGCCTGCTTGGACCCTCCAGGTCAGACCAGCCACCGGCTGAGTACCACTCCGTGACCTTTCTAAGCCACACAGAGCAAGGCGCCACCCAGCTGAGCCCTGAGGGACTTAGGAAACACTAAATCATTAAAAGTTTGTGGTCTAAAACTTTACAGCTTGAGGTCATTTTCTAGGCAGCAATAGTGAACTGGAAACAGAAATAATGGTTGAAAGTTTTCCAAAATGAAAATGTAAATCCTTAAAGAATCACATCAAGTCCCTAGCAAGAGGAATAAAAATAATGTCAACCCGGACTAATTGTTTTGAACATCAGAACACAAGGACAAAGTAAGGTATGCTGTTTTTGGTTTTGGGGGTTTTTTTCTTTAAATGTTTTGAGGTTGTGGACACCACTCTTTTTTTTTCTTTTTTTCTTTAATTGTTGAAGTAAGATCTTCAATAAAGCAAAAGAGGATAGATTATGTACAAATGAACAATTCTATAAATTTTGGATATTAACTCCTTATCAGATGAATCACTGGTGAATATGCTTTCCTAGTCAGTGGGTTGTCTTTTCATTTTGTTCATGGGTTCCATAGAACTGAACACCAAAAAGAAAAAAATCAATCCAATTAAAAAAATGGATGAAGAACCTGGATGGGCCCTTTTCCAAAAAGGACATACAGATGGCCCATAGATATATGAAAAGATGTTCAATATCACTAATCATCAGAGAAATGCAACAAAATAAACTAACAGACAAAATAGAAACAGACACACAGATGCAGAGAACAGACTGAGAGCTGCCACAGGGGAGGGGTGTTGGGGGGCTGGGAGAGAAAGGTGAAGGGATTTAAAAAAGAAAGAAAGAAAAACCGTATCTACCTCTAAATCCTATATCTGCCTTTCCTCAGACTAGCCTTTGTAATTTAATCAACTTTAATATACAAATAAAACAATGTTGATAATTTAAAAAACGCAATGAAATATCACCTCACACTTGACAGAATGGCTATCATCAGTGAATCCAAAAACAACAAGTGTTGATGAGGATGTGGAGAAAAGGGAACCCTTGTGCACTATGGATGGAATGCAGACTGGTGCAGCCACTGAGGAAAGCAGTGTGGACTTAAAAATTAAAAATGGAACTGCCTTATGACCCAGCGATTCCACTTCTGGGAATATATCCAAGGAAACCCGAAATGCTAATTTGAAAGAGCATACGCACTCCTCCGTTCGCTGCAGTGTTACCTACAAAAGCCAACCTTTGGAAGCAGCCCAAATGCCCGTAAGTAGGTGAGTGGACCTGGAGAACATTATGCTAAGTGAAATATGCCAGTCAGAGGATGATGAGTACCACGTGATTTCACTTGCATGTGGAATCTAATGAACCAAATAAACTAAAAAGGAAAACAGAAACAGACTAATAGGCACAGAGAACAGACCAACAGCTATCAGAGGGCAGGGGTGTTGGGGGCTGGATGAAAAAAATGAAGGGGAAAAAAACTCATAGACACAAACTACACTCAGTAGGCTGACTACCACAGGGAAAGAGGTTTGGGGGGAGGTAAAAGAGGGTGAAGGGGGATAAATGGCGATGGAAGAGGACCTGACTTTGGGTGATGAACGTACAATACTGTATAGAGATGATGTGTTACAGAATTGTACCCCTGACACCTATATAGTTTTTTAACCAACATCACCCCAATAAATTCAATAAAAAATTTCTAAGATGGAAAGCAGATTCCTTAACAGCACCAAAATAAACGATAAAGTAATGGCATATCATCTTCCAAGTGATGCGGGCATTTGCCAACCTGGAACTCTACACCCTACCAAGTAATCATTCAAGATTGAGAGCAAAATGGAGACAACTTTTGTCTTGACTTAGAATATTTAGCACTAAAAAAGCATCTCTGAATGAACTCCTAAAGTACAGATTACAGTGTAAAGGATATGAAAGTCCAAAGCAGGGGTGTCCAACCTGCAGCCCACAGGCCACGTGCAGCCCAGGATAGCTAAGAATATGGCCCAATACAAAATCATAAGTTTACTTAAAATATTGAGATTTCTTTTGTGAGCACATGTCACTATGTATTTCATGTGTGGCCCAAGACAACTTTTCCTCTTCCAGTGTGGCCCAGAGATGCCAAGAGTTTGGATGCCCCTCCTGTAAGGGAAATATATAGAGCCCTGACTGGCATGGTTCAGTTGTTGGGCATTGTCCCACAAATCAAAAGGTTGCTGGTTCGATTCCTGGTCAGGGCACGTGTCCAGATATTTCTCTCTCACATCAATGTTTCTCTCCCTCTCTTTCTCCCTCCTTTCCCCTTTCTCTAAATATAAATAAATAAATTTTTAAAAAAAAGGAAATGGGGATGCATAAAACAATCAGAGAAAGCAAATAGCACTATTTACCCATGAGGAAAAAAACAAAGTCACAAGTAAAAATAAATATCTTTTTTATGTGTCTAGAGTCATCTTTAGTAAATAAACATTTATATATGATACTTGTTAATATTTTCTGCATGGATATCATACTTCATCTCATTTAAAGCTCTCAGCACCTGAGGAAGTATTTATTAATATTTTCATTCAATACAGAACAAAACAGTGAATAAACAACAAATTTTAGACAACTAGTAAGTTGTGAAAATGGAGTTGGGATTGATGCAGTGATTGCAAAGATAGTGAGCAGACTTTTTAACTACATACACTCTTGCCTATTCTTTCAGGCTCTTTGTTTTCCCTTGAATGTTCCTTCTAAGAAACTTAGATAACTTACCTCTTCCTTTTCCCTTCCTCACTCCTAACACCCCCACCTTCCCTGTCCCACCAACAACCACTGAGACCACACTGGTACCATACAGAAAGGTGCTCACTCTGAAAACAGAGCTGCCGGTCAGTAGAACAAGTTTTCTACTGATTGGGAAAATGTTGAAGTACAAATCACCCTGCAATGGAATCCTGAGTGGGTGCGTAATTGTATCTGTCTGAAGGACAGAAATGTTGGCTGCTATGTATTTAGCAGAAGTATTGCTACTCTGATTTTAAAGAGAAAAATAAAGCCCAGACAAGCTATGTAACCAAACCAAGATCACAGAGCTATTAAAAACAAAAACAAAAAAATTTTTCAAAAATAATGTCCTATATCTCTGAAAATAATACATCATCTACCACCCAATTCAACCCTCATAGTTTGGGAGAATTATATGTCTGACATTGGAATTTGCTACCATCAATGACTGGCTATGTCCTAGAAAGGCATAGTGCACCCAAGCAGAAACAATTCCAAATGGTTTTAGGCAACATTTTTGTATTGATCACTTACAATACTCTGCCCCATGAATTATTACTTTACACAGGTTCTATAATTGGGCATACCTCTGGAATACAGAGAAGATGTAACTTGTGCCAAAGTAAAAAAAAAAAAAAAAAAGAATCAATACCTGCCTGTGGAATGCGGAGAAGATGTGACTTGTGTTGAAGGAGGGGGTAAAGTTCTCGGGAGTACTCAGGCCACACATACACTCCTGGCTAATTTTTCTGAAAAGAACAGTGAAACTGCTGATGAAACTAACGAAAGTGAATCATTGTAATGACGTTGTTAAGGGAGGCGAAGTGGAGTAGTGGGCTGGGGGAGGAACACTAAATCTAAAGCTAGGAGAAAGAGGTTTAAATCTAACCGAACTCTTCGACCTGCTCCATGTGGCCCATCTGAGGCTTTACTTCTTGGCCCACATTGTACAAAATCACATCCATATTTAGGGTTTCTGTGAGTGTGGGGCGGGGCACAAGGACAAAGTGAGACAATAAAAGTGAAACCACATGGCATAGAATACATCACCCATTGTGGTTTCTTAAAATATCCCATGAACTGTTTATTGACTGAAAATTAACTACATCATTTGACAAAGGAAGCTAGTAAAAAAAAATGTGGGCATAATGAACACCAGCATTAAACCAGTCTATTTTAAGAACTGGTCATTTACTCCCATAAAGGAAGAGAAAAATGTACTCATTGAACTTTGTTACCAGTTTCCTATTAATTTTAATGACATCTATTATGTATTCAGTGATTCCTTTTAATGGTTACCTGGCTTACTATTAGATGTACTGTATTATTAATCGTAGATGGTTGATTTTTTAGGGATTTTGTTTCTTTCAAGAGTTGGGGGCCTGTGGCATGTTCCTGGGGAAGACACCAGAATGCTGTATATGTTGTGTACAGAGAACGGGTGTTTCTCTCAGTAGGGGCTTTACTCTGGATACTGTAAATCTTTGTAAGAACTAAGAGTTGGGCCCTGACGGGTGTGACTCGGTTAGATGTTGTTCTGCAAAGTGTAAAGTTGATGGTTCAATTCTCACTCAAGGCGTGTTTGAGAGGCAACTGATCAATATTTCTCTCTCATATCCATGTTTCTCTACCTCTCCTTCTCCCTGCCTCCCCCCCTCTCTAAAAATAAATAAATACTTTTTAAAAAGAACTAAGACTTGGGTGAGTCATACATCTAACACCATTTTCTAGTGGTCATCACAGTTGGAAACTAAAAACCGGCCATTGAAATGAACATCAGCTCCCAGAGAACTAAGAAAAAGTCTTCCTCAGTGGTAGTCCGTGTACTGCTTCTTGATGAATCTTTAAAAATAATCTTTTGAAATGAGAAACTATCCCATAAAAAGGAAAACATGTAAGTGTGATGATGATTTATGAAGACTAAGATTTAGACTTCCAACTGTACCTTAAGACTACGGCAAATACTTGAGTTAAAAAGTGTTCTGCTTACTAAGTTTTTATTCACTTGTTTTCTCTTTCATTTGTTTATTTTTCACACTGGACCAAGGTATTTGAAATGGATTCCTGAAGAAGACAACAAACAGATGAAACTTTCCTCCTGTCATATTTGTTGTTTTTTGAGGCATTTGGTTTCCTCACTGAGGGGAAAACAGGAATGAAGGGGGAGATACTCCTTATCCCTACAGAAGGGTGCAGTTTGAAATGGCCTGTTCACCTGAAATTCCAGACGCTGTGTGTGATCAAAGCTGGAGGAAATGACACCTTTGGTGAGGGGCTAGAAGCAAGGTCAGAGAACTGTGTGGTGAGACATCACAGAGGGACTTTTGTGCCAAATTCAGAAGTTTCAAATTCATTCTGAAAATTATACAGAGGTATAGAAGGGGGTGCACTGGTTTCCGATTGCAATTAGTGACTTTACGCTACACAAATTTATTAACTTATATTTCTGGACACATCTGAAGGTCAAAATCAGCCTCAAAGTGTCAGCTCGTTCCTTGTGGAGGCTCTGAGAACCCATTTTCTTGCCTTCTTCACGTCCTAGAGCCTGCCTGAATTTCTAGATTCGTGATTCTGTCCTCACATCACTCCTGCCTCCTGCTTCCAGGATCTCATCTTCTGCTACTGACTCTGATCCTCCTGTGTCACTGCACAAGGGCCCCTGTGATCACATTGGACCCCCGGACAATGTAGGATAATCTCCCCACCGAGATCCCTCATTCAGTCACACCAGCCAAGTCCCCTTCACCGTGTAGAGTATTCACAGATTCAGGCCATTAGAACATGAAACAGCGCTTGATTCTAATTATTTGAACCCATGTGAAATGTTTTGACAAAGGAAAATACATTTCCTTAAGTTCTATCTGTGGTATTTAGTTATCTACCTCACATATGCATTTCATTTAACTTCAGCTGATTTGAGACATCAAACCCTCTCCTTTGGGAGGTGCTCAGCTTTTCTCATGAATGTGTAATTTTCCACTCAAAAAAAAAAACCACTTGCACCTTCAGGGAGTTATATAGTCTCTTCTCCCAGTAGTTCCTTATTTTGTTTACCTGGTCAAATAGCCAACAAAACATTTTCTCATACTGTATTAGACAGAAGTGAAGTTCAAGCATTCAGTTGGCCCAACTACTGCAAGATAATTAGAAAATATTTTCTAGCAAAGCAACTAATAGCAGCTCTTACTGAGCCATAAGCCACCTGTTTGGCATAATCAATCAAATTAGCTCCTAGAATAGAGACCAATTATTTTCTTAAATACAATGTATTTCAAAAGTGTTTGCATTCTGCACTTGGCATCGTCATAAAATATTGGAAGAAAGGAGTCCAAATCTTGCTGCCTACATTTGCTAATTGTTCCATTTTGGAGTCACTTAAGCATGGAAAAGGAAACGCACTTTCCCTCTTACTGGTCCTTCAGTGAGCAGCATAAAATTGAGTGTGGCAGGTTCTGATTCTGTGGATTTTTATTTGTCCAAAATGTGCAAAAATGAAGCAATCAGAAATGTTCCAATTACATGAGTATTATATAGAAGCTACTGGCATCTTTCCAATCAAGTCATTTCGTCGTTAGTCAGAATGGACTTGGTTAGAGGGGAAACACTGCTTCAGTGCCATTTTTTAGTTCCCTCATTTATGCCCAAAGCATATTATATGTAGAGATATCATGCCGGGGCCCCAGTAATAGTTCTGCTGTAGACAGTTTCCACCTGACTGCATTTTGATTACTGTGACTAACCTTCAACTCAAGGACAGAATTCACAATCTATAAAGAAGAGAAAAGAAAGAGGGCTTCCATAGATGTCCAGAGTTCTAACTGTGTGAAGTATGGACAAATTGGATAACTTGGAAAGTGAACATGACATCCTTTTGGGTGTCATCCTTACAGAAAGGGTTACCGGATTGTCGCTCACCCTGAAAGTTTTCCCTCAACGTGCTATTATTTTTCTCAAGTGTCTTGTGTATGTGAGATGGTTCCCTGATGTGTCCTCCAGGACACGGAGAATCAGACTTAGTTTGGCCAGAAGAGACTGACAGTGAGAAATCTAGGGCAGCAAGAGGCTCTGTCAAGGAATAAAGTCTGGTTAGTTTTGTTGACTTGGGTCAGACCAGAGACTGAGTCAGGAAACTGCCTCAACGTGGAAGCTTTAAAGAAGCATAAAACCACATTTAAGCAGGCAGCAAAAAGTATCCAGGAGCTGACCCTAGCAGACCTAGCTTTTACTATGCAACCTATGTAATTTACTTGCTTACTATGTAAACCAAGTAAATTAACGCACCTGTGCCTCCTTTGCCTCATCTTTAAGAAAGCGATTTGAATTGCCCCATCCATAGATTTCTCTCAACTCCAAGATTCTCTGTTTGAGCGAGGGACAGAGCAGTGAGCACAAGATGGAAGGAGCTTATTTGAACACTGGGCAGACGGTGGGGACTCTCCGACTCTTTCCTGTCCTGTCTCGCACTGGGTATGGCAGCACTTACATGTCCTCTTTCAGCCAGAGGAAAGGAAGGGAAATAGTCACTATGTTCTTTCAAGTCCACGTTGTAGAAGAGTGCAGGTCCACATACATTGTCAGGTCCTGCCATTCATTCACGCATCCATTCATCCATGTATCTACCCATTCATTCTCCATCAATACACCCATTCAGTCAACATGTACTGTGTGCTCAATATTTTTAGGCTCAGTGTAAACACAGTAAATACACTGCTAAACAACACAGGCCAGCCTCTGCTTTGTGCAAGTGAGTGTAACTCAGGGAACATGTGTTAATAAACACACAATTAATTACCCTTGTGAGAAGTACCATTTAGGAAAGAACAGAGTGATAACAATGTGCACAGACCTGATTATCCACACAGAAACTAACCTTCTTATGCAAAAGAGGTTGGAGATACAAGTTGATTAAAAAGTCAAGAAGTAAATTTATTTTTCAATGTTCAACCATTTGGTCTGTTTGCAAGACCATATCATCACCACAATGTTAAAACTACCAGCTTCTGAATAACAAATAATTAAATTTAGAAAACTCCCCATGCCTGTTATATCTACCAAAGAAATCTTGGGAAGGATTTTGCCTGTGTGAAGTCACACAGAAGCAGAGTAACCTTTGACCCCAAATTGGTATTCCAAATACACTGGGACAGTAAAGAACAATAGCAACAACTAAATCCTGAAGAAACAGAATCAGCCTTTGTTTGGCGGAGAATCGCATGCAATTTTAAAGCTATTGAGACTCCAAACGCATAAATCTAATTAAGAATAAAAAGGGGTGAGTAGTGAAATACTAAAGAGGAAACTTAGCTTTCCTTCTGATGAGATTATGCAGTTATGATCCAAATATCCCATTCAGGACCAAACCACCTGTCCTGGTTTGTCTAGGGCTAAGGATGTTCTAGAATGCAGGACTTCTAGTGTTTAAAAAAAAAAAAAAAAGTGGAGCAAGTCTTGGGCAAATTGAGGAGCATTGTTTTTCTACACATCTTCTTTAAAGTAACAATAATGTGAGACTTCTGTAATGTAAAATCCTAAACTTCTTTCATTCATGCTTTCTGAACACTGGCAAGCCATGCATTACAGCCACCCAATCTTTGGAAAGGGATCTTTCAGAAACCGCTAATATGTCAATGAAGTTCTGTTTTTACCAGGGGTTATTTGCCCAAAGTAGTACCAAGAAGCAAACATGCGTACGCTGTAGCCATTAGAGAGCTTGATTTCCACCTCCCACGGCATGTATAATTCAGAGTCCACAGTAAGTAGCCACGTGTACCCGCCCGCTACCTCCTGTACGCTCTGCCCGACTGGCACTGAGGTCAGGTGCCATTTCTAACTCCACTTCCTAGTCTTCTCCACCCAAAGTGACTTAGCTAGAAAATGTCAGCACCACCATGAGTTAACCTTTCTGAGCCCGTTGACTCAAGTTCTACTCACACCCTGTCCTCCACTCAGTTTCTCCTGCCTAGGGTGGCAGAGGCTTTTGCTTTTGCTAATCTCCGCGTTGCACGAGAGTTTGCTTCTGGCTTCTTAGCAGTTCTATCACCCATATAACAAATTCCCAGCACTTCCTCTACTGTGTCTTGTGTGCTTTTAGTGGATTCTGTTTCCCTGGCCACACTCTGGCTAATACTAGGGGTTTCTATGTCACAGAAGCATGCTTTTTAAATACTAATGCATTATCGTTTTCACGTAGAATTCCACAGATGAAAAGGATCTTGGAGATTGCTTAGCCAAACAGTCAGACTGCAATGTCTGGCAGGAAAAGGGAGAGAGAGCCAAATGGGTCAGGATGTGAAATTCTTACCCTTGCTTCAACAAGAGCATTGTCAATATTTGCCTGCTTACTAGTACTGGTTCTCTGCCATTAAAAAGGGTGTTCTATAGATGTATTTGTTTCCCTTAATATTGCAGAAAAGGTCAAGGTAAGGACTGACTTATTTTTTTTCCAATTCACTTTCTACTACATCCTTTCAGATTCAGCAATCTTTTATTTATTGAATAGATCCTGGTTTTCCCCTCACCCCCAAGCATCATAATGGACTTCACCCACACTGTTTTTGCGGTATCTTTCCATCAACTCTTTAAAGGTAGAAGTATTATTTCAGAAATTGAGGTTCGGAAAGGTAAAGTGGCTCGCCTACACCTCACAGTAAATAAGCATCCAAAATCAGAATGCACCGGATTAAGGTCTTTCCACAGCACGATCCTGCTTCCCTTGATGATTAAATGCTTATCTGATCTTATAGTCACAAAAGGCGTTTCAGGGAGTAAATAACATCTTTAATTATAAGGATGCCAAATAAAAAGCAAGTGAATGTGCCTTTTAGCAAGAACTTAATCTAATGCCTGATCTTACCCTGGTACAGTAACTTTTGCCAACTCTGTTGTTGTTTTTTTAAAACAATGTCTTAAATATATACCATTGTTCCCAAGGTGCAGGATGAATATCAGCATCCATAAACTTTCTCTAGCCTACCGCTTAGAATACACCTTTCTCACAAATTATTCCACGTAAGCTTCTCAATTAATATCATAACCCTCATCATCCTCATCTCCAAAATAATTCAGTGTACAAGCTCTGTCTGATGAGAGAAAGAATAGAAAAAAAATCTTTCACGGATTCACATATGGGAAGGAAAACCAATTAAAGATGATCTCTGAACCAGGACTGCCAACATGGGGTAAGATACATCACAGATCAGCCCAAGACAGAGAACAGGTGAAGTGGTGAAAATGGGATTGTGAGAAATGTAACAACGGTCTGATGTGCATAATTCATTTTTCCCATGGATCCCTGCCCATCTGCTGTGGCTCAACTGAATATCAGGAGATGGAAGGAGACCATCACTCATTAACTCGCCAAACTCCTTCAGGGCCCAGCTTCTCCTCTTTGTTCTGGCACCAAAGACTTGGAAACCATTAACATCACTCTATAGGTTTCTGAGCTTTCCAGGCCAGGATCTAATCAGCTTCTCATCTAAAGGGAGCAGAGGGGTAAAGCACTTCATACACAAAGCAAAGAGAGTCTAACATTTGTTAAAGCTCCCAAGAGCTGCTTCTCCTTGGCTAGGATGGATTAAAACCATGAAAACACAGGCCTAATCCTAACATTCTTGGAAACAGTCCTCTCAGGCTTCATTTTCCCTGTATGTGCAAATTTTGTAGGCTCATGCACATTTTTGACACTAGGTCTTCTAGTCGGCCTTTGAAATCATTGCTCAAAAGAATTTCTGAACTGTAAGGCTCACCTGGAATAAGTAGATGGCTTTCATCTAATTCTACATGATATATAGGTCATTTGTTGAAAAGATGTTTATCCAAGAATGATTTGTATTGACGTGTCCTTAATCAACTATTCCTTTGTATTCTAGAAATAGTGTTGTGTCCTCTTTCATTTAATCATGTATTCATTTGACAATGAATGTTTTCTGTGCATAGGCATTAGGGGTTCAGTAAACACTAAGACCCAGACCCTGTCTTTAATGAGTTCAAGTTCTTGTCACAGCAAAAATGTGCATTATTTTCCCCTTTCAGATTTAGAGAGCAGGACCATCCTGCTCTCTAAATCTCTGACTCCTAAGCCCTGCCCCCATTCCTGAGCTCTGTCTGCATGAACAGCAAGAAGGGTAACTGTGTCTGATTTTGCTCTCTAGTTATTTATCCCCAATCCCCTGAGTACCTGCCACATAGTAGGCATTCGATAAATAGTTTATTTATTGAAAAAATTATTTGATCAAGCCAACAGTTTTCTGTTTCTCTGAATTCTGCTTCACTCAAAGAAACCATTGGCTCTAGATGCTTCTAAGAGTGCATGCTTAATTTTTAGAAACTAGCTGGGCTTACAAAATACAAACCTTTGGAAGAAGGGATATACATGTCTTAACCATGTTGGCGATCCCTTCCATCTTAAATACCTATCATTGGCAATCCCTACATTCTAGTTTCTGGCAGATTTCCACTTTGACCAGTGGACAAAGAGCAGTAATACTACAATAAGTAAAATACATTTTAGTAACTTTTTTTTTCATCAAAAGTTGAACACCAAGCTCAGTGGATTGAGCGCGGGCCTTCGAACCAAAGGATCGTGGTTCGATTCCCAGTCAGGGCACATGCCTGGGCTGCAGGACAGTTCCCAGCAGGGGATGCATGAGAGGCAACCACACATTGATATTTCTCTCCTGCTCTCCTTCCCTTCCCCTATAAAGATAAATAAATTAAAAAATAAATAAAAATTATTTTAAAAATTGAACACCATATACAAGCATGGCATATTTAAATATCTGGATTTTTCTCTGCAATTGTTACAAATCTGAATAGAAAAAGCTTGGTTTGAACATTACTTTCTTGCAGTTTTAAAAATAGTTACCCCTATTCTTATGTTAAAAATACAAATTAAAAAGTATACAGTTTGGTGAAACTTTTTAAGTGTGTAAACCCTTGTAACTCTCAGTCAGATGAAGGTATAGCACATTTCTATCAACTCCAGTTTCCCCTCGAAATATCTCAAAGAGGAAGCCATTCTTCTGTTCTGACACTTCAAATAAATGGAGTCATACAGGAGTATCAGACAGGGACAATGAAGTATATATATGCTAACCTTACTCTTTTAATGCTTTATTAACATGCTATCTCTATATCCATTGGATTATAATCAGTAGACCAAGTTTGCCAGCTTTTATCTTAGAGATATTAGAATGTATAAAATATTCTTCTCCATTGCTGCTCTGATTAATCTATTTTCACTTTGCTTTTTTTAAAAACTTTTTTAAAAAATTTTATTTATTTATCTTTAGAGGGGAAGGGAAGGAGAGAGGGAGACAAATATCAATGTATGGTTGCCTCTCATGCATCCCCTGCTGGGAACTGTCCTGCAACCCAGGCATGTGCCCTGACTGGTAATTGAACCACAATCTTTTGGTTTGCAGGCCCATGCTCAATCCACTGAGCTACACCAGCCAGGGCCTAAAACTTTTTTATTGTTGTCCAAGCACAGTTATTTTTAAAGAACAACTCAAATCAACATTGGTTTTGTAAGTGAAATAAATGCATTGTATTAAATGAAGTAAGAGAAGAGTATGGGAAAATCTCTCAATGTCTTTGGGTAAAAAGTGGATACAGAGTTTTCTGGAGAATGCAGAAAATTCCTCTCATTCTTCTCATTAGGGAGTCTTACGTAAAACTGAGATGGTTGGCCAGACTACCACACCTTGGGTTCCAACAGGATACTGGACAAATACTATGGTTTAGCTGTAATTTTCAAAAGCAGATTAGAACTATAAAGATTTTAGGAGCTGCTAGTGAATGGCAGAAATTCTGCAGCTGTGACGATTCTATTTAAATATGTGTACCAAGATTCTTAAGAATGGAAGCTCATCCGTAGTTGGAAGGTTGCAAGTCCCGCACTCCTGCCAGGAATCCCAGCAAACCGAAAACTTCCGCATGGTCCACACGCAATAACCAGGATTAGCAGAAATTAGATTATCGTACTTGCTATTGCTTTGGTGAAGAGTCAATCACTTGAGAGAACCATATTACAGGAGTTATTTACATGGATCTAAATCATTTGGTCCATAAACAAATGACTAATGACCTGTTTGTCCAGGAGATTAGAGGCTAAGCAGATGTTCCACAAGAACAAATTTAGTCTGCACGTTGGAGAAGTTATGTTTGGTAGAGTGAAACGAGGGAGATCCCTCTTGCCATTTTCACTCAAGACCATTTAGAAGGAAGTTTCGAAGGTGCTTTTTGAAAAATTTCTTGTTTTTTTTTTTTAAACAAGGAAGCAGCTCTGAAGAAAGCAGGTCCTCAGGCAGCCCGCCTCCAGCTTTGTACAGAGCTGCCGAACTACCCCTATGGACTGAAACATAAGGCCTCCTGGACCTCTCTGGACTCTATGCAAATCACCGACCCAAGGACCCAAACGCAGGTAATGCAGGAGGTAATGCTAAGCCTGTAACTTTGTTCACGTTAAAGGTCAGTGAAAGTAGAGAGGACCTTTTCCCGGGATATTGGAGAAAGAAGAACAATCAGGAAGGGAAGTTCAGAGAGATAGTCAATTGGGTAGTACGGTGGTTAGAGTAGACAACTCACAAGAGACCAACAGTTGGCAACTCTGTGCTTTAAAAACACACGAATTGATCGTCTGCAATGGGCACCGCACTAAACTAACTACTAGTGATGTAAAGACTCACTCTCTGCCACCAAGGAGCTTACGGCCTCATTTAAGGGGCTTTCCAGCTTTCTAAAGGCCTCATCTGATGATTTAATGGGGCATCTATGGTCACTGCCGGAGTCTCTCCTTCCTGAGCGAAGATATGTCCTTACAGCGTCTGAATTCGATTCCACAGCCAAATCCACCAGCAAAATGCTGTTGTGTATGGATCTCCATATTTCGATCCTCACCACTTTAACCACCTTGTCAGAGCTACCATCATCTCACTTCATTAAGATGAAACAGCTTCTAGCTGGTCTGCCAGTTCCTGCCCTGTACCCTATACTCTCGAAACAACCACCAAAGTGTCCCGTGACTAAAGCCAGCAGATGGGAACAGCCCAAGCGACAGGATGCTGAAGCAAGCAGGGGACACAAGCTCGGTGCTCACGCACCGACTGCATTATCGCCACGCTCCCACGTTTTCTGTTTTTCACTTCACAGCATGTACCAGCAAAACCGTGGGGATGACAAGGTGATGGAAGGGTGATTAGCTTTAATGCACTCCCTTTCATGTTTGTAGTTAGAGCAAATATGAACTAATTTGTACCCTTAGCTATTTTTCTTTTCTATGAATTTTGTAACAAATGTGAAAATTGCTGGTATAAGTGCAATCAATCAATTGAAATAAATGCAAGTCAGGTTGAATGAATCTTTAACAAATTTCCGGCTGTTGCAGCTATTCTTCTTGGTAAAAATTGTTAGCAATTTCTATGTTAACATAAACACTGTAGAATCCTGGGAATTCCAGGTTCCGGTAGGTGACATGGATTTTTTGATTAAGCAAGTGAATCAAATAACAGCAAATCAGGTTAGCAAACAACTGGTGCTACAGAACAAAGAAATTACATAAAGCTGCATTTTATGTTATCAACACCACAGCTAATCGATATCTTGAAGGGACGTGGACAACTGTAAGATGGTCTTGGAAGCCAGTAACTCTAAATACGTACCCACGAAGTATTTACTATTTTTATTTAAGGTTCTATTTCTGGATATCCTTTAAATGGTATGAAATAATCAGAATGATTAATAGAGTATCTATTTAATAGACTACTGATGCTATGCCTTGAGCCAATTTTCAAGGTAGATACAAATATAAACTGGTTAAAGCTTCCACTAATGAAAATTATATACACACAACCTGTTTGATTTAGGGAGAACAGAGAGAGAAATTTGGAAATCAGAACATATTATAAAACTCATTCTGATTTTTTTAATTTAATAATGTGTTCTAATTCATTAAAAATATATGCTTTTATATTATGCTTATGAATAATTAGAAATCAGAACCTTGGTTATAATCCAAATACATGTACCATCTAGAAACATTCATACCTCAGAAGTTCTAGCATCACCTCACTAATGATACTGCACGCTTACTTCCCCGTGCATGGCTCCAGTAGCCAGAAATAAATGTGGAGTTTCAGCTCCAACATGTAAAGATTCTGGAAGCCCACATTCCTACAACAAGAAAAAGCTGGACCAGCTTACAATCGCAGACCTTTTTTTTTTTTTTTGCACCTATCAGAAACCTGAGGTTGCAGAGGTAAATGCCACTCCAAAATCTGGAGACAGAGATGCATCCGGAAAGACAGCTGCGATTGTTTACCTGGAGCAGATGCTGCTGGAGCCATAAACTGGTAGGAACACCTACGTACAATAGAATGTCTTTCAACAATGAAAGGAGTGCGCTCTCAAGTCACGCAAAGACATGGGGGAATTTTAAATGCATATTGCTAATTAAAAGAAGTCAGCCTGAAAATGCTGCATGCTGTATGACCTCATTTATATAACATTCTGGCAAAGGCAAAACTACAGAGATGCAAAGCAGATAATAGTGGTTGGCCCAGATTTGGAGGTTGGGGCAAACAGGTGAAGAAAAGGGTAACATTTATGGTGGTAACTCTATTCTGCACGACACTGTAATAGTGGATACATGACAATATGCACTTCTCAAGTGCGTGGAACTACGGAACAGAAAGAGTGAACCTTAAAGAAGTTGGGCTGTAAAAGTGGGATGGAGAATATAGTATTCCATTGCGTAAATGTGCCACAGTTTTATGATCCACTCATTTACTGATGGGCACTTAGGCTGTTTCCAGCACTTGGCTATTGTAAATAATGCTGCTATGGACATTGGGGAGCATAGGTTCTTTTGAATTGGCAATTCAGGATTCTTAGGGTATAGTCCCACCAGTGGGATCACTCTTTTTCTCTTAATTTCCATATCACTATATAGGTTGTTTTTGTCTCAGCGGATGAATAATTTCCTTGCATAGTTACAAAATTTGCTAAAGTAATATGTCCTTCGCTTCCATTTAATGTTTAGGGACAAAGTTACTGACATAAATAAATGTAGTCCCAAGATATTTAAAAAACATAAACTATTTTCTGTGGTATACTCAATTCATGAGATAAATTGTAAATAGAAACATCAGCACTTAAATTTTGCACATGTCTGAAATGACATATATTCTCAATATACTCAGCTACATTTCATTCCTTAGTGGGGCCTTCTTTAAGATGGCTTACTAAATACTTCTGGATTTCCTTCCAAATAGTAGAATTGCATGTCCCTATCCTTTGAAGTTAATGTGGCCGTGAGATCAAAACGGGCCAATGAATCATGAGTGGAAGTAATGTGTTTGACTTCTAGGTGGAAACCTCAGGAGTTCATATTTAATTTTTCCACCTTTGCAATCACGAGAGCACAGCCAGACACCGAATCGAGTTCACACTGGACCTCTGAAGGGGGATGACAAAGAGCCGAGTCCATCGCGTATCACGAGCAACAACTAAATCTTTGTCATTTTAATCCACTGAGGTTTTTAGTGTTGTTACTGCAGCATAATTTAACCGGCCCCGACAGATATATTTATTATCTTTATTTCTAAAAAGAAAAAGGAAGAGGGGGAGAGAAAAAGAGGCAATATATGGTTCAGATTTTCAGGAGCAATATATTATAAAATAAAACATCAAATATCAAATGCATATAATTAAACATGGCATAATGCGATGTGCTATTTTCCTTTAAAAACTCATTTTCCCAGATTGAAGGGCAAGTAACAGTCATCTGTCAACAAGCTGTCACTTTGATCATGTACAAAAAAAAGTTAATTATTAATGTTACCCAGAATCCTATCTTCCATGCTCACTTATGACTCCAATCAAAAATTTTAAAATTATACTGGTCAAAAATAGACATATGACAACATGACAGCTGAAGGTACCTAAATATTAAGACTGATAAAGTTCAAAAAGTTACGTATGTTTGAAAAATGCACAACTTTTGAAATAAGTATCAACTTCCTGGAAGGGAATATATGTATTTTGCTTACCAGGTATGTCAATATAAATTGCATTTGAAGGAAATAAGACCACAGGGTTGGAAATGTCTGTTTTCATTCCCTTCACTGTCAGGTAGGTCCAGATGACAAGCTCTGGCCAATAAAATGTGAGTAAATTTGATATACCGCATTTTTTTTCAGACTATAAGACACACTTCTCCCAAATATGGGAGGAAAGAGGGGTGCGTCTCATAGTCCGATTGTAGCCTACCTGGCTCGCTGGGAAGGGGTGCAGGGCAGCAGCCTCTGTTATTTATGTTATGAAATATTTTACCACATTTTTTGCTTCAAAATTTTTTTTCTTATTTTCCTCCTTTAAAACCTAGGTGCGTCTTATGGTCTGGTGCATCTTACAATCTGAAACATTCGGTACATTCTTTTCAGGCTGAAGAACTATAAAGCCTATGCTTGATTTTTCAGTATTTCTCCCCAGCTCTGGCAATTAAAGAAACTCTGTGTTCCAGGGAGCACGGGTGACAGACGGCAGATCTCTACCAGGACCGCCCTGTCTCTGCTGGTCCCCTCACACTCGCCTAACACCTTAGTGAACTGCCCCTGTTTAAACTTCTCTTGAATTACACTAATTTAAACACATCATCTGTTTCTGGTTGGGCCCCTGACTTGAGAATCAGACTAGGTCCCAGAGTGTCATGTAAATAGAAAAGAACCATCCCCCCACCACCGTTGGCCTATGAGGCAAATAACATTAAGAAGAAATAAACTTCATATATTGAGCCATTGAGATTTGGGGATTGTTTGTTAAGTCCCTAGAACCCCTTTCATCCTGACAAATACATCGATCAGACTAGACAAAATGTCCTATGTACCTACCTTTCTAAGAATCCCCACCAGGAGAAACTGGTCAAGAGTATACACAAAGGGGAAAAAAGCCAGGAGAAGGTACCACCTCAGGGTAGCTTTAGCCTGGTTTTTCAGGGGGGTTCCAGAATGTAAATGACACCTCCGAGTTTGCACCAACTGAGGCAGTTCGAGTTTTGTGCTGAATACTCATTGATTACAGCTTTTCTTAAGGGGCTGGAAATGCTAAAAAAAACATATATAAACAGATAGGCAGAGATAGAGAGAGACAGAGAGATATAGCTAGAGCTAGAGCTAGAGGTAGAGATTTGGTGGTTGGTCACAGTATGATTGAATTTTTTCTTTAGATATTGAAAGTGATCAATAAGCCAGGACTCTACATGTTCTGGCTTTTGTCTGTCCTCTTGTATTTGGATCCACTCTCTGCCTAATTCACTGTATTCCAGATACACTGGCTTTTTCCTGTTTTCTGAGCATGTCAAACTTAATCCTACCCTAGGTTTTTGCTCATGCTCTTCCCTCCTCCTATGTTCTTCCTGTGGGTGGCCCTTGTATTCAGATCTTTACTCACATGTCACCACTTCGTGAGAATAACCATCATCAGGGCAAAAGGGACAAAAGAGAGGAGAGTAAGATTAGATTGAGAGACCCTTCTTATTGCTAAAACATGCTACAATTTCATTTACTTTTAAGAACATATCATCATATTAGTTTCCTTATTTTTTAGTCTCCTCTAAAAAATAAGGTAGAGAATAGACCTTTCTTGCCCACCAGCATATCCATGGCCCATAGAATAGTGCCCAGCATACAATGGGTATTAACAAATAAATGTGTAAAAGGAAGAGATACAGAAGAAAATGACTTTCAAAATTGGATTTCAAAAATGCCTTCAAAAACGTTTTTCTCGTTTGTTGGTCTTGGGTCATTTGCATTCTGTATTGAATCTGCATAAATTAGTTTTCTTACCAGGAGTTAAAATGTTATCTAGTTTGCTCTTTGAGAAATAATAAAGAGAGATGAAATGGAGATGGCATTTGGCCAAGAGCCCCACTTTTGAGTCTTTCCAGGGAGACATGGATGCAATGGATGAGGCAGGGCAGAGGAAAACTTTATTACTGGGTGACATTTTGTCCCCACAGCCCTGTGAAGAATGCTGGTGATATAGACTGGAACAATTGGAGAAATCACTTTTTAATCTGCTTTGAAGGCTTATGTAAACCACAATAAGAAAGGTCAAAAGGAGATTTTTGTTAATTTCCACCCCAATGAATAGACACAATCACCAAGTCTGCATTGTCAAGAAAGAGACAGACTAGACAGCAATACAACTGCAATGCTTGGTAAGAACTGATATTTTTAAAAAAATTTGCTTTACTTTCTACCATCATCATAGTGCATGCTTATTACCCTTTTGCTTACCTGCCTTTTTGAAAGAAAGAAACAGTTTCTTAAGAGAGAGGGACACTGCCTCTTAAAAAAAAAAAAAAAAACAGATTTCTAGGTTTTCTCCCTGTTGGAACAAACTTAAACCTTTAAACCCTACAGAGATAATAGCTTGGTAAGGTTTTACCAAGGTTAATGATCATATGCATCTCTATTTCTTTCATGCAATAAGGAAAGTCAAAAATGGCCAAAGTGGGGGAAAACAACCCGAAATTCTTCCAGAAAAGTAAGACAATAGCATTATTCAATATTTCTTTTAATGACAAAATCACAAAAGGACACAGAGACAGAATGAGGGATGATTCGTAGTACGGGCCCAAGATCCTCCCTCAGGGAAAGAAGCTTCCTAGTTTTCTTGAGTCAGGTGAGAGACTGAACAGACAAACATTGGCCAGACCACCTGTGCTGGGGGAACTCTCACCTCAACCATTACTCAGGGCCAAACCAGCTCCTTAGTTCTAAGTGCCAACTTCCCTATTTGCCTCTCCTTCAACACAGGGCCAACCAGAGAAAGCCAACTACTCCCAAGTCAATCACTCAAGACACCTTACTTGTAGGTGGCCCGCCTCCAGCTTCCCCATCCTAACTACTTCCTGTTGAAGGACTACCTGAGCCTCCCCTCTTTTGGGCTCTAAAGTCCTTCCACATCCTCTCCTGCTTTTGAGCCTCTGCCACACTCAAGTGATGACAGCTGATGCTCTTGCTGCAGTAGGTTCTGAATAAAGAGTGTCTTCTGTTTCTTTGATTTTCGGTGGTCTTCCTTTATTTCCACAAAAGAAAAACCAAAATAAGGTACACATAACCTTTACCCCCACGCACAATGAGAGGTGAAAAGTGCTACGACAGCATTTCACTTCCTACAAAAGAACTTCTTACTTTATTGGCAAGGATTGGTGCTTTGAAATCCTTTAGATTTCCATTAACTCCCTTCAATCATAATAGGCTTAAAAGCAAATTAATAAATAAAAATAATTGTTCACACTATTGTCAACAAATAGCAAGAGGAGATAGCGCTATTGCTTTGCTTGATGGGTTTCCTGACTTTTGTGGGGGGAAGGGAGGATTCTACCACCCCAATATTAATCAAGGGAATTATGTAAAGGCTGTGACCACTATCTGCTTCTTAATAAGCAAGGTTCTGTAAAATGTCTGAGACAAAAAAAATAACCTTCATTCTTTTGATTCCCCCGTCTCATCCCCTACATCAGCAGCTCCATAATCCCTTTGTAATATACCTTCCAAATTCCCAATTCTTCTGTCACATTGGAAATGAAAGTGTAGACACTCCGTTGCTTTTAGGTGACTGTGGGCCAAGTAAGGCCTGTGGGCCTTACAGGATCTTCAGATCCTGTAAGAGGTGCAATTTGAAAGTAACCAAGCTTCCCACATGCACAAATGGGCCTCTTCTTAGCACAGAGCTAGAAACTTCATGGAATGCTTTCTTTCCATTGTACAATTTAATCACCTCAATTAAATTCAACCTAGATAGTTATGCCCTGTTCGCTAACATGTGAATAACAGAGAGCGTAAGGCAGATTTAGTGACTTCCTATCTACGAGGTTGAGAGAATTGGGATGTGAGACCGTGTCTCCTTGAGCCCAGACTAGTCTCAAGCAAAACTAAATCTATTGAAACTCTTCTTAGAAAAGATCATGTTATACAGCCATACGCAACGCAATAATGCAAATTTTTTCCAAATTTAGGGAATGATCTTGGCTTATTAGTGTTTAAAAATCTCTCCAGGGTAACGAGCGCATTCTCGAAGACAGAAGAACCCAGAGACTGAGCTTCCATTGCGCTTAGAGTATTCTATTCTCTTCTAATTTCATGGGAAATGAAGTGAATCTGATTTGTTCATTAAAACTTACTGTAACATGGTTAGGATGGTAAAAAGTATTATTCCAAGTGCTTCAAAAAGTCAAGGACCAGTTTCATAGCTGGACTTTCTAGAAAGAAAGGGGAAAAAAAAGAGCCTGAGGCAAAGCTTCAGGTACAGCAGAGCCTGCATTGTAACCCAGGGCGGTGAGAATAAGAGGGAGAGCAGTCAGCGGAGGGAGCGGTGAACGCAAACGCAACGTGGTACCCTGCTGAATTAGCCACGTCAGGTCTTCAGCTGCGTGTGTGGCATCGTTGTGCCTTGGAACAGTCCTTTGGGGAGAGCAAGAAAGTAGTATTGATCTTGCAGCTCTTTCCGACCTTCAGTAACTCATCGGTCCCAGTTTGCCCCTCTAGGTGTTGACATTCCCCAACTTCCAGGCTTGGCAACCTGACCCCTCCGGGTTTGCTTCTGGAGGAAACCATTTCCTGAGTCCCACAGTTTAGCTGCTCCTGCGGATCTGAGAGTGTGCGGGTAGGGGAAGGTCTACTGTCTTCAAGGTCTAGTTGGGACAGATCTAGGAGTGACAGTTGCCACTCTGGAAAGGTACCGTGGCGGTCATACCAACCAGCGGCTTTCCTGCCGGGGTGCCAAAACAGCCGGTGGTCTCAATGAACAAGCTGAACTGTGGGGTAAGTGGCTAGTGTTCAAGCAGCGCGTATGTACGTGTGCGCATGCGCACACACGGCAGAGGGGGAGCGATGTGCAGAGGGACCTCGACAATCTGAGAAGATCCTTGCATGGAGTCTAATGCAGCAACTCTTTGAAGTCTGCATTCAGTAATTCTGATTCTTTTCCTAAAGAGCAAGGCGGGCAAATGAGTTTTGTAAATTTTAAAAACAATACACAAATGGGAGAATATATTTTAGTGAAAAATTCCAAAGCAACCCATCCTATAGACTTTATTCATCTATTAGTTTACTTGATAAATCCTAGCTGTTCACTGAGCACCCACCTATTATTACATTCTATTCTAGGAACTAGAAACAAAATAGCCAAAAAGTTCTGTCCTGGTAGAGGTTAAACTATTACGATAACTATTAAGATAGTGTCTGCCAATGATAAATCTTGTGAAGAAAATAAGATGATGCATTGTGCGGAAAGGGAAGAATAGAGTTCATTTAAATTGGTTTCAATGAAATCGCTAATGATAAGAAGGACAGCTAAGCTAAATTGGGGGTATGGGAGGATTAGAAATTTTTAAGGGAGAATGGACCATCAGTGCAAAGATCTAACATGAAGAATAAACCTGGCCTTTTGAAAAACAAACATCCTTTTTCTCATTCTTCTTTGCTGGTGGAGATATGGAGTTAAAGTTTATATGGAAAATCACACCTGCAAAATTATCCTATTCACAAATACGTATTTTTTCCCAGCATTCATGAGATATTATTGATATAGAATACTTGGAAGTTTAAGGTGCACAATATGACAACTTGGTACATACACATACTGCAAACTTATTCCCACAAGAGGATGAGTTAACCCCTCCAGCCCCTCACATAGTTGCCTTTCTGTGGTGGTGACATTCAGGCCTGCCCCCTGAATACCCACACATAAGTCAAACTTTACCCTGTGTGTGTACAGGAGAAGGCGTAGCACATACCGAGTGCAGTACAAGCACAGTCCCAGACCCCCTGGGGACCTGGGAACACATCCCGTGCAGAAAAGGGGGGAGTGTCGTACTGTTAACTATACTCACCATGCTGTGCATGAGACGCCCAGGACTCACTCATTTCATAACTGGAGGTTTACACCCGTGGCCAGTGTCTCCCCCTTTAGCTCCTCCCACCCGTACCTGGCAACCACCATCCTCTTTTCTATTTTTATGAGTCCTGTCTTTGAAAATTCCCAGAATAAATGAGAACACACAGTATTTGTCTTTGTCTACCTTTTTTTCTTGCTGTATGCCTTCAAGGTCCATAAATTTTTTGCTTCTATATTCATCAGGGACGTTGGCCTTCAGTTTTTCTTTGGAGTCGGGACATATAGGTATATTTTGCTTGTCACCAAGAGCCTCAATTAAAACTCTACTGTGTTTTCAACTGTACATCCTCACTAAATATTTGTATTATATTTAATTGTATTAATTTAAATTATAATTAAAACTTAAGAGTATTTAGTGACTGGAACTGACAGTAATTACAGTAATGAAATTATTTTAGTTGAGTTTGTGACCTGTGTGGATACCTCTTTAGCTCATTCTCACTCTATGACTCACACATTGTGCATTTCAATGTAATATACTACATAATAGCTATTTGCATGGAAATACACTTCTGGTACATTACTACTTCTTTCTTTGTCTTAGTGAACTGTGGTCTCCAGGTCATATCTAAAGGAGGGCTAATTCACATGGCTAGATTTTCAACAGAAATCTCTGCCCACCAGAAAGAGTTCTTCCCTCTCCTCCCCCAAAGTAAACATTTTCTGCATTGTGGTTAGAAAACAATCCTTAAAAGTCATGAAACCTGATAAATCTTAAGTGAGACAACTTTTAGAAACAGCTTTTTTCGATCCATATCCACTTCCATGGAAATAACATCACTGAACTCTCAAGGCTGCAAGTAAACTAAAAGTATGATACACTTTTGCCTTGATTATTCTTAAATATTCTCAGGTGCCTTAAAATTAGTTTACGTCCTATGTTAATCTGCAGCATAAAAAGCATTTGCTATCCAAAAGAGAGTTTGAATACAAACTGAAATACATATCAAAATATCATAACATCAGATAAATATTTATACATTGTAGAGAAAATGACAATAACAAATTCAGCTGATGCTCCATCTTTATAAACTTTACCCTAAAACGCTACCCACTCTTATATTTAAAAACTTTGGAAGAGCAAAGCTGGACAAACATGGATTGTGATATTTAGAAACATTTTCTCTCTCTCTTTTCATTGCTTTTGCTCAATGTCCACTGCAAGTCACGCCGAGTTGAACTATTCATGTAGTTTAAATAAAATTAAATTAAATATTTGGAGTTTTATTTAGAACAAACTGATGCTTTAAAATTTTGCATATCTACAGATTTATCTATACTATGTTTTTCTCTCCATCCCCACTCCTATAATTGCCTTTAGCTCTCCAACGTAAGTAGTTAATCTCTGCCTTCTTACAGAAACCAATGGAAAATTCTGGGTTTTCTCTTTACCCATCAGCAGCTTTTAACAGTGTTTCTTTTTCCTTGATGAGCTCTCATTATGTGGCTCCCAGAATACCAGAAGCTCTTAGTTTTCCTCTCACTTCATTGCTGCTCTTCCTCTTTCTTTCTTTCTTTTTTTAATCCTCATTCGAGGATGTGTTTTTATTGACTTGAGAGAGAGAGAGAGAGAGAGACATGGACAGGTTGCCTCCCATACACGCCCCTATCTGGGATGGAGCGTGTGACCTAGGCATGTGCCCTGACGGGGAACCAACCCCGCAGCCTTTTCATGTACAGGAGGACACTCCAATCATGTGACGCACCCAGCCAGGGCTTTCTCCGTCTTCTTTAATGCCTCCTATTTCTGTTCCCAGTCTCATAGTGTGCAGTGTTTGAGACTCACTCCTGGCTTATCTTCTATTTTCTGTGTGTGCTTCCTGGATAAGCTCTGTCAGTCCACTGCTTTAAAGTCCATATATACCCAACAACTGTCACCTTCTCTCCAGCAAAGACCCGTTTCCCAGACTCCAGCCCTGGGTACCAAACGACCTGCTCAACATCACCGCCACCTGCATGTCTACTAGACCTAAGAACTCCATACACCTGTTACTGGACTCTTGAAATTTTATCCAAACCAGCTCTACCTGCACAGCCTTCCTCCTCGTGGTTCATGCCAACTATTCCTTTAGTTGTCCTGGTCAAAATACTAAAATTATTTAGACTCCTCTTTTTCTCTCATATTCTGTATCCAGTATGCCAGCAGATCACACTGACTCCATCTTCAAAGTCTACCAGAACTGACCACCTCAAAGCATATCTGCTCACCTTTTGCATTTGAATACAAATCATAAACTGCACTGTCCTAATTTAATAGAGATGGTTTGCAATAGTTGGACATATATCTAGAAAACTTCTGACCAACCATGTTAAGTCACTGAGGAGAAATGGAACATGATCAGATCCTACCACCACCCCCGTGCCATTTTAACACAGTTATCTAATAGCAGTGTTATCAACACCAAGCATCAGTTTTCTTATGTGAAAAAATGGGGTCAAGATCACCACCTAGAAAGAATTTTGTAAGAATGCAATTTTATGTCTAAGGCATTATCTTTGAGAAATGTGAATCATATCCTTAACACACCCAATGGGGAGGGAGGACTGGAACCTTAAAATGCTCAATACAAATATTTTCCTTGACAGCTTACGCAAGGCTGGCTTGCATTGCTTGCAGAATCTACTAGATGCAGTGAGCTGTGCTATATGGCCAGTTCTCTACCTCTGTCAAAACCAGCTGTGTAATGAGAAATGGGTTCAATGTTTCAAGTCGGCATTTTGAACAAGAAACAGACAACTCCGGTTTGGAGAGAAGATGGTAACTTTGACTTGGCATCTTGCACGTGACTCATGGCCCCCACAGCAGGGGGCGAGGGACTACAACAAAAGATGAAATCACGGAAGAGGAGGACCTCTCTAAGAGAGGGAACGGAAATAAGACCGCACACAGCGACAAGGCCGTAGAGACAAAACCTTTTCCTCACCTTTGGCTTCAACGTCTGCAGCTATGGTTTCGCTAGCACAGAAATATTGCCCTTCCGAATTTTCACACTTGCCAAACACATTGTACTTTAAAAGCTTTCCCTGGCAAGTAAAAATTACTCCATTGATTTTTCATGCAGCTTAACAAAAAAAAAAGAAAGAAAACCAAACATCAAACATGTGATTCGCTGAAGAGCTGTCCACCCGTGTAGGACATCAGACAGCCTTGTATGTGAAGCACCTCCTCCCACAATCACTTACCTAGTTTGGCAGCCACGCTGACTTGGGTGAGCCCTGACACAGACCTGGCTTATCCGACACATGCCCACAGTGAGAGGAGGAGAAACAGAGGGTTGAGTGGACCCTGCCCACACCATGACCTGGTCAAGGGCAGGAGGCCAAGAGCTGGTTCCTCCAAGTGATTCTACCACGGCCCACAGTTTGTGTCTCCTTAAGCCCAGCGTCTCTGTCTGTGAAATGTGGGCCTCCCTTGCAGTAGCTCGGTGAACGCGAAGTGAGACTGAGTGCCGCGGAATGAATGAGAGGCTGGCACGGCACAGGCTCCCAGCAGGAATCAGACGCTGTTCCCTTTCTCAGTCAGCATTTGTGTCTGGGAATGCCTGGAGCCAAGATGAAATTATTTTTAAGAATACAATAAATTCAATAAAAAGAGGAAAAAAATAATTATAGAATGCCTTGCCTGGACAGCCAAAAGTGATTTGCAGCACTAATTAACAGCATTAAAAACTTTTCTCAAATGTTTCCCTTTTTCTTTATGTAAACACAAGAATAATCCAGAAAGACAACTTGAATGCAGCCAATAAAAGTGTGAAAAGGTGTTTAAGAATATAAAAGTATTCTTCTTAGGTCTCTGAGGGTCTGATATTGTTTCTTGATGATCTTGAAATGAAAGCAAACCTATCATTGGGTTGATAGCATTATTTTCCCCATAACATGCTGGGAGGAATGTAAAACTAGATTGAATTGACAACCTTATTTTAAATGTACTTTAAACATGTAAATGTCTAAAATTTTATTATGCACTCTCGTGCCACAGGAATATATTTGTTTTTATTATGAACTGGCTTTTCTGCTAAATAGGAAGTAAAATAAGAGAGAGAGAGATGCCCAAATAAAATGTTACCATGAAAAAACCCCATAATTATAGAAACATTGTAACTTTTGACAGCCTCCTGACATCAATAAAGAGACATGCCCAGTAAGAAATAACATGGTCAGTATGGAAACACTTGTTAAAGAAGGTAAAATCTATTCTTTTTAAAGATTATTTATTTATTTATTTATTTATTTATTTATTTATTTATTGAGAGGGGAAGGGAGGGAGAAAGAGGGAGAGAAACATCACTGTGTGGTTGCCTCTCCCACGCCCCAATTGGGGACCTGGCCTGCAACTGGGGCATGTGCCCTGACTGGGAATCGAACCAGAGACCCTTTGGTTTGCAGGCCAGTGCTCAATCCACTGAGCCACACCAGACAGGGCAAGAAGGTAAAATCTATTAAACTGTAGTACCCTGATTCCAACAGTTCAGACTTAATGAAACATTTTGATTATGCTAATACTGAAACTGTTCATTTAAATATGCTATTACTGATACTGTTTCATTAGATATACAATTTCTTGCTCAATGTTTTCATGCCTAAGTGACCTCTAAATTGGTCTGTTTCAAATCACTGCTAATAGACTCACAACCATCTGCATCACTCAGCCATACACAGAGACTGAACCACACAGGGAAGAGGTTCGGATTCCTCAGGAGGTACATGAATCCTCAGAAACAAACTGTGCCTTCTTTGCCCTGTGGTCTTCTTCTTTCTCTCTTTCCTTCATCTCTTGCTTTCCCATTCTCTTTCCTCCTCCATCTCCCTGCCTTTCCTCCCTCTTCCCTCTCAGGAACCCCCAACACTGTTCCTGCACACGCCCCAACTCTGGTGGTTGATCTGAGCCCTAGAGTGCAATGCTTTTTTTAAAAAATCAGTGAAACTCATTGCTCAAAATTGTGACTTGTAGAACTACGAGAACTGGACTTTCTCTGAATTACCTAGTGCAATGGCATCTGACTGAGTAAAGCCAATATCGCAGTTGTGGTTGGAAAGTGAAAGGGGGCACAGGTTCTGAAGTCAGGTAGGCAGCGTGAGTTCAAGTCCAGGGTCCCACTACCTGACAGCCGTGAGAAAGCCAAGTCTCTCTGCAGGGTTTTTGCTTCATGTCTGGACATCGGGGCTAATAACAAGGTTTATTTCATGGACTTTTCACACAGATTAAACTGCTCATTTATTCAACAACTATTTATTGTGTGCTGACTGTGACTAGACACTGCTCAATGGGCTGGTGATACAGCGATGAACAAAACAAGACAAAAACCCCTGCCCCCTTCAAGCCTACAGTCTGTTTAGGGGATGCTGATCATAAATAAATGTAGGAAACGGTGAGGTAAGGATAAACACAATGGAGAGAATGCACAGGAAGTGCTCCGCAGCATGCTTAGAATGTAGCAAGTGCTCAAGAAATATTCCCTCCCTCAGGGTAATTTTCAGAGCCGCTGACCTGGTAAGAAGGCAGCGCCCTGCAGAAAGTGAGCCCAGTCCTTACCAATCTGAGCCCCGGGCTGAAGGCAGAGAGGCAATGGGAGAAGCTGGACAGAGGGACAACCGAGCACATTTCTTCTCCCCGCTGCAGCCACGGGCCCTCTGTCTTCCGGAAGGCAAAAATGAGGCCATTCTGCTCTGCCCATAAAATAGTGTGTTCAGCACCGGAGGGGGAAAAAGTTATTTCGTTCTGACAAGGTCCCTAATCAAAATAATGTATGAGGACCTATTGATTTTTTTCAGTTGGTTTGTTTCCCTGGAAGTTTTATGTGCACCATGCCCAAATAAAAGAGGATTTTACAAAGTCCCATCAAGGAGTCATTTCAGAGATTTCAGAGGTCCCTTTGAAAATAGGTGCATGGTGACGAGGTGACCTGTGGGTTCCCATTGTGGTGCCCCAGCTGCAGAAAAGGGGAGGGAAGCCCAGTAGGGCCTGGGAGCGTCTCTGTCCTGCAAATAGACAAGTGAAAAAAAGAGCTGCTTGGAGACAGGAGAGGGAAGAGCAGGGAATGGAGAAACAGGAAGACACCGACTTCAGGGTCCAAGGCTTGTGTCTACAGACCGCCTGCCTGACATTCATGTATATGCAGTTCAGCAGCGTGAGACTTGGTGTTTAGGAGGTTGCTCGGCCTGTCGTTTTACAGGCCACCACCTCCAGCAACGTCAAAGAAATGACAGCATCGAATGGGCAGCATTGCATGTCTTCCCTGATGTAGTTAATTTGTCATCGGGGCCCTTCGCCACAAGGAGAGCAGTTGGGGCTGTTTCACGCTGGGTTGGCAATGCCACCGAGCTAGTCCGTGAGGGAAGTCCTACTTATTTTTGCCTTTTAAAACTTTCTGCTTACTGGAATCAATCTCATAGACAATCTATGACACAATAATCCCCCCCTGTTTGGTCTGTATCTACCAGATTTATCAAATCATTTGGAGAGTTTAGTATTGTATGATTTTAGTCCTCCAGAGTAAAGCAGGGCATGCCCCTACTGCCTGCAGACTGCTCTAGGGATGAAGACCACATACCTATTTTACAAATAATATATAGAGTGTGTGTGTGTGTGTGTAAGTACTCAGCACACACTGCCTTGGGATAGCAACAGGAAATAGTTCCAGTGATCTGCTGCAGGCTGAAGATATTTGTAAACCGTGATTATAAATTTAACACATGCAATGGAGTCGAAGATTTTTTGTGCTGAAGGTTAAAAGCAGCCTTAAGAGTTATTGATTGCAAATACCCGTAGCTGGCCCCAGTTAGGTTTTACAAAGTCTACAAGGCACAACTCTCCTCCTTCACCACCTCCATATTTGTTTGGACTGTCCCCAGAAAAGCCAGGAGTCCTTGATAGAGCAAATGGTATCCTTAGGACCTCGAGAGAAATTGAGGGTCACAGGGTTAGCCCGAGAATGAAATAAGATCGCGTACAAAAAGCGTCCAGAACACGAAAAAGCCATCAACAGCTCATAGGCATGTCTCAGGAAAACTGAGGAAGCACGAGGTCAGGAGGGAACGGGTCATGAAGGAGTCGGAGAAGCGCCTTCTGTACAGTTGGTAGCACAGGGACTGGCCCATGACGGGTACTGACCGGATACTTTGTAGGGAGAATGAAAGAAGAGCAGGAGGAGGATGAAAGGAAGGAAGGTTGGCCATTACCGTTGCCAGGAGTTCAATGTTAACCTGTGGGAGCTGATAGGTTTCATTTTGGGCATATTCCACTTAGATTCTTTTCACTGCCCACACTCTGATGTTAGTGAGCCTAAGAGGAAGCATTTTTTGTTGTTTTTGTTAGTTTCCCTGCTTTTTTTTGCTTCTAAAATAAGCTGATGTGCTTGAAACAGCGTAGCTTTTTCCTTACACAGACAAGGGTTCCAATTCCATTTCTGCCACTTTCTACTCAGGTGACTTTAGACAAGTCACTTCCCGAATCTGTTTTCTTTTCTAAAATTGGGAGTAACAATCCCTGCACCTCACGTGCTTCGTGAAAGAAGGCAGACCCTAGGTGATAGGGGGACGTCCCCTGGCAGGTGGTCCCGCTCTCCCCTGGAGTTCCCCCTTTGTACGACTCCTTTTCGCTCCCCCGGACACCCCGAGCCCCCTGCGTTCCCTACAAATAGTCGGTAGAGGGGCACAGTGTTCTTGAGCTTTCTTTTTTCCCTACATCTTCTTCCAGTAACCCAGTCCCGCCCAATTTTCATAGGCCTCTCATCTCCAGATTTGGCAGGGCTTCAGTATCTGCCAGGAGCACACAATCAAAATAAACTCAGTAAGCTTTCTGTTTTGTATTCCCTAAGATATTGAAATCCAAACAGATGTTCGTCTCTTAACGAACCAGGCCAACCTCTCCTGGAGACCGTGAGGGACGGACTGTTGCTCCCCAGGATTCTGGCAAAGATAGAGAATAATCCTGGGGCATTTCCTTCCAGAGCACGCATATCACTGAACTGCACTTCTGCGATACAAGTATTAGGGTTGTTTTGTTTGTTTGTTGCTCCTTGGTCACTAGAAGATAATCCAGACACCTCACTGATGTGAAGACGACAGTTGGGAGACATCTGCTTGTTTGTCATGAAAACACTAGTGTGTCTCAAAGTGTCCCTAAGAATTACTTGAAGCCTTGTTTAAGAGGCAGATTCATGGGCCCATTACCCATATGCTGATTCATGCCCAAGAATTTACGCTCAAAAGCACGGCATTCCAATAATTTTCCAGGTGAATCCTATGTAGACTACAGTTACAGTTCCACGGGTGGGTAATGAATCTGAATAACCCTGGAAGCACTTGCCAACATACAATTTGTCTGCTTTTCTCGGAGCCTCAAATCGTTGACAGTGAAGGACCATCCATGAAGGACACTGATCTTTATTGAGCACTTGTTGTATACCCAGTGTTCCGCCAGGCACTTGCTATGCAGAATCTCATTTACTCTGCATACAAAATCTGTGAGAAAGGTTTTACTATCCCCCCACACACACTTTCTGGATGGATCGATGGAGTCTCAGGGAGGTTAAACCAGCAAGGGTTTGGTCACACAGCCGGTGGGTGGTAGAGTGCAGCCCGGCCTGCCTCTCAAAGCCAACGCTATGGCCCCTGAGCAACTGAGTCCCATTTCTCCTAACAAACCCCTTTGAAAAATAGCTCTTTGGCCCTCCGTTCAATTTATGTTCATCAAACTGAGTTGTTTTCAGTAGTTATAAACTTTTATGACATTTTTGTGGCTATTACGGAAAATATGATTCTCCTACCATGCCTTGGTAGTTGAATCCACATATTACTATCTGCCTGGCCTCTAATAAAATGTGCTTATTTGCACAATCAGTTCCCTGTACAGTTGTTCATTTTGGTCCAGCTGTAGATTAATTATAATGCCCATGTTTATATCCTTATGGGTGCTGTTCTAAATTTATTTTTAAGTCAGTTATTAAAAATGCTAGATGACATAAAAATGGTGTTTTTTCCTTTTTTATGATAAATCTCCTAGTTTAAAATTCCCAAGATCTAATTCAAGACAGTAATTAATTTTTGTGGTGTGAAGTTGAGGGTAAATTATGGAGCAACAAAGATAAATAAAGCATGATTTTTTTCTCTAAAATATATGTGCTATTGTTTTAAGAAGTCAGTAAATACATTAAAACAAAACAAAAAACAAATGAACACACAGTGCCTTCTAACTTCTAGAATAAATAAGCTGCTGTATTGAGAAAACACCTACACTTCAGCTTCCAAGTGCGATCTGTGTGAGTTCAGCCCCTTTTGAATTGAGTGATAGTTTCACCCTTGGCCCTGTGTGAGGAAAGACCTCACATTAAGATCTAATATTATGTGCAGTCTTGACAGCCGGTGAAATTGAGAAGGCCTTAAATGGCCTAACCACGACTACCTCTTCCACCTTGGTCCTGTAAATAAGGGCCCCTGGCCAAAACAATTCTCTTCCTCAGAAGACCTGGTCCTTGGTCAGACCACGAAATTATTCACACATGGCAATCATATCCTCCTCCCAAGAACCAGGGGGCACTCCACCCCTTTGGTACCACAAGGCTTGCCTCCCACAGCCCCTGACTGTCCATCTGTCCCCCGGTGCAACACGCACTTGGTCCCGCATGGTGGGCGGTGTCTTCCTTCCCCAGGCTGTGAGTACATGCAGCTGATCGTCTCATCTGTCTAGTGTTGGGGTCAGCCATCACGATTCTGTGTGCAGGGATCCCTGCTTCACCAACGGGGTGAACAGAAGACAATTAAAACACCATGTCCGCCTCTGCACATTTTTATGTTCGGAATCTGTAACTTCTGTGAATATGGCTGAGATTTCATGGTTGAAGAATTGCTAGGGAATATTCACATTTTGAGAGAAGATTCTGAGGATCACACCTCCACAGCCAATGTGGTGAGACGCCTGTTCATTCGGATTGGCAGTGAAAGCCCGGCGTGCCCTTGGCCTGGGGAGCTTGGCGAGAGACCACGTGCCAGTCGGGGCTTTCTGCAGACACTGCTCTCAGCGGGCAATTCCCTCAGCTCTTTCTCTGAGACTGCTGCCTGCAGGCAAGGCATCCACTAGTTTCACACTACTGGAGAGTGATGCAGAATGGAAAATTGATATAGCTGTAAGAACACAATCTACTTCAAAGTGCACTCAGAAATTACTGAAAAAAAGGGTCACTCGTAACTTTACTATTTAAAATTACATACCGCAAAGGGAAGTCCCACAGTCCACTTAAAATTCCAGCTCCAAGAATTTGATGCATAACCTTTCTTTCTCATAGCATCAGAAACATAATTATATGCACAAATGTACATACCGACACATTATTTCACTTTATAAAAGTAGAATCATTCAATGCACACCGTGTGGCAACTCTTCTTTGAACTCACAATCTATCATGGTTACAGTTTCAGGTCAGGGAATATTTGTAACTCATTCTCCAATTTTACTAGTATTACTCCATTATTTTGGTGAACTCACTGTAACTGCTTCTCACGGTGATGGGGCAGCTTGTCTTCAGTGCTGTGTCATTACAGTACAAATGAGCTGCACAGACGCTGAAATGAGATGAATCAGCCTGTGTGTTCCAGACCCATCACTGGATAGGAATTCATCTTGGACAACTTTCTTAACTATTCTGAGACTCATTTTTATTTTAGACATAAAATGAATAACTGTTCAGGGTTGTTGCCTGGATAAAATGAAATTATGTGCTTAAGTAAACACTTGTTATTCTCAATGCAACAATTTAATAAGTGACATCATTTACACATTCAAGAACTAACAAGTAAATTAAATATTTTGTTTAATATATAGTTCAAACTGCCCTTAACTTTACATATTTGTATAGCACTTTATGATTTTGCCATATCTGTGAGCTACTTTCATAGTTATTTACATAATATTACATTTAAGTAAATTTATTTACATTTTTAAAAAGTGAGTCATTATAGCATGGAACTTTATATTTGTCATAAAATGGTGAATTCACGCCTAATCATGATTATATAATTATAAATTATAATAAAAATATTAAATTCATTGTCTGTTAGTCAAAGTCCAGCCAGAAGACAGAAACCACTCTGGTCATGTGAAGAAAAAAATATTTAATGTAAAAAAACATTTACTGGTAAAAGTTGTTAACTACTAAAGATATTTTTTTAAAGGACCCTAACAATTCACAGCATAGCAACTGCAGGGTGAAGCTGCTGCCTCCAGGGCGGGGTGGGGGGGCGGTGCGGAGGAGAATACTCAATACTCAGGGAGGGGGCGCAGCAAGCGGAAGAGCACGGGCTTCTGAGGCTGAAATGCGGCTCCGGTAGGCACAGCCCTCTGGAAGGTGGGAACGCTCGCTGATATGATTTGGGGCAGAGCTACCCACAGGAGCTGTCAGCAGGTTGGAGCGAGCTCTAGCAGACTTGCTACAGAGTGCCTGCTACTGGCTGCCCTGCACGCCAGCAGAAGCCACTAGACGAAGAAAAACATAAACAGGAACCGAGAAGAAAAGCCAGCTCTCTACCCTGCCTCGCAGTTTTCATCCGCATCCTCTCTGGACAGAGTCCAACACTGAAGCACCTGGCAAAAGGGAAATACGTGCAGGTTCTGAGATAAGAAACCAGGACAAAGAAGAGGGGACTTGAACTTGGAAGCCGTAATAATAACTCGCACGCAGGTTTTCCTTTACTACCTAAAATCATCTCATGTTGCCCCAACGGGGCATAAGAAACGCTCACATGGAACGCGGAGTACTCGATACGTAGTTCCACTGATACATAGTTCTATTGCCATACATCCTCGCCACTTGGAGGCAGGTGCATGGTGCTGATGGTCTAGAACGAACTCGGCAGGTTAGAAAACCGGTGCAGAGCAAAGCCCCTTACCCAAGGCCACCCATTTAGCCGCGAGCAGAACATAGCTCTTTGCCCCTGATGTCCAATTTGGCTTCTCACTAAATATTTTACTTTCGTAAGTGGTGAAACAGAATATGTGTGCTTATTGGTTCTTTCAAAGACTTATCACTTTCAACGTGTTCAGCTAATTTCCTAAATTTCATCTCATTTCAGATTAGAGAACAAGAGTAACCTTGCCTTGAGTTGGAACGCACTGTCACACACCTACATGAGATTTGAATAGATTATAAGAAGAGACCTCTTTTAGATGGAAACTATCCTTGGCTAGGATTTTATTTTTTATTGAATTTATTTGGGTGACATTGGTTAATAAAATTATACAGATTTCAGGCGTATGATTCTATAATGCATCATCTGTACATTGTACTGTGTGTTCACCACCCCCAGTCAAGTCCCCTTCCATCACCGTTTACCCCCCTTTTACCCCTTCTACCTCCCTTCACCCTCCTTTCTTTCTGGTTATCACCGTACTGTGGTCTACGAGGATTTCTTTCCTCCTTTCTCTTTTCTTTTTTCTTTTCTTTTTTTTAACCTACATTAGACTATTAAAGATTCCAGTTTTAACTGTACTTTCCCCCACTGTCTTACTGTGTGACTCAGAGCAAATCCTCTCCCTTTTTCTCTGGGTGTCAGTTTTTTCACTGTAAAGAGTAGGACGGATTTTTACTTATCCCTAAGCTAATTTATAACTCTATTTTTGTGGAGGTAGGATCGATGACCAGAGTTTGGCAGCATGCATTGGGACAAACAGAATTTCATCAGCAACCGTTCTACTCATTCCTTTCAAACTGTATAAACCTCACTTTTTACAGGATAAAACCTGAACATCTCAGTGTGTGGTACAATAAGCTTTCTAAGACTTGTTCCCAATTTTTCCAGTCCTATGTCTCACCATTTTTTCATTTTTTGGACGACTCCAAATATTCTACTGGCTCCATTCAAACGGTTCCTTTGCATACTCCCTCACTCAGATGTCCACCCTCACTTCTTCACCTGAATGGCTGTTCCTTATTCCTCATCGTCCAGCCCAGAGTTCATCTCCTCTAGGAAGCAGATCATGAACCCCTCAGCTTGAGCGAAATGGCCTTGTTCTGTGCTCCAAGACAATGCTTTGCGAGTTTCTCGGAGCCCTAAACATTGGCCTGTGGGTAAGCAGTAGTTATCTATTTAAATGCCCCCGCCCCAGAAGGCAGCAACAAGTGCATATTAATATTTTTATCCAAATTGCTTTGTATTTGATGAACTGAAAACTTAAAAATCTCACTCCTTGGTTTTTCATACCTTTTCTACAGTACTTCATACGACCTGAAGGAAGCATTGCAGGACATTATTTGTATTTATCTCTGCTGAAAAGTCTGTGTTAATATTTGATCAGGAGTTATCCGATCCAGGTGTCAAATGATTTATTTTGAAACGGGTCTCAGCCTCCTTGGTCAAAATCTCTGTATTTGTGGCTCTAGGTGTTAATAGCGCTGTAATATCAAAGTGTCATTTCTGGTCTGGAAATGCTTCGCTTCAGCCACAAATGAATATGGTCAAAGGCGATTAACTGTGTCACCTTAATAGATGAGCCTGCTCTCCCTGCCTGCCCTTGCCGGGGTGCTCACCTGGAAGAAATGCCGCTTTATGAAGGAATGGAGAGGGAAGGAGGGTGATTGGATGGAGAGAAGAGTGAGGCAGACCATTAGCTTCCTCGGTGTTCAGGGCATGGTTTTTACTTTAAGCTGAAGTTCAATGGTTTGGCATTTCTGATACTGCTTAACTACCTGGAAATTGAATTAGGCCCAAGTACTCTTTCTTTAGTGACCCAGGAATCTTTTGAATGAGAAAAGGGGGCAAAAGTGAAACAGAGGGCTCCATCCAAATCTTTCCAGGCTGAAGATAATTCAGAACAGTTATTCCATATAGTAATTGTATTAATCAAATGTACAAATGTTCATAAAGTCTAAGGTACATGAGATACAATTAGGTAGAATATATTTTCCTAGCTACAATCGCCCTACACATACACCTCAATGTTTCAGTCTTTAATAATCCTGGTTAGTGATTCTACGGGTATTTATCTCTTCCATAAATTTGTGGTATGTGGTAGGATTTTTAATTTAGAACTTAAGTGTATAGTTAGGGTAATAAAATAACTCAGAAGTATCTGTAGGGTTTTTGGTTTTTGTTTGTTTGTTTTTATCTTAAGGAAAGACAGCAAGTATAACTTGAGTTTCTGTAACAAAAATTGCACAGCTTGAGTAGAGACTTGGAATAAGAGTTTATAGACACAATTATTCCTGTAAGCAATGTCATAATGTGGTGAAAATAAGTATAATGTAAATTTGGTGATTTATCCTTATTTCCTTATCTTTTGTGAAACATCCATCCACAGGAAGGTGAGAGAACCCCCAACTTGATTTCTAAAGTCCCCTCCAATTTAACTCCCCATTTTTTAGGTGGTGACACTGCTGTGTGGAGGGTGACTTGAGTCATCCAAAGTCAGGGTTAAAATCAAGATATTCAAAGATCCAGGTAAACACACTTCTGCTTATTTTTCTTCTCGCTCTCTTTATTTCCAGGAAACTCAGCTCTTTCTATTCACTATGAACAAGAGATGAGGTACAAACTTATTAAATTTCTCAATGTGATGCAGTTTGCACAGGTGTATCCAGTCATTCACACTAAATACAAATATAGTATAAAGATAAAGTAAAATTGAAGGAAACAGGTGTAAACCTTGGCTCTTGAGCTCTCTTGGAAAAAAGAAGTTTAACTAAAAGAACACTAGTGCTTGTAAAATAAATACCAAAGTGTTTCTTGAAGGAAGCACTAGAGTTCTTGTACTAAAACATGACTTCTAATTTTCAATCTAGCATATAAGGAGTTTGGAAGTTACCATTTATGCTCTAGCAACAAGAAAAAATGCTGGACAAACCCAAAATCAACAACTCTTCTTAGATCCAACAAAAAATCTAAGGTCACACAGTAAACCTGACTGGAGAGGGAGAGATCGGTGGATGCAGAGAATTTCAACTTACTAGGGTAGAAGCCAAGAGCATAACCAGCCACAGGAACCAGTACTGGGGTAGAAACACGTACACTCTACCTGCCAAACTGATAGAGGCTCAATGGGCACAAGACTGAGGATGAAAAACAATAGGGCGCCCAGCCTTAGGGAAGCTGTATGCTTTTCTATGTTGTATTCCAGGAGCCCCACCAGGTTCTCACAGTAAAGATCTACAGGGTCAGTGAAGAAGTCATCGGTTTGAAATAGAACTTATTTTCTCAGAGCCCACCTGACATCAGGGTCCCCTCTAACCTTCCTGTCATACCTAAAGTTGGGGGGAGGACAGAAGCATTCATGAGGATCACAACCCAGGACCCAAGCTGACTAAAAGACTGATAGTTCACTAATAAGACTGTGGAGTTCTCCCTCCTCTACACACTCCTGCTGTTGCTGCTGCTGCTGCTACCGCAATGGAACGGACACAGTCAGGAACGTCAGGGGGCGGTGTATTAGCTTCTAACACCTAGCATGTCAAAAAAGGATAAATACAGCCTCTTAGCTAAATAAGCATAAAACTTCACAATAAACACTTATTAACTTCAAATATTTTAGCCCAGTATATCACATACAGGTTTCAACAGCAAAAGTTATAAAAGTATAATAAAAAACAAAACAAAAAAACTACAGCTTAAAAAAGAGCAAGAATTAACATTAGATTTTGATATGGCAGTGATGTTGGAATTATCAGACTGGAAATATTTTTAAAACTTTGACTAATATGCTAAGGAATATAATGCAAAAAAAAAGTGTAAAACATGCAAAAAACAGATGGGTAATGTAGGCAGAGAGATGAAAACTCTAAGATAGAATCAAAAGTAAATGCCAGAAATAAAAAAAATACTGTAACAGAAAAGGAAGAGTGCCTATTGATGGTCCATCAATAGACTAAACGTATAAAAGGAAAGAATTAGTAAGCCTGAAGAAATATTAAGAGAAATTTCAAAAGCTGAAATGCAAAGAGAAAATATATATATATATAAAAGAGAGAACAAAAAAAAAAAAAAAAAAAAAAAAAAAAAAAAAAAAAAAAAAAAAAAAAAAAAAAAAAAAAAAAAAAAAAAAAAAAAAAAAAAAAAAAAAAAAAAAAAAAAAAAAAAAAAAAAAAAAAAAAAAACAAGAACTGCTGGACAATTACCAAAGGTTGGAAAACAAACTACAGAGCCAGGAAGCTCAGAGAACACCAAGCAGGGTAAGTCACCAAATAATTACATCTAGGCATATCATAACTGAACTGCAGAAAATCAAAAACAAAGAGTGATTCTTGAAAGAAGTCAAATAGGGGTGAACTTACCTACAGGGGAACAAAGATAAGAATTATGTTGGACTTCTTTTCAGAAAGTATGAATGCAAGTGAGTGGAGAGAAATACTGAAATATATTGAAACAGCCCTGGCTGGTGTGGCTCAGCGGATTGAGGTCCAGCCTGTAAACCAAAGGGTCACTGGTTCTATTCCCTGTCAGGGAATATGCCTGTTGCAGGCCAGGTCCCCAGTAGGGGTCACGTGAGAGGCAACCACACATTGATGTCTCTTTCCTTCTCTTTCTCCATCCTTTCCCCTCTGTCTAAAGATAAATAAATGAAATCTTTTTTTAAAATATTGAAACTAAAATAGTACCCATCTATTATTCTATATCCAGTGAAACTGTCTTTCAAATGTGAAAAAGAAAAAATATTTTCTTAGACAAACAAAAGTGGAGTGGATTTGTCACCAGTAGACTTATCTTGCAAAAAAATGTTAATAGAAATTCTTCAGAAATAAGGAAAATAATATAGGTAGGAAACTTGGATCTACATAAAGAAAGGGAGAGTGCTAGCAAAAAAAAAATAAATATAAATAAAATATTTTATGTTTATTATTCTTACTTGATCTAATGAATAACAGTTTGTTCAAATTAATAGTACCAAATATTCAGTGATTTTACCTTATGCAGAAGTGAAGTGAATGGAAGAAAATTTACAGGGGACAGGAACTGAGTACTCTGTTGCAGGTATTTGTACTATCCATGAAGTACTATAAAGCTATTTGAAAAATGATGTGGATTCGTTGTAAACATATATTGTGGACTTAAAGGCAACCACTGAATAAAGTAAAAAGAAGTACAATTCATGTGGGTAAGAGAGGAGGAAAGAAATGGAATCACAGAAATGTTCCATTAATACCAGAGATGGCAGAAAAGCACAAAAGGCAAAAAGAATGAAACAAAAAACAAGGGCAATGAATTGAAAACAGTAAGGAATAAACTCCATATTAATCCAAATACAGTTCGTGTTATATAAATAATCATTTTAACCATCAATGCTCTAAATACACCAATTAAAAGAGAGCGACTTTCAGAGTGAATTTTTAAAAGCAAAATATAAGACATAACTTTCTTATATAAAAGCAAATATAAAACTTTCAAGCAAATATAAGACATACCTTTCAAATAGAAAAGCAAAATATAAGACATTCTGTATACATGTAATGTATACAGAAACACACTTTAAATATATAACACATATAAATTAAAAATAAAGAGGTGGCGGCAGCTGCACCATGCTGACATTAATAAGAAAGCTAAAGCAGCCACATTAATTTCAGACAAAGCAAACTTAAAAGAAATTAAATTACCAGGAATAAGGAGAATCATCAAATAATGATAAGAAGGTTAATTCTCCAAGAAGACATAACAATCTTTAATGTGTGGTTTTTTTTTTTTTAGGATTTTGCATCTGTGTTTATCAGGGGTATTGGCTTATAATTTTATTTTTTATAGTATCATCTGGCTTTGATTATCAGGGTAATACTAGAATCATAAAATTAGTTTGAAAGTATTCCCTTCTGTGCAATCTTTTAAAAAAGAGTTTGAGAAAGCCTAGAGTTAATTCTTCCTTAAGTCTTTGGTACTATTAGCCAGTGAAGCCATCTAGTCATGGGTTTTTCTTTGCTGGGAGGTTTTGAGACATTTTTGTCCTGTGGCATCAGTTGTGATGTATCCTCTTTCCTTTTATTAACTTCGTTCTTTGACAGACATTTCTTCAAAGAAGACCCATAAACGGCCGACAGGTATACGAAAATTGCTCAAAGTTATTAATTACTAGGGGAACGCAAGTCAAAACCACAATGCAATAGTGCCTCCTATCTATTGGAGTGACAATCACTGAAAAATGTTCGTAAGTCTTGGAGAGGATGGGAAGAAATGAGAACCCTTGTGCACCTCTGGTGGAAATGCATAATGGTGCAGCAGCTATGGAAAACACTATAGAGGTTCCTCAAAAACATTAAAAATAGAGCCACCGCGTGTTTGAGCAGTCACACTCCTTGGTTCATTCCCCAAAGCACTGAACCCAGGACTTCAAAGAGATGCCTGCCAACCCGTGCTCACTGCAGCCTTGCTCACAGTAGCCATGATATGGAAACAACCTCGGAGTTCAGCAGCAGCTGTGTGGTTAAGAACGCAGGGTCCGCTCGTACGATGGAGCACTACTGAGCCTTAAGGAAGAAACCCTGCTACTTGTGACAATACTGATGGAGCCAGGAGGACATCTTGCTAAGTAAAATAAGCCAGTCACAGAAGGACAAATGCTGCACTCTTCCACTTGTATGAAGTATCTAAAACAGTCAAACGCACAGCAGCTGAGGAAGCAATAGCGGTCACCAGGGGCTACGGAGTCCGGGAAATGTGGAGTCGCTGTTCAATGGCTATGAGAGTGCCTCGTGCTGCAAGAACAAGTGCTAGATGTCATAGTCAGAAGGTAGTGACTACGGTGGATACTATGGCACCGGGCCATTCAAAATTTCTTGAGGATAGATCTCACATGCGGTGTTTTTACCAGTAAACAAGCAGACAAACAAAACAAAGAGACGCAAGGAAACTGGATGAGGTGTTATATGTATCTATCACCTTGACTACATTGATGGCATTCTGGGTATTTGCACATATCCAAACTCATCAAATTGTGTATATCATCTACATGCAGTTTTTGTATCTCATGAGAAAGGACATTTATAACACCACATGCGTACATGAGAACTGAAGGTTGATTTAAAATCAAATCAATCCTCTAAGCTTCCTACTCTAGAAAACTAGAAAAAGAAGTGTTAAGATGGGTATCGTGGGATAGTAAACCCTCTCTTACACAGCCTTATGATCTCATCAATTCTAGCATCCTCGAGGTCCGGTCCCATAAAATTCCCCTGTTCCCTGCCAGCACGTGCCAGCTGGCCCTGCACCTCCTTTGGGGAATATTCCCTTCCTTCCCCCGGCAGGCCCAGCATTTACCCAGACAATACATGTTGCGACTTGACCAGCTTATTGGCCTGATGGCCAAGAGGGGAGTTAGGATAGACTCTGAGATGTATTCCTTTTATGGTCCTGCAGGCAACATCCTCTACAATTTGGACAAGAAAGAGTGAAATGCTTTCCTTAACAGGACACAGTGGGCCATTTCTCTGTATTTCTATAAGCACAGTGAGGTATGTGGGAATTTAAGATTTTTTTGGATGGATCAACTGATATGTCTTCCTCTAATGTCTTCACAGAATCCTCATCTTTCCAAAGCAGAGAACCATGATAATAGACTTTCTAATGTGAAGAATTCAACCTCCTCTAACACTCTAGAATTCCTTTCATTACGCCCTAGTCCTGACATGAATTATTTTCTCCTCTATGGTTGTATGGCATGAGAGTTTCTTGATATGTTGCTCACAATGTTCTCTGGATTCGAGCTTAGCCCTTTACCCATCTATTTCCATGGTAACTTTTATTGCCCCCTCCCAAATTTCACAAATACCTGAGACGTTGCCCTTGCTGGCACATTTCCCTTCCCTGATGTCTTATCAGTTTCTATGACTGAAACATTTCAGACACAACTACAGCGTGCTAAAGGGACGAGCCATACTGCACGTGCCCATAGTGATGGGGTGAGTATTGCCGCCTATTTGGTGGTGGTCCAGCTCCAAAATCCTTTGTTGGAGCATGATTCTTCTTGGTATCACCCGCCTTAGGTCAGGGTATGGGACACAGATTCTCAGGAGATTTGCATGCAGGAAGTTTATGGGAAAGTGCTGGAAGTCTGGTCAGACCGAGGGCTGGGGCAACTGCATTGCAGCACATTCTCAGCAAAGGTTTTCACTGGTTCCACCCAGAGCTCTGGAGTTGGGATGAACCTTCGGAGTCGTCATGCCTCAAGGCAAAGAAACCAGGCATTTGTACAGCCTAAATGACCAACCAGTACACACACAGTGTCCCTGGGGGGAGTGTGATCATGAAAGATCTTTTGGGGTGAAGACAAATTCCCAGACAATTTAACTATCAGATGACAACACTCCCCACAGTTGTGGGGGATGAGGGCCTCATCCCTGAGCGGGGGTCTGTGCACAACCCCTGGACTCTCCTATCAGATCAGCTCAAGCCCTGTCTAACTGGCACTAAGTTTTGTAGAGTGATATTAAAAACTGGATTCTACTTGCAATTCCAATATTTATACTCTTGGATGAATAACTTGATATCTCTACAATCAGAATTCCCATATGAAATATATTAATATCTTCTCTAACCTACCTCTCAGGATGTTAGGTAGGGGGTGAAATGAAGTCATAAATGAAGCAAAATTTCAAAACTCTAAGATAACCTAAGGAGGATTCATAAAAGATCCTTCTTTTGCCTAAGGTTGAACCCATGCCTATTTCCCAGTTTTCCTTGAAGAGGAAGGATGTAAATATCAGATGAGAAGCCATTTTTTAAGTGTTGGTGAATATCAGCACATATTTTACTTTTAACGTAGCAGGGACAGAGCAAGCGGATGTTGTATCTAAGCACATAAATATAATCAGTCAAAAAAAGATTTAGCTGCAAACCACCAGCAAATTGCAGCTTCTATCCTACCCCCTAGGGGATCCTCTAGAACCACCTTTGCAGGATATTACCAGCCAGGCACTCTGAGACACTGGACAAGTGAAAAAAGGGAGAGAGAGAGAGAGAACTATTTTTCCCCGCTTGACTTACAGGAGGAAGAAAAAAATGTCCTCCTCCAATCTACTCCAGGCCATGACAAAAAAAAAGTATAAGAAAATGATTTCATTTCATGCCAAGTTATCCAAGTGTTAGAGATGACTCAGAACTCAGTACCACCCACACTGCTTGGGGAGCGTGCCAGCAAAGCAGATGGAACAGCTTGTAAAATATCTTCAGATGGTCACAACCAGTGATTGCATCTGTTTTTATGATGTGAATAAAACAACAACAAAAAAATGTCTTTGGCTTCATAGAACCTTACTGGTTCTTCAGGTGGTCACAACCACGTATTGCATCTGTTTTAATGATGTGAATAAAGGAAAAAAAATGTTTGGCTTAGAATCTTACTGGGTACAGAAATCAGGTTGTGCCATTTTCAAATCTGCCTGTCAAAAGAATTTCACTTAATCAAATCCTCCTGATGATGACTAGATTTAAGTCTTCGGTGGATTGTATTGATGTTGTTTATTATAATCTCAGTGATTTGCTTTCTAGATTAGCTGTTTCTTCCAACAAAGAAGGGTTTTCTTTCTTTTTTTTTTTTTTTTTTTTTTTACATCTCTGCATCATTGGTCCCCTCTTTGACCATGAAGGGAAGTAGCCTCAGGAACAAAACCATTTCTAGAGCACGACAGCTTAAGACACAGAACTTTCGATTAACCGGTGTTAACACGTATTTCTGTTAGGACATCTTGATATGAGATATGATCATATTTTTCCTTAATGTTTAAGTCACTTCATATTGAGTCTACTTTGTTCCATCTAAAAAAAATACACAAAGGTAAAGAACTGGAAATTATCAGGAGTTATTTGTATGTATGTTTAGGTAGTAGTAGTATTAAACATAATACACAAAAAAATGCACACTATAGATTTCATTCTACCTTTTATTTAGCCATGTGGTTTTCTTTCAGTAAAAATCTCCTCCATGCTTAAGTGAGGATGATATTATTTCTTGTAGAAATTTTTGGAAAGAAAAAATAGGGTAACCATATGTAAAAAAAAAAAAAAAAACCTTGGGAATTATTAAAGGTGCTCCATAATATGCTGTTGAAAGGGTAACACTGAGTTGATACTAAAACTTTAACGTTGAGGGTGCCAGGAGAACAGCTCCCTCCCGTGTGTAAAATGTGTGTGTTCGATGACATGCTGATTTCACCCAAATCAATGAACTCAGGCTCATATGCCGTGTCAACGGCCATCGGTCCTTCATTAACACTAATATGATCAGAGTGACCATCTTGAATGGAAAAGTTAAACACAACAGGCAAGTAAGGAAAGACTTCCAGAACCATGCCCACATTACCAAATCACCTTCAGGACAGTAGGGAATTACCGTATTTTTTGCACTATAAGGTGCACTTTTTGCCTCCCCCACCCCACAAATTTGGGAGGAATAATGGTTGTTAATGCTGCTGCTTTGTTCTGTTTACATTTACATTGGTGAACTATTATGTTATTTATGTTATTAAATATTTTACCACATTTTTTTGCTTCAAAAACATTTTTTCCTATTTTCCTCCTCTAAAACCTAGGTGTGTCTTATGGTCCAAAATTATGATAAAAAACCATATTTCCCTGGTACCTTCAATGGGTTGCATTTTGATTTTTTATTAAGAAAAATGACGGCAAATGCTTCACTTTTCCAATTGGCTGATGTAAATGGAATGAATTTGTCTCAAGGGAACATCTGTCAAATTTCTAAAGATAAATTACCAAGCTTACCTAAAGAATCCCATTTGTGAGAAATGATACACTGTGACAACAAGTAATCAATATCAGGATTTGATTAATTTCATTCAAATTATTCACTGTATGTCTCAAAGCTGACCCACACTTTGGGTTAAGTAATAATAATAAAGTTAACATAAAACATATTTTTAGGAAATTTTTCATTGACTTTTTAGAACATCACAGTGATGGAAAACACAGAATAGAGTTTATTCACTCACGACACCATATTTGAACATAACCAAGGCTTAGAACCAATAAAAGCCACCATCTATAGATGACCTATTATGTAGAAAGGACTTGACACTTGTGCTTGAGTTTAATCCTTGCAGCAGCCTGTGGTTTGGGGACCATTATCCTAGTCTCACAGATGACAAGAGTCAGGTTAAATAACTATTCAAGCTCTCACAGCCAGCAGACAGGAAGGAAGAAACTCAAGCTCACATTGATCTGATTCCAAGGTTCATGGTCACATCCATTCCTCCGTGCAGCCTTGGAAGGCAGGGTACTTGGATTTTCAACCAGGGACAGTGAGATTTAGGAGTTTGCATCAGAGAGCTGTAGGCTTAGGTGCCTGGTATGGGCCTTGATGCTGAGCTTTGTGTTTCTCACCATGTTTGTGGGATCGAAGTAGGGTGGCAGAGATAAATTCAAATCATATAAGCTTATGTTGAAGAGACAAAGCTACCAATTTCCTGGAGGGACTCAAAAGCATTATTCCCACGGATGTCACCGAGGAGCCGTCTGACCTGTGTTGGCAAAGCCCATGAGTATGCAGGTTGCCCCCGTGAAACATTTCACCCGCATGTTTATTGTAACGGGTCACATTGACGCTGGAGGTCAGACTCACTAGCTTATTGTTTTCACCATTCACTTTGCAATTTTGGATGTCAATCATTGCAGATACTGGAAACAACGGTAGAGCAAGATCTCACCCAGCCGCTAACTTGTGCACCTTACTCAGGGCCTGTGGCAAAGACATGGGTTCTCAGGGTCCCAGAAAATTAAGACTGAAAGGGTACAGGAAGCAATAGGTTCAAAACTCTCTGTCTTCAATTGCCTTGTTCAACCATAGCAATGACAATATTGTTGATAATAATAGGCGGTGTTTTCTGGGACCAACGTCGTGCTCAGCACTGTACTACACTGGCTTACTGAAATCTTAGGAGGTGGGATCTATGGGTCTCCCATTTTACACACAAAGGAATGGAAGTCACGGAGTTTGTGTGGCCTTGAAAGTCACAGAGCCAGTGGAGCCAGAGCCGAGATTCAAACCGAAGCTCACCCTGCCTCAGCGTCTGCGTGCTCAACCACTGCACCATTTTATAAGACTATACACATCACACTAAATGTGATTGCAATGCTGTTCTTGCTAGTATTTCTCTTTCCTATCATCTCATTTGGTCCTCACAACAGCCCAGTCAGGGAAGCGGGATCATGTGGACACAGCAGACCTTACCCCTGAGGGCCACAGGACTGAATGGGATTCACATCATCCATCTCCTGATGCCTGATTTCCAATACCAACATATTGGGGAAGTGAAAGTTCTCACTTTCAAACACATCTGCATGTCTTTCCTCCACTTCCCTTCAGGAAAAATGTGCACATACCACACACACACACAAGGAACATTATTTTGAATGCATTTTTATAAGCTATACATTATAATTATGTAAATGAAATTGTCATCAACTTTAATCACGCTAAAATGCTCATTTTTTATATAAGAAAGAGAGAAATAAATACTCATTAACACCGAAGGCCTCAAGAGCTGAAATTAAAATTTGCTTTGAGATAGAAAATTGGTATAAAAAGGGGGATGCATTAGTTACTGCACCCACTCTTCCCACCCTTTTCCATTAAAAATTAATTTATACAAGTAATCATCTTTAAAGGCAAATGTGATTTTAGAGGAAACATAAATCACCCTTTAGACTTTTAAAAATGTTTTTATTATTCAATTTATTCATCCTTTAAATCTTTATACCCAACTGTGATCGATCACATCTATCTTTGAAAATTATATTTTCTATAATTTTTGTTGTTGACACTATTACAGATGTCCCCCACTTTCCCCTCTTTGTCCCCTCCAGCTCCAGCCCTGCCCCCACCTTCACCACGTTGCTGTCGGTGTCCATGGGTCCACATGTGTAAAAGCCACACCAACTACGGAGGTGGGTGTGAACTCTCCTCTTTGCCCAGAGAGCTTCCTCTTTGTCCTGCTGCATCTCTGCAGCACTGAGGCGTGGGAGCGTGGCAGGAAAAGTTGACGATGCTTTGTGCATCCACTTATGTCAGCTTTTGCACCTGTGTGTGGACAGAGGCACACACATTTACATGTACAGAGGCATATTCATAAATACACATTTTGCAGGATTCCGGTATATTGTGACAATTAAAGTATGTGTCATAAGATCTTGCATAACAAATATTCAAAACAGCTAGTTTCCTTTACTCAGTCCTGTCTTCCAGGCCAATCTGTAACTGTTTGCAGGTTGTACTTGCTCAGTTAAAATAACTGAATATCTCTGGACAATTTCACAACTGTCCTGCACAAAAACTGACAGAACTAGTAACGCACAAACATGCCCATGGGACACCCTCTTTTAGAGGTAGCATCAGCCTCTTTGACCTGGTTCAGCTGAAGTGAGCCAAGTCTGCCCTTTGACTTACTGCTTGTACATCCAGGAGGACTTGAAGGTCCATATGACCACTACAAAGAACAGGAACAGAAAAAATAAAACCAACTATAATTAACTAAAATAACCATAACGTTTAACATACAGCATCTACATGGGCCACATACAACGCTGAGGGTGTGTCTCCATTTCCTCTTTCCCTGCTCACAGTAAGCCCCAGGCACGTGTAGTCTCCAGGACTTCAGCAGAACTTCAACCGTCTGTAAGTCAGTCAACGCTTCGCTCCATGCACACCTTCCGTTCAGTGAGTATGCGAAACGGAAGGACTGAGCGATGGCCCTCAACTCAGACAGATCTGGGCCAAATTCCAGGTCTGCCACGTTACAGCTGTGTGAAATTAAGTACAATCCATAGTAAGCATTTTATTTTCACCCTCAATCCTCTTATTTGTAAAATAAAGATAACAGTATTGGTTACCTTACAGGATTGGTGTCAGGATTGTGTATGAGAAATGCGCTAATGTAACGCAAAGTTCATAACACTTTATGATAAATATTAGTTATCTATCTTGGTAATTAAATTGTTAAAATGCATAACTCTTAGTAATCTAGTCTTCATAAGAAATATTTTTCTGGCTAATATTGTTTTGAATGCATTTTATTATAAATATCAAAAAACCCTCAATGAAGTATAGCTTAAAATTACTAATGTTTTAGTTGATCATGTAGTTTCAATATCCAGAGTGAGTTTAGGCATAATTTGACCAAGGTTTTAATTTTTTTTGGGGGGAGGTCATTTTCTCGCCTCAGTTTGTTTCTGTTTTTCAGTTGAACACTCAGCGAGGCTTTCCTCATGGTTGAAAAATGGCTGCAGAATCCCTAAACTTTATGTTTACGTCCCCCAACATCCAAAAGGAGATGAGCTCTGTGTTTTAGATTCTGAGGCGAAGTGTTGATGTTCCTTGTAATCAAAGCCAGCCAATGCATCTAAGGGGGAGCCATGGTAGCAGTTGGCTAAGACCTACATTAACCAAACCAAAAACTGTAGCAAGTAGAATGTGCTTAACTCACTTATTCCAGTCATGGCCTTGCCCCAGAACTAGAGTTAAGTTTATAGAAACTTTAAATTCTTTGCTCGGGGACAGTTAGGAAGAGACGGAGGACTGGGACTAGCAGTATAGGAATGAAGCGCTGGGAAAATGATATTCTTCAAACAGATCTCATTTTTCTGTGTTGATAGAACAGCATCTAAGACGCCCAGCTGAGTTGTCACATCTTCAGGCATCACGTGCCTTGATATTTTCGGCTGGATATCGGCACTGCAGTCACGCTCAGTCCTATGCCGAACCTCAACCGTGATGAGTTGTAGGCTCTTCAGCAAGTCACACGTGATCTCTGGGCATCAGTGTTTTCACTTGCAAACCAGCAGGCTGGAGTAGATGACCCCCTAGTTCCCCACAGTTCCGCGGGTCTCCCTGACCCCAACTCATTTTCCTTATAAACGAGGAAGATGGCTGGACAGCCATCTCTCAACTTCTGTTCTAGAAATTACACAAAATAACCAAGTTCCTTTTATCTTTCCTCACCAGTACTATTTTTCTACCCCTTTAATCTTTTTTGTTGATATTCTATAGACCTGCTCCAATTTCTCCACATCCTATTCTATGTAGCACACCTCTAACAGAAGAAAACATCTTATAGTCTGACAGAGACACCTATAATGTTTCCTAAGGAAGAAGGGCTCATTCCAAGAATCTTGCCTGTGCATATAACAATATTTTACTCTTGCAAATTCCTGCCTTAGGCAATTTTGGTAGGTACTTAAAATTCCCTGCTTTTTTTTTTTTTAGTTCATAGTAATTTCTAGTTGTTGTAAAATTTAAATACAATAAAATGCACAATTCTTAACACATTTGCTGAATATTGCACGCATCCACCTCTGTAACACACCCCTTATCAAAAATTAGAACATTATCACACCATAATATTCCTCATGACCCTTACAAATCAAAAAACTTCCATGGCCTTAGAAGCAACAATTATTCTGATTGCTTCAGTATGGACTAAGTTAGCCTGTTTAGAACTTCATATAAATAAAATTGTGCAATATGTGCTCTTTTGTATAAAACATCTATCTTTATCCATAGTCAATTGACTATGTCTGCACACATTAATTTCCAGGTTCTATATTCTGCATTCTTCTGCCAGTAATGAACTGTCTTTATTTCTAGAACCTAACCGTACATTACAAAATGAGTTAGTGCGACTCTCTGTGCTGTGTTATTCTTTTCAAGCTTGTTTTGATTACTCTTGGCCTTTCCAGATAAAGTTTAGAATGAGCTTGTTGATATGCACAAAGAAAACTTTGCTTGGGATTGTTTTGAATCTATAGATAAGTTTTCAGAGAAATGGCCCCTTAACAGTATTTAAACCACTGATCCAACTTTAATCTTCAATGTTTAAAAAAGCATTTTGCAGTTTCCTTCCTTCTTTGTCGCACAGGGGAGGAAGCCAGGATTTAAAATATTAGCATCAGCCTTTGGAAGAGAGAAAACAAAGCAAACCCGGAAGTTTTGACCAATCTCCAGCTGGCCGGGGGGCAGTGGGGGGCGGGGGGCAAGGATGGTTAAAAAATAATTCCAATAAATGAATCAGTAATTCCTAAGTTTGAACTGTTGGTAGATTGACTGACACCAAAATTTTTTTAACAAGAAGAGACCGACAAAGATGGCTAGGAAACAGCCTCTGCCAGTCCTTGCACTGGCTGGGCATGGTGCAGGGAAAATGCAGTGACACAGGGCATCAGAACCACATGGGGCAATGGTGGCAGGGGCTTGGTCCGCTTAATGCATGGCAGCTTCTAAACTCACTGAACAGAAAAGCCTTCAATGGGATCAACACTCAGCAGTGGCAACATTTTTGTAGAAGATGAAACAACTAAGAAGTTCAACAAACACATTTCTAGTGTATACTGCATCTCTTTGTTCCAGAATACTTGTGTTATTGGGGTTACCAATATGTGCTACAGAGATGTTCAAGGAGAGAGTGACAAGTTCCAAAGGAGGAAAAGGTGAAAAAAAGATAAATTTGCATTAGGTCTTAAGTAATAGTTAAATTTTTAACTTTCGGGGAGATTGGGAAAAATTAAAATAATGGTAAAGATGCTACTGTCTTTCCTTTGATAAGATTACATTAGATTTTTATTTTTTTATTTTTATTTTTTAAAAGATTTTATAGACTTATTTTTAGAGAGGGGAAAGGAAGGAGAAAGAGGGAGAGAAACATCAGTGTGTGGTTGCCTCTCACCTGCCCCCTACTGGGGACCTGGTCTGCAGCCCAGGCATGTGCCCTAGACTGGGAATCAAACCAGTGACCCTTTGGTTCGCAGGCCCACACTCAATCCACTGAGCTACACCAGCCAGGGCAAATGACATTAGGTTTTTAATATTGCAAGTTACTTTCAATTGTTTTTCTCCGATCACATTTGTCCTTATAACCTCAGCCAAACTGCTTGGCTCATAAGGAAGACCCTCACTTGAATCTTTCAGGTTATTTGATGTGATTACCATGAGGTAGAATAGTTTGTGTTACTATTTCCCATTTGCAATTTAAATCTCAGGATTCATTTAACTAGCATTTATTAAAATATTTTGTTGATGGAGTTTAAAGTATAAAACTTCTCAAAATTTGTCAAAGTTGATAGAAATTATTCATTTAATTACCTGTATAGAGTTTGGTAATGAAAAAGGATAAAATATATAGTATTTTGAATCAAAAAGGATTTTTAATATTATAGCATTAAATTATAAAGTTACCATTATTAGTCACATTTATTCATGAGAGGTAATTTGATATCTTACAAAATAAGCCAATACATGGTGTAACCTCTTACAGTCTAATTTTTCATGGATGAGCTCTTGCATATTTAATATCCTTGGAGGTTATATTTTAACAAAGTCTAATTACCACTTTCCCTTTATTTCTATTCGGTTTGACACAGCCACTTTGCCTAAAATAATTTAATATTCTTATGAATGAGGCAGTGTTAAAACTAGCCTGTAACATCAACCCCCCTTGTTTACGGCAAAAACTTAACATACTGAAATGTGAGAACAAATGGCCCTCAGAGAGAAGTGAAAAAATATTCTTCACAATTTTCATATAACTTTTGAAGAATTTAAAACATTTCCAGTTTGAGTACCGTACCCATGCACTACAAATAGGATTCCTTGGTAGTCTAATTAATATGGAAGAAAGATAACTTTTATGTCCTTTTTCTCCCACTGTGTCCTGAACCATCCAACCAGGCACTAGGCTGGCTGACCGGCCCCAGGTGTTCTGGGCAAGCCCAGAGCATGCTGGGTGAATATCATCATGTGGCCTTTCTGGGGACTTGATGCCTTTTCACAGATGCACAGACAGTGGCCCATGCACAGTCCCTGGGGGCAGATGCTTACTACTGAATCCTAATGAGTTATGTCATCTCCCTTAATTTCTAAAACTGATTAATAATAGTACCTGCCTTATAATATCATCCAGATCATAACAATTCAATGAGAATCCATGTCAAATAAGTTCAAATATTAGCAGTTGTATTATTATTATTATTATTATTATTATTATTATTAGCACTGGTCTAAATTTTAGACAGTTGTTTATTCTAATACCAATGGTAATAGATGTTAAGGACCTACTCACTTTGGAGGCCATATCAAGACTTTCCAAAGGGCCAATAAGTTTTATAAGACTACATTGGGTGATCCAGTTCAGCCATCTAAAATATTCATTCCATGATCTTCTAGATTTCAGACCCAATCTTAGTATCAGTGACTGGTAAAAGGACTTCTGATGGTATTACACCCAGTGATAATAAGATATGCTTGTATTAAGACACCCAGAGCAATTTAGAAAGCACAGAAAGGAAAAAATATGATCATAAGCACTACCTCCTATTTCAGAGCTAGTTGCCTTACTGGGGAGAAAAAAACATCAAACTACCTGTAATCCACAAAGGGCCAAAGCCACACAAATACCTATTCAGAAGGTCGTGCTTGTGAAACACTGAAAATCTGTAATAGACATTCAAAATTTACTTCTCAGGATGTTCTTGTTAATATATTTTCTGGGCCAAGAATAGAGTCTACAGCCAGCCAATGCAGGCAGTACATGGAGATGGCCAGAACGTAGTGATTTGCAAATTCCATGTTTTGGTCTCTGTCATTGCAAACGTTCTCCGTTAAACACAGACAGTCCCACCACTTCTGCACAATGATCTCATCCAGCTAATGCAAGAGAACAGTGTTGTAATCTATAACAATGTCTTCAGCAACCACTCCAATCAAATAAATCAAAATACACATTTTGTCTCAAATCTGGACTCTGATCTAACTCATGTGCCGACTTTAATACTCATTCCAGGACTCTCAAGTCTGATTAACGATGTGTTTGAACAATTTGGAAAACAATAATCAACCACCAAGCCCAACGTGAAGCTGAGCTGAATTGCAAAACCTAAACACTTAATGTGCTGTGATTTACACTTGCTGAAAGGCCTAAGAAATCCAGGCTGTTTTTGAATGTATCATTATTCATAGGCTTAAAATTTCATTTTCATCACCTGAAATACATCTGTTTGTGGAGAGGGCTCCCAACTTAGCACCTGACCTTCGATTAAACTTCTGAAATCAGTTAAGGGTGATGACTCTCTTATGCCGTCATTGGATAAATTTCTCGCAACTATACAAACTACATTTTACATGTCACCATATTAATTCTATATGATTTATTGGTGGCCATGCATCAAACCTGGGATCGCTGAAAGATGTGCCATAATTCATTGAAGGCATTGCCATAACATGCCAATCCAAGGGCTTTCTAGAATCCCTGCAAAAGAAGTAACTGTGAACTACGTGCCACCCACCTCATGTACGGGCGGGGACAGCAGAGAATTTTAGCCTTATTTTGGGAGGTTCAGTTGAAGATACCAGGAGGTCTGTTATGCATTAAGATATTTTAATTACAATTTCAAATCCTTCTTCTTTGCTCTCAGCACATTCCTTCTGCAGTACTTTGTAAAGAAAACTGTTTTTCCCTGAGACGTTAATGTTATCTGATGATGAACGGGTTAGACAAACGAGAATTACTCTACGGGGAACCAGAGACTGGAGCCAGTAGTTATCACAGCTCTTATTAGATGCCTGAGAGGGCTAATGAGTTCGTTTCTGAGCCGCTTGTTTTCCCGAAGATGATGAGTCACCAGAAAACCAGTAGCAGAGTGTCAACCGCACAGACAGGGGCGAATGTAGATCCGTGTGCTGCCTGCTGTTTGGACACAGGTGACTCACAGGATGCTCCAGTCCCCCAACAAAGATGGGTCCCCATCATTTACATACAATGCTCCTTGTCACCGCGGAAGTGCCCACCTCCCACATCCCTTAGACAGCCTTAGAGTGTTCTGACGGGCCACTCTTGGTGATAGATGGCAGCTGCAATTCGCTCTCCTAGATTTCTACCTGATAGGAACTCAGAAGTAATTGTTGAATGAAAAATACTATCACTAATGACTGGGAAAATTTAGATGGAGAGCTGGGAAATTCTGACTTAATTTGCACAAAAGTACAGAAGTTAGCATTATCTATTAAATGACAATCCTCTTTGTCACCTTGGATTAAAACCATCATGCAAACCTCTATTATTTGTAAAATACAGTACTTGAAGAGTACATGCCTGGCCTGCTTGTAATACCTAGCAGCAATGAACAATACAGATATTTGGAAAACACAAGGTACGTATTGGAATAAGATTTTTATCAATTCCTTCAGGAAAGATAACATTAGGTTTCTGAACTTAAACATTTATAACAGTAATGGTTGTCATTTTGCTCAATACTGCGTTTTGCCTCCATTTACCAGAGTCAATCCATTTTTTTTCAGGTGTTAATATGATAAAAACACAAATAACATGTAAAATGCATAGCTCACTCAATTGGTGCTATTAAATATTTAGGTTAAAAGTCATCTTAGAGTAATGTAGCTCAATATTATTATGCTCAAGGCAGCTTGCTCCTTCGAAAACAGGATTTTTCCCAGTGGTTGCCTGGCTTCTTATGCATACTTCTGAGAAACAGGTAGGCCCCATCTAGTGGTCCATTCGACCTTTAAGTACTTTTGTCATTATTAGTAACGGGTGTTTCCACTCCTTTGCACTAATCTAAGACCTCCCTTCTTATGGATTCCACCCATTTCTTGCCCACCGGACCTGCACAGAATCTCTCCGGCAGACCCCAGTCCTGCTTGGATCCAATTTAACCTCGCTGGTCTCTTTGAAATTCTTCCTTTTTCTCCCAGCTCTCTCTCTCACCTCACCCCATAGCAGCAGAGTACCGCCTCGACTATGCATCCTTCCTTGTTACTCTTAGCTCCTAGTTATCTCATGAAGTTTAACTGGCTCAAAAGAATGCAGAATTTACATTACGTCAGTACTGAATATGTAAATCTGATAAACCCTTCCTTGCAATGCCAGATTAGCAGTGATTTAAATGTGTCACCTACATCACAGTGGCTGTGGGCCATCTTGCTGGCCATCTCCAGGCTTCTGCGTACCTCCCAGCCCAGCCCAGGGTGGTTTCCAGCTGACTGAGACCCCTCTGTCCTTCAGATTCCCTGACCCCCACACAAGCTTCTCTTGGTCAGTGTGAGAGTTGCTGACAGCTGCATTTCTAAAGGGAAAGGGAAAATCAATCCTTTTTTTCTTCCTCTCTTGAGTAGACATATTAAGCATCATTATCGTCACAACCGTTGTCACAACCACCAGCACCATCCCCACTACAAGTTATTCTTCCTATTTTTATGTGAAATGTTTGACATATAACAGTCTATCTGTAGGTACAAAATACTGCTATTCCCCTTTTAACAACAAGGACAAGGCTCAGAGGGATAGTCACCTGTCCGAGGTCATGCAGCTACAAGTGAGACAACTGTCTTCCAAGTGCGTATTCTCCCCAGTAAGCATCAGTTTCCGTAACTAGTAGGTTCAGCAAAAACGTGGCATTGCCTTAGAGATTTTTGCAGTCTAGTAGGATAATACTAATTTTTTCACCCATTAAAAACAATAAGCTAACTTGTTTATAAAAGTAGTGGGGATCTGTTTTTCAGTGTATGGTCTCCAGGACGGTATGTGACAATGTATCTAATGCTCAGCATGTTACAGCAACGCAAACACTGTTTTCTGTTATGCTATCTCTTCTCTTTTCCTCTGATATCTTTTCACATATCGTTTTATTGTTTCATTTTATTTTCCCCTCCCCTCAAAAGGAAATGATCAGAGGAGCTTCCCTTTCATCCCACAGACACCCTGGTAGTAGGATTCCCTATTGATAACCGATTTCCTCCCCATGAACAACAGACGCTGGTGAAACACACTCAACTTGTCTTCCTGCTACACAGATGCCACCCACGAAGGTTTCTCTCTTCCACTCACATATTCAGCGCAGGTATAAGCCAGGTGCCACAGTACTGACAAATTCGAGGTTTTGATTTCTTACCACCCTGAATATTCAGCGTGTCACCCAGTAGGGGGAAATGTGTGGTTGGAAGTCAGCAATTCCTAAAGAGACCTAGATATATGAACAGGCAGGAAATCAGACAGGAACTTGTGACGTGATACGCTGACATTTCAGAAAAAATTTGCCCTGAACATGTACAGGCACCATGTTAGAATTGCAAGAGTTGCTAATCTTTCTACAGTATCGTGGAGGACTTACCTAAAACACTCTCTCCAGTTCGGCTCAATAATGCCTGCCATGCTTTTCCTTTTAAAAATACGTTTTCTTCTTCAGCCAATTAGTAAAATACCTCATGATGTTCAACATCGGAGGTATTCAAGTTGCTTCTTGCATTAGCTTGTATCTTTTTTTTCCCCTCTTTATTCCTCATTCTGAATGCTTCCCTGCAAAGCATTCTAAGCAAATCAAAGAATTATTTTGGATGCAATTTCTCACCCTCGAAAGCCCCGTGTCTTTCCGTAACACTTGAAAGATCACCTGATGAATAACGCTGATCCCGTTCCACGCGTGAAAGAGCATTCACTGAACGCATTCTTTGTTTCCCAGAAAACATCAAAGCCTTGATACTACCAGGTATTCTGTGCTCTGGGGTCATCTGAATCAGTGGGATGCTGTTATGTTCAGGAAAAGCATCTGCAATCGACTAATCTATTTATAAATAACATTACATTTTCTATGTAACATTAGTTTGCCCTTCACAGAGCCTTTACAGAGTAAGAAAAGGCACCTGGCCACACCTACGTACCCCATGAGGACTCCCCACAGGCTGCTCCCCTTGGACCCTTGAATTTCACCTCTTACCTTTTCTTCCCCTTCCCCAGCAAAAGAAGCAAAAGCATTTGTAACTGGTAGCAATTCAATGGGCGTTAATCAGTCAGCCATCTGTAAAACTCTTAGGGATATCTTTAGTGCCTGTTATCTGAGAAACCTGAGATGACAATAAGACATACTGTGCTTCTCACCTTCAAGCTGCTTAGAGTCTAATAGGAATCGCAGACAGGTGAACAAATCACCGCTGGGCTGCGTGAGAGATGCTAAAACATGACACATGCAATGCATCATGAGCTCACTGAGAAATGCGCAGGGAACTGTCCCCGCTTGAAAAGCAGAGGAAGTAAGATTAGGAAAAACTATACAGGAGAGAGAAAGATAGAGATGAACATGTAGAGCTTCCGCAGATCTCAGCCTATCTAATTCATCCACCGAATAGGGCTCACCTTCTCTCAGAGCTTTAGCTTCCTGCTGGTGTACGAAGTGCCCTTTCCAAAGCAAGGCCCTTTATTTAGCACCAGGGCTAGGAAAGGTACCGCTGAGAATGTAGGCTTAACCCTCCACTGTTACTTACCAGGCATAAAATGAGAGTCAGTGTTTATCCATTGCCAGGAAAACCTAGATACTAGAATTCTTGCCCTTCAACCTTGGACAAATTAGCGCAGCTCTCTGAGATTCAGATTTCTCGGGAGATGTCAAACAAGGTACTACTGACTATAAGTAGATGTCAAAGAGCCAGTGATAACAGCAGTTTCCACTGTCACAAAGACCTGGGTTCAGATCCTTGCTTGGCTATCAGATAGTTGAATGACATCAACATAGTTCTATCTGTCAGTTTCCTCCTTCGGAAAAAGAAATGTGATGATAAACCTGCTCTGCTGTATTGCAAGGAGGATAGAATCCCACCTGGAAGGCACTTAGAATTGTGTGTGGTGCGCAAACCAGCTACTGCTGGGGAATGCTTACTTATTATTACTAGGAGCAATAGTAGTAGTTGCAACATTAGTTAGCATCTTTTTTTTTTTTTTCCACAAGGAGAGTAGGAAGATGGGGAGAAGTGATTAGCACTGGCTGTTATGGAGACCAGTTTAATATTCCAGGATTCTGTGAGCATATGTATCTTACATCTTGATGGGATTCTATTGACAGCAAAAATATTTTCAGCTCTAATAGTAATTCTGTCACCTAATATTTTTCTGCTGTGAAAAATAAAACCCAAGGACCCTTTACAGAGAACAAATATACTCCAACCACCAGAGTTAGCTCAGAAGTATTTGTAGTCATGATTCTGATTATTCTAAAACAAAATCCAGTTATTTCCCCCAGCCACCCCATTCTGCCAGTCCAGGTGTGTCCTGCCAATGATTTCCTGGTATATCAGGGGGAAGCCAGTCCCCAGTTAGGGTGGGTTTCGCTGTACTTTACACAGTGAACACCGGGATTCTTAAATGTCTTAGCAGAGCCTTGACCTCCCAGGCAACTTTCGAAAGCATGCCCTTTAGGTCTCTGTGAAAGGCAAGGCATGGGCATACCATCCACTGATGACAGATGGGGGCTGTCACCGCCGGTAGCCAGCCAGCAGCCTCCAGCAAACCAGCAGGGGATGGAAAACGTGAGACTCAAAAACAAACATGTTGTCTTGGGCTGTTGGAAGCTGTGTATTTTCAGTGCTTTGGGAAGGGAGGCGCGGCATGTTTCCCAGCATTGGGTGGTTGTTAGTTAGACCCGTAAACCTTTACTTCCAGGAAAACTCTGACTGCTGTAGACGTGGCAAAGCACAGTGAATTAATCTCCATTGATGTCCACGCACGCCAGCCTCCCAGTTCCACCCAGGTGTGGCATACATTTATTGGGCATTAAATATGTGTCTGGTATTATACAAAACATTTCACAAGGGTTTCCTCGTTTCATATTTCTGACACCACAGTGTAATGGTTAAGCTGGGGCTTTAAAGTTACATCTCCCTGGTCCAACCACGATCCGAAATTTATTAGCTGGTGTGACTTGGGGTAAGTTAATCTTATCGTTTAGGTCATAGGTCTCAACTCAAAGTTGGGGGAAAGAACATACTGTTTTGAAGCCAGTCTGGAGATAGGATGGTTCTTGACCCAAAATGTGGTTCAACGTTGAGACTAAAGACAGCGTGCGCATGCGCAAGCGCGCACACACAGAAGGCTACAAACATGAATGACTCGCAGAATGAGACTTTCATGAGCAAGCAGAGCGGGCTTACCACGCTAGCCCTAAAATGGCCCGAGAAATACGGAAAGAGATTGGCTCGAGGTTTCTAGCCTGCTGAGGGAGTGGGGCTGGGGTATGGGTTCCTGTCTTTCGAACTTCTCCTGGCGCCGAAGTCGGCTGCAGCCGGGCCTGGCAGCTTGCTCAGTCAGATAAGGGGCAGAAAGGGAGGAGGGGGTGAGGGAACCTTCAACACTGTCAGCGGTCAAACATCAAAACGCGGGTGCGGCTCTTTATGGCAAGGGTCTGCCTGCCGAGTTTTCCTATGAAGATTCACTGGAATAGTTAATGTTTAATTCTTCATGCTGTGTCAGGCACTCGTCAGTGGGATAACTTGCATTCCTGAATACTGGTCAAGTCAAAATAACCCCCATGTGACAACTCGGAACACTGAGGCTCAGAGAGTCACATGACCAAAGGCACGCCCATGCCAAGTGGAAGAACACAAACTCAAGCCTGACTCTTAGGCTGAGCTTTTAACTGCAGTACAAATGAATGCTCCACACAGTGGTTCTGCCCACAGCAAAGAGACGAAAATTAAAGCACCAGCCCTGCCTGGGGTAGCTCAGTGGAGAGAACGTGGGCCCGAGAACCAAAGAGTTGCCAGTTTGATTCCCACTCAGGGCACATGCCTGAGTTTCAGGCCAGGTCCCCAGTAGGGGGCGCTCAAGAGGCAACCATATATTAATGTTCTCTTCCTCTCTCCTTCCCTTCCCCTCTCTCTCTAAAAATAAATAAATAATTTTTAAAAAGAAAAAGAAAATTAAAATACCGGAGGAAAGTGAGATTGGAAAGGCCAGGAGCCAATGATGACTATGTGATTAAGCCACAGTATTTTCACCACAGCGGCTAACTGAAACGTAACTCCTCAGGAAATATAGTAGAACTCCCATTTCAGGTTACCTTACCCAAGACTTGAGGGACCTGGAGCATCTTAAGGTCCAGACCGCTTTGGTTTGATAAGCAGTTCTCCACTGAATCGTTGATTTACTACAGTCCGTATAAGTGCATGTGAGCTATTTCCATGGATATTGCAAGCGAGCTTCGAGGTAGGCAGTATGGCTTGAGTTCTGGTACTTCTAATTATACTGAGTGACTTAAGGTTGCCGTGTTTAGAAAATTAAAACACAAAATACCCACACACTTTAATTTCAAATAAAAAATGACAACTGTAACCAAACAACAATAAAAAATGATTTTTTTTGGTGTAAGTATGCTCCATGCACTGTGGGATCATTGACATGTTATCTGGTCTGATGTTTCCTTGGCAGATATGAACATATTGTTTTGGCCAAAAAGTTTGTATGGTTTTTCCCATAAAAGACACATTTTTCATTTTCACCAATAACTTTATAGATTGGATGTTCTGAGTATGTTGACTATCTCCCTTGTGGTAAAAGATTGATTGTTCTCAATTAATGTCTCCATTTCATCACTATCAACATCAACTGGTCCACCCGACCGTGAAGCATCATCGTCCGGCGGGAAACCTCCAGCACAAAACTTCACAAACTACTTTTGACACATTCCATCAGTCACAGCACCTTCTCCATACACTGCACAAATCTTTTTTGTGTCTCAGTTGCATTTTTACCTTTCTTGAAATAAAGAAAGCATACTATGCTGAAAACGTTAACTTATTTTCTTCCATCTTCAATATTAACATGGCTACACAAAAATTCACCAATTTAGATGAGTTATTTTAAATGCATGCTGATATGACAGGTGTCACGATGCAATCTAACAAAATTGTTTTAGGTGAAGTTCAAGACAACTAAGCACTTCTAGAGCCATCTTATGGAAAAAGCCAGACAAACTTTTTGGCCAATCCAATACATCGTCCAAACCCTCTCTCTCTCTCTCTCTCTTTTTTTTTTTTTTTTTGGTTCTAATTTCCTTCATAGATGTAGATGTTGCTCTTTGGGACAATTAGTACTGACTCCCAGCTTAGCTATACATCCAAACGTACGAATGTTAAGGTGCATGCCCTTGCATACATTCTGAGTTTTGATTACTTCTTTCCCTTTCAAAGCACAGGCAAGCACACCTGTACAGGTATAGACCTTATGTTACCAGGGTTGCTTTTCACCCAAAGACTCAGTTCCAGCCAAGCCTGTGGTAATTAAGAAATCACATAATTTAAAGTCTCAAAAGACAAATGGATGATTCTTTTTTTCTCTTTGGCGGGGGTGGGGGGAGGGCGAGGGGATAGTGTTTTACATTCTGTAATAACTAATAAAGCTATCTCAGGATGGAGCAAAATGGTTGCTAAATGCAAATGCTCAGACCCTGATGAGGACATTCCCTTCTGCCATTGTCGGATTTCTTAGCCTGGAGTCACAATCCCTTTCAAGGGAATATGCATGATTCTGGAATTCAAACCAGCTTGGCACCAAAAATCTTTCTGTGTGACTTTTTTCAGCTGCCAGCAGCTTTGGCTCCTCCAGAGAGAGAGAAAGAGAAAAAAAAATAAAACTTTCTTTAACTGTCTTCTGCTAAGTATAGAGCAAGCCTCAGTTTGCCTTTTCTGGCACTTTACTCTTGTGCAACTCAATGAGGAAAAGGAATAAGGGGAGAAAAAGCCTCTGAATGCATTGCTGTCTGTGTACAAAACACCTGTGAGTAAACTCCTTCCGTGATGTATGATCTATGCAGTAGAGATCAGAGCTGTCTTCTTACCAGTATCTCTACTGAGAGATGCTATTTTGACTAAAATTTGACATTCAAATATACCAACACACCATCTTTAGCATTGCCTATATTTGTCAGTCTGACAGAATTAAATTATAATAGCTGGACATTTAAATATTCCACTTTCAGCAATGGATGGAAAATAAGGGAGACCGACAAGGAAACCGAATACTTTAACAATGCTATAAGCCAAATACACATTGATAGAACATTCCAGCCAACAAGAGTAGAACATAAATTCTTCTCAAGAGCATATGTAACATTCCCCATCTTGGACAATATGCCAGACTTTAAACAGGCCTCCGAACTTTTAAAAGAAGTGAAATCATGCAAACTATTTTCTCCCACTGCAACTGAGGCAGGAGACGGCATAGGAAGAACTCTCAGACGGTGCTACTGTTCCTAGGCAGCGTCTGGCGTCCTGGTTGCCAGGAAACACACTTTAGCACTTAGGTAGGATGAACAGTAAACCAAGGCAAGGAGGAGGAGGGAGACATGTCTCCCCCACTAACTCAGCAGTCCTGGTCCGATAATATTGCAAGTGTTCCAGCATCACAAGAAACACAATGTCAGCATGAGAGGAGGGAAGCCTTGGAAATTCTACGTACCATTTCCACTATCTAGAGAAAAAAGCCTTGAAACTGTATATTCATTCCAAGGCCTGAAAGGTGGGAAAGGGTCCACGGTGCCCAAAGGAAGAAGAAGCCCATAAACAATTTTGGTTAATTGTCTACCTCTGGTCACTATCTGTCTACGAAGGAGTCCCTAATGCTTACAGGAAGAGGCCATAAATAACTTTGGGTAACTGCCCCAATTTTAATTAGCTGCCTCTTGTCACGTATTTGTTTTATAAGAAGATGAACAAATGGGGTCTGGAGCAAGATAAGGATTCGGGCTAACAGACCCCCACACACCTAAGTTTGGGTAGTCGCATCCCCTCAGGGAAAGGTGACGCCACCTTTTGCTGCCCTTATCCCGCTTTGCCCGAACTTCTGTCTTTCACCCACCCCGCCCCCCTTTAGCTAGGCCCATTCTCTTCCATGACAGCATGTCACCAATGGACCATGCTTGCACACTAATGCATTTGCTGGTCTGTAACTCTTCACTGCATCTGCCAGAAGAACCACATTTTCCCATTAACACAATGGAATTAAATTAGATAGTATAACAAAAACAAATGAAGACAATCCATATAATGGAAGAAAATATTTGCAAATTACATATCTGATAAGAGACTAGTGTCTAGAAAATGTACTTACAATTCAAAAATATAAAAGATAAATAATCCAATAAAAATGGGCAAAGGGCCTTGGCTGGGGTGGCTCAGCTGGTTGGAGCATCGCTCTACAAACCAAAAGGTTGCGGGCTCAATTCGCAGTCAAGGCACATGCTTAGGTTGCAGAATCAGTCCAGGTCAGGCATGTATGTATGAGAAGGCAACTGATCCATGTTTCCCTTTCTCATCAATGTTTCTCTCCCCCTCTCTCTCCCTCCCTTCCCCTCTCTCTAAATCAATGAGCATGTCCTCAGGTGAGGATAAAAACAAATACATAAAATAAAATGGGCAAAGGAACTGAGTAGACATTCCTCCAATATGCATAAAGATAAGCAAATGATCTATGTTATGAACTAAATGTTTGCATCCCCCCAAAATTCATGTGTTGAAGCCCTAACCCCCAGTTTGATGACTCCCTTTCTACATACACGCACTGTGGCAAGGCCAGGTGAGCGCACAGTGAGGAGGCAGTGGTCACGAGCCAGGAAGCAGGCCCTCACCACGAACCAGGTGTGGTAGCACCTGATCATCTACCTCCAGCCTCCAGAACCGCGGGAAGCACGTCTGCTGTTTAAGAGGCCCAGTTTACGCTATTTTGTTACAGCAGACCAAGCTGACAAACCCAGCCAAAAGCCCATCTCAATGCCATTTCAGCCATCAGAGCAGTGCAAGTCAAGACCACAATGAGAAACCGCTTCATACACGTCGGGCTGGCTATAATTTACAAAGGAAAGCCAGGTAATAGCAGGCATCAAATGCGTGGGAGAACTGGAACCTCTACACCTTGCCAGTGGGAGTGTAAACAGGGCACTTTGGAAAACACCTTGGCAGTTCCTCAAAAGGATAACCAGAAAACAAGCATTTCACCCCCCAGTTCTACTCTGAGAAATATATCTAAGAGAAATAAAAATGTACATCTACACAAAAAGCTTGTAAGTGGGTATGCATTGCAGCATTATCATTCATAACAACCAAATGTATAAACAACTCAAATGTCCATAAACAAATAATAACTAGAACACAGTAGGTCTATACAATGGAACACTGTTTGGTAATAAAAAGACTGAAGTGCTGATGTAAGCTACAACGTGGATAAATCTTGAAAATACGATCAGTGAAAGATGCCTGTCACAGAAGACCACGTTTTGCGTAATTATCTTTCTACAAGACACCCAGAACAGGCAAATCTTGAGAGCCAGAAAGTCCATCAGTGATCACCCAGAGCTGGGTTGGATGTCTGTGGAGAAACGTGGGCAGTAACTGCTGATGGAAACAGGATTTCTTTTGCGGTGATAAAAAATACTCTAAAATTCAATTCTGGCAACGGTTGCACAACTCTGTGAATATACTAAAAACCATCGAATTTTACACTTTAATGAATGAATTGTGTGGAACATGAATCATACGTCAATTAAGGCACCAAATATGTTGAATTTTGATTTGTTCAAGAGATTAAGCCAAGACTCCAATGAGAGTAAACTTCAGGTTTTTGTGATATGAACCACTGACAATATGACTAAAACATTCATTTGATGCTCAATAAATGCTCATTATGTAGAATACAGAAGGTTTAATTATTCAGGAAAATTCTTCCCCCAGGTCTCTGGCTCTAGCTTCTTTCTTTTCTCTCCTAAAATATCAGAGACTTAAAAGTGATGAATAATAAGGTTTGATGAAATGAATGAGGTGAAATTACAGAATTCCTCAATTTACTAGGCTATCCAAGGCCATTAAGACAAAAATAAACAAATCTGTTAAATCAGAATAATTTATGTTTAATCATGGCTCCTCTCTGTACCTTCATAACATCTTGTTCAGTGTTTACCTAAAAATATGTACCCCTATTTCTAAGATTATGGACTGTCTTTTTGTTTGGATTAGGGCAAAATACATGTGGCATGATATTTTAAAGTGCCCAGGTCAGTGACACTCAGCGAGGGCCCACCGTTGTGTGTGAACTGCCTTTGCCAAGGTGTCACTTCGGCATTGGAGATACTGCCGAGTCGGGAACACACCTAAGTTAACCATGTCTCAGTTTCCCTGGGACAGATCCAGCTTCTAGCTGCTCCTCCAGCTTAATTATTAATCGTGCCCTATTCCATTCTCTAAAACGTCCCAGTTTGGAAGGCCAATCTGACCACTACCATCAATGCACACCGACCTTTCTCCTACTTTGGGACTTCCTCCTGTTTCTTCATCCTGGAACTGGACTTCAAGACTTTCTCTAACTGGCAAGGCCCTACTCAACGCCAAAGGCCCTACTCAGGGCACCAGCTCCCTTTGCGGTCCTTTAAACTCTAAAGGGTCTCATGCCACTCTTCTCTGCATGCCCACTCCCTTCACGGAAGTATATAAATCCACCAAGGCAATTAGATTTTTTCCCCGCCATTCTGGAAAGGCCTCCAGAGTAGAGTTATGCATTAAAATATAATAATTTTTGCACTCTCTACTTCTTATGGTTTATGACACATTCAAATGTTCCCCAAATTAACAATGATTTATGTTTTCTACAACATTTCATTCTAGACTCATTAGACGGGTGGAGAATATCTAACTACAGAGCAGATTCTATACAGAGTTTGATTACCTCTTAAAATAATCTCTTACACACACACACACACACACACACACACACACACACACAGGAAAACCCCCTTTCCCCAGGGCCACTCAATAAATAAATAAGCCACACCCGTAAAGCTTGTCAAAGTGCTACTTCCCACAGGAGAATTTGCTCATCTCTCTCATTCATCTAGGCATGTGCAGAGGCTTTTGACCCAATTTAGCATAGATAAATGACCCGTGATGTGAAATTTCCCAACAGTTTAATAATGCATTTAACTCAAAGTGGCACTGACTTGCAGCTGCCTTAAAGCACTTTGGAGGCGATATGTGTCTCTTTGAAATGATGGATGGTGAGGTGGCAGCGGGTGTGAGAAAGCCCCCGCCCGGCTCCCTTAGGGAAGCAGGGAGGAAATCCTCTTCACATTGCCCGCAGCAAATTCAGAGCATGTGAGACATCATTTAATTTAATATGTGCATTTTCTAACAGCATTTACAGTTATGACCATTAGATTAACTGTAATATGAAGCTTTTTGTATCCCATATAATACTCCCTTTGTTTCCTGTGATACATGTAAAAGGTTTTATGGATTTGCCCCTATCAAAAACAAAAAATCAAGAGCAAAACTTTTTGCTTAGTACTTAAAATTCTTGCATAATCTACAGTGAGACAAAATTGGTTTTGCACATCTTTAAAATCATATGCCATGTAGGGGAAACCTTTACCTTGTTTTTGTTAAATTCAATAATCACAAACTCAGTATCATCTGAACAGAGCCTGCTCATCATGCTCAGTATTATGGTTAGAAGTGGAAGTTAAAAGGGTGTAAACTGCCTATTTTCTGATTTCACTGTCTACTTCTTCTGGAAAAATAGTCCATACCTTGTTGTAACAATGTATAGACATTTTTAAGAAGACAGAGACATGAATGTCTGTGGTAGACATTAAGAACAAAGAATTTTGTTGCTTTTTTCTGATCACATAACCTTTTGTGGACATATTTATAACTCTTCAGAGGAAACAATAAACAATTGAAACATGTTTTTAACTGTCCCATATCTATAAAGTTGTTTTATGCAACTACAGTCTTTTAAGTTTGGTGATTGCTTTGGGAGACATTCCAGAACTTTAGCAATGAACAAAATATGATGTCGAGTACTACTGTAGTCGTTTACTGAGTTTAACATAAGCAAATAATTATTTCCATGTGGGGAGGGATGCGCAGAATTTCAGAGGGGAATGCAAAATGGAATTGGAGACTCGGAATATGCTATTTGGAGGCCAGAGCCCACCAAATTCCTGAACTGGACCACTGACATCCTGGACAGATTGTACCTTATCTTACAGATTCGGTTTCTTGCAACAGTGATGTGAAATGTTCCATAGACAGGGACTGAATGCAGCATGTATGTTCACAAACATGCACAGACACATAACCAGAAGCAATAAAGTCAGGGAGCCACTGATACTTGGGTCCTCGGAGATGCTTATACAAACGCCTCTAAATTTCAGATTCCATCTGGCTCCAGACCTAAGCCAGTCTTAACTTCAGAAGTCTTGAATCCAGGGACTCAGAATTAAGCCACCTTTACCCCTGGCCTAAACTTGACCTGTGGCTCCTCCCTTATGTGCCAAGTTCCCTAAAAACGTCTTCATCTCTCTCCACGCAGTTCAGTAGGAGAAAACGATACTGGGCTCCACCAGTAGGCTCCCCTCTTCTGAACATTTTGTTCTCGCACCGTTATTGTTTGTGTCTGAAACTGTGTTGTTTGTCGTACAGAGTTTCACTAGTCTTCACTTCATTAACTAAAATGTTGTGGTGATACTTAGGTTACATCTAGATCCCCGATCCGAGTAATAGTTCTCATTATCTACGTAATGTTGGTAATCTAGCTTTCGGAATGTGCCACAAGCCACTAAAAAGCAAACAAAAAAAATGACAAACTTGGAAAAATATTTGCTACCCAGAATTCATATTTCTAACATATGAAAAGCTTCTGAAAGAGCAGACAGCAGCTGGAAATCCAGAGAAAAGTAGTCTAAACGTATGAAAGGGAGTTTACAGATAAAGAAATGCAAATAGCCCATTACCTTTTGAAAAATGCTCAGCTCACTCATGATAATATAAAAGGAATTTAAAACACGCTGAAGTACCGTTTCTCGCCTATAATACTGGTGGTAAAACTGTGACAACTGGTTCTGTTGGCCCCTATGGGAGTGGAGGCATGCTAGCACAGTGCTAGAGAGAAAGTAAAATGAATGATAGCGTCCCCAGGAAGGGGAGTTTGGCAGCAGTGAGCAAAATCACACATGTATTTCCCATTTGACCCAGCAATCTCGCTTCTAGGAATCTAATGCAATGCCGTGTTGAAAAAATTTAAAAAGACAAATGTGCAAGACGATGTATTGACGAATTGTTTCTAACCACAAAAGACTAGAAACTACCCTCTAAGACCATATGCAAGGACTTCTTAAATTCATCTCAAAATATATTTGGAATGGATTATTATGCATTTGGAATAAAAGGAATGATAAATATATTCATATACTACAGTAACTTGATGTTTAGAAAATACTAAGTGACAAAGCAAGGTGGAAATAACACTAATATGTTACAGTTTATCCAAGAAGGTCCTAATAGTCCTGACTGGTGTGGCCCACCTAGTTGGGTATTGTCCCACAAAGTGAAATGTCGCTGGTTCGATTCCCGGTGGGTCAGATCACATGCCTGCCAACCGATCAATGTTTCTCTTTCACACTGATGTTTCTCTCCCCCACTCCCTCGCTCTCTTCCCCTCTCTCTAAAAATAAATAAATAAAATCACTTTTAAAAAAGAGATACTAGTAGGTGTGTCTGTATATAAACATACAACCATATTTGGTTATAGGTTCTTAAAACAAAAGATAAACCTAGATTTAAAGGTAAATTAGCTTATTTTAAATTAAATTAAACTAACTTAAACTAAGCTGAACTTAAATTTAAGCAAAAGCATCACTCATAGAGACAGGTGGAAATTGTGCGAATAGAGATAAAAACTATATTTCTTTGAATATATCTTCATTTGTAGAGCCTCTGGCACCAGATAAATATGCCATGCATTGGACTAAACAAAATTAAATCTCAAAAGATAAATTCTTGACACTTCGAATTATAAAGAATACTTTTGTGTCCAATTGTTAATAAAGCCACACAGAGAAGAAAATATTCTCCATAATTTTAAAATACTAATTGGGCTGTACGTCCCTCATGAGATCAAACTACTGATAAAAAAAAACTTTGGAATTTAAACAGTTGTCAATGATAATATTACTGGTGGTAGTGTTCACATCGCTGTTACAAGACGACAGTGTGAGAATAACTTGTCAGTGAGTGGGTGTGTGTGTCAAAAGTAAATGAGCAAACTTGATAGAGTTTTGGAGAATCAACTTTATTGGGAATAACAGAAGATAAAGAGAAAGCTTGATAAAGTTATTCAGCCATGATGGCTTGAATTGGAATTGGAATATCAGTGCACACTCTCAGTATATTTATACTGCGCATGTCCTAGAGTTACCCACCGTACGCAGATAAAACAATGACCAGCCCGGTAGCAATGCAATACCAGCACCCGGGGACCTGTCAGCCTCTAAAGACCACACCCCCGTGGAAAACGGCACGGACTCCGTGGAGAATTAATTGGCTCACAGTTGGGGACAAGGTATGCTCAGGACACAGCTTGGATTATTTTATCATGTCAGAGAGCGAGAAAACTACTGAAAATCACTGAGTCTTGTCAAAGGCTAAGGAGCCAGTCTGAATAGACACCCCCTGGCTGAGCACAGGAGATTTTGAGAATCAATAATGACAGTAACTGCAAAGCCATGGAACACTCGTATGGGCATAATTACAAAACAATGCGCAATGTAAAATCCTGCCTGGTCTAGATTGTCTGCGATCGTGAATGGAAGTAGTTTCAAAGTGACTAATACTTGTAACAACCACCCAGCAAAGATGTGTGTGAGATCAAAATACAGCTCAGTAAAGGACTTTTCCTAAGTGTCTTAGCGAATCTGTAATGCCCTTTTATCTAACTGGGCAGACATACAGAGCTTCAATTACTAAAATAGTGGATGGGTGGTATTCCCTTATTCCTTAGGAGCTAGTTAAGGGAGAAACGATCTTTCTATGTACATGATAACTTCTAAGAAAAAGTTACAGTTTTGCTAAATATGTAGACACAAATATCAATGTTTCATCATCATCAAATATAATAAATGCACTTCTTTTTTTTTCTTTAAAACAAGTCCATGGTAGCATTTTACTATTCAGCATTTTAACTTCTGGTTAGTAAATGGACAGCTTGAAGACTTGAGTTTCATAGAAAGAGTATTTTTTTAATTGTCAAGGCTAACAGTAAGTATATTAAAATAATCTTTTCCCCCTAATTGTAAGAGAAATTTTACTGAGAAAGTTATGGAAGCAGCAGAAGTGAGCCAGCTGGGACATATGGGTCCAGGAACCAAGTTACAAAGGCAGGAGAAGCGTCCTTGGAGCCTAGGAGGGAGGAAGGTAAAGGTAACGTTACCTTCTGGGGGAAGGCAAGACGGGAGGGAAAGGCATGGACACACTCCGAGGGGGAGAGCGTGTCCCTTAAAATAATCTTGGTAAATCTACCATGTATGGTCTTTTTAGCAAAAGCAAAGTATTTGTTCCATCACCGTGACATTTGCTGTCTTTGGTAGTATAACTGCCATGAGGTAGCTCTGAGACACCCTCCCTTAGAATTTGCCCTGGTTAATTAACCCTGGCAGAGGGTACATACGCTTTCTTTTTCTTATTTCCAAATCGTCTTTCAGCCCTGTGCAGTGTCTCTGGCCAGTCCTCCAGAAAGCTAATTCTGTGGGGGAGACAACCAACCTGCCCAAGCAGAGTGGGACTAAGCAGGTGGGTATTTGCAAATGAACCCAGACAAGCTGAAACCAAAAATTCCATCGATAAAAACAAATTTTACATCCCTTCATTTTTAGGGACCCTTTTCATTCTGATAGAAAGCTTGTAAGCCTGTCTGACAGTTGTGTCTACTCTGGAAACGATGTCCTGTTGTAGCCTTGGGAGCAGAGGAGATAAGCAACGTGCTTGAACAGCATGAAGAGAACAAATGGGCCAGGGTGGGCAGAGGAAATGGCCGGCCAATTAGGCTGATTACAGCCACCGCAAATCCGTGTGGCCACCTTCATGCTTCGGCGATGCTGTAATTACGTTTCTAAGAAATGCTGTTCGCAGACAACCTCATTCTTATTTCAGCCCTGCTGTTTATTCCCTGCCTTGTAACACACACTCTTAGGAGTGGAATGATATACCGAATGTTACACCACCTGATGGGGTTTGCCCGCCGAATTCCCATCAAAGCAATGGATTTTTTTTTAAGAGATCGTTTTTCTTTGTATTTCTGGTCAAAATTCAGTCTTTATCACATTAATTTATGTTAACAGGGAACTTTAACAAATTTGCATTCTTTATACATATATCCAGTACCTGACCTTAAGGTCTAGGAATAAACTGATAGAATAATCAAGAATGACCTGTCCATAATTATACCAGGGGATGTTATGTCTTTACTCTCCGCATGAGCATTATAATGGAGAATTAGGGAAACTTGTGTGGCTATTTCAATACCAGGAAGATGAACACGTTAACTCTTACCTTATTGTTATTATCATTAGCGCCCACTTAAAGGTACGCTTCACACACACACACACACACACACACGGACACACAAAATGATTAATTTTCTGGTGACAGTTGATCCCTGGAATAGTCTCCACATGCCAATCTGTTCCCTTCATCTTTTAAAATCATCCGCTCTCATTCCCGTCAGGTTGGACGCACTAGAAACCCGCATTTGGGACATGCACCTTCCTCCTTCTCTCATTCCCAACTGCACTTCAGAAAAATAACTCTTGGTGTGCAGAGGATGGCCTGAAGGTCACAGCCCGGGGCAGGGAGGGGGGAGAGGAGGGGTCCTGGAGAGAAGACTCAATAGGGAAACACGACTGGGACCGACTAAGCCAGATATAATAAGGGTCTGAAGCAATAATGTTGAGAATTTGATGAGCTATCTGAGGAAAAAATGACCAGAATGTGGTAACTAATAGATGTGGGGCTTAAGGGAGATTGAGAAATCTAGAATGATTTTCACATTCTAATTTAGTTATATGGGAAATGCTGATGCTATTATCAAATTAGGAATACAGTTGGAAAATCAAGATAGTTTTAGAAGAAGATAATGAGTTCAGTTTTGAACATGAATTTGAAGTGTCAATGGGATATTTTTCTGCAAAGATAAATGTTCTTTCACTTCCAAGAAAAATGGGAAAGGTCAAGGACAAGAACTAGGGACTTTTCTGAGGCCAGTAAAAGCCTCTACAACTTCAATCATCCTTGAAATAGTCTGAGAACAAATTAGTTATGCTAAGACAACTGGGGTTTTTTTTTTTCACTACATAATTATTTCTCTGAATCTTCTATAATGGAACATTTGGTTATCCTAAAAAATATCCTATTTGGGTGTTCTAATTAACACCAACATATTACTGCTTAGCTAGAAATTTAAACAAAATTTAAGTAATTAGATTCAGAATATTGAAACCTTTCTGACAATTAAAGTCATAATTCATTTCCACTCATATAGGCACCTGGAGTGAGCAGCAAAAAGGTAATTATATTCACTGTAAATTTACATGTTATGCATATCCTGGTAAGCATTCTGCAGGAGAATGTTGCAGGAAGACACAGGTGCTTAAATTAATAAACATTAGGAAACCAGCAAGAGAATTAAACTACACTAGTTTTGCTTCCAAAGTAATTATTTAATCATTGAACATCTCTATATGCCTGGTCTCAAATCAAGGGACTCCATGACCCTACGGGGCTTGGGGTTCACATGTGATCACTTAATATCACATTTGCACAATGCAGGACGCTGAACTGGGAGTGGTCCAGGGAATTACAATCTCCCTGAAGTTCTCCCAGAAGTTCACAGGTCAACACACTCACATTTGTAAAACTGGGCTGTAATTCATTGTTCAGCAGCCTTGTTCGTACTTCAAACATAAGAACAAACAAGTCTGTTGCAGAACTTTTGAAGGAGGCATTACCTGAATTGGCCATGGCCTTGACATAGGAATTATAACATTCTCACTTGGGGGACAATAATTTCTCCTTGACATCTGTCCGAAGGTTCTGACCCCCGGAACCCCCAAAGACCTTTCCTGTTCTCCCTGAGTATCAGCATTCTGAAAACTGCATACTATTGGGAGCACATCCGGAAGCCCCCTTTCAGTTAATGCCTCTTCACAGCTGCCCAAAAAGGATCAAAGAATTTATGCACACTTCTCCCCCGTCTGCCTATGATTACTAGAATATTAAAAGCAATGTTTAAAGTCATGCTCCGGTTTCACATTACATCCGGCACATAGTATATTAGGCATTCACTAAATATTTCTCAAAAAATTATATACGTGAATAAATAAATGGCTCAAGGGAAAAGGACTATTTGAATGAATGCATTGATGAATGACTACATGAAGTAATTTTCCGAACTTGCAAAAGCAGCGACGGTAGAAGTGGCGACTGCCCCTTTTCCACCCTGTTCCTAACAACCATGCCACGGTCCCTCACTGGAAAACACCAAGGAAAGCACCCTCGCTGCCCATCACAGAGTCCAGTGTCTGGAACAGAGTGAGCTCTTAATAAATGTTTTACAAGTATTTGTTGAAAGGTCGACCAGCAACTTACCTCAATATGTCAGATACAAGAAGAGTAAAACAACATAAGAAAATTAGAAATAATATTCAATGCACGATGTGTAAATAATTAAAATGTTAAACTGACATTTGAAGCAGGGAAGAGAAGGAAAATTATCCTTTATGGGGCTCCCCCTCACACGTGTGCTAGCATTCTATGAGTGTCACCTAGTGTAATTCTCCCACCACATGTGAAGAAGGGTCTATTTTTATTCAACAGATGAAGCAGTGAGACTCAGGAAGGTTCATCTCTTAAAAATCCAGTTCATAAATGGCAGAGCTGGCTCCTGCACCCCTGTCATCGTGACTCCAAATCCCACGTTCTTCCCAGACCACAGCGCTTCCTGAATTCTCCAGAGAATATTGGATGCTAGGATTTAATCCTAAGATAAAAATCTCTATTTTTCCTGAGATCAACCAATTTTTGAATAGGGATGGTGCAGAGAATTAAGAAAAAGAGAGGACAACCTCTTTATTTCTAATTAAATATAGCTTTCATAAAAACACATATTTAAGTGTGGGATTCAATGAGCTTTATCATCATCACCGTAATTAAAATGTAGCACATTCTCATCACGCTAACCCGCCGCCTCATCGCCCTTTTTGGTTGACCTTCCTTTTAGAAGAAACCACTGATCCATTGCCTTTGCCTTGTCTTTCACATTTTTGAACTTCGCAGAAATGAAATCATACAGTGTGTATTCTTCTGTGTTTGCCTTCTTTTGCTAAAATAATATTTTTATATTCATTTATGCTATGATGTGTATCAGAAATCAACCCCTCCTAACTGACAGATTGTATTCTATTGTATGAACATACTGCTATGTGCTTACACCTTCATCCATTGATGGATATTTGGGTGGCCTCATTTTTTTAACTGTTATGAGTAAAACTCCTATGAATGCCCTTGTATGGTATTTTGTGGATGTATGTTTCCATTTCCTAAGGTCAATACCTAGGAGTAAAACTGCTAGATCACAAGTTAACTATTTAAATGCATGGGAAACTTCCAAAAAGATTTTACATTGTGACTTTGCTGCTTTACATTCCCACTGGCATCCTCACAACCATTAGTGCTGTCCAAGTACTTACTACTATTGTTACTCATTGTAGGGGGTGTGACATGGTACATCAGATAGTGACAGGAGTAGTGATGCTGAGCATCTTTTACAAGCGCACTGGTCATTCCTTTCCTTCTTTATGAAGTGTCAATGAAAGTCTATTTTTTTCTTTTATATTGCATTTTTTTGTCTTTTTATTTAGTTCTATATAGTGTGTCTTATTCGGGTAGAAATCCTTTTGGTTATATGGATTGCAAATATTTTCTCCTACTTTGGGGTTGACATTTCATTTTTAATGGTGTCTTTTGAAGAGCAAATCTTTAATATTTTCACTGAAGTGAAATTCATATCATGTAAAATTCATTATTTTAAAGTGTAAAATTCAGTAAAGTTTAGTGCATTACAGTGTTGCGCAACTACCACCACCATCAAACTCCAAGCCTTTTTTTTCATCACCCCAAGGGAACTCATCACCATTAGCGAACAGCTTCTACTCCCTCTTTCTCCAGCCCTGGGAATCCGCTAACCTGCGAGCCATCTCTCTGAATTTGCTTCTTCTGGACATTTCATATAAATGGACACCCATTTTATCTTATTTTAACCACTGAGTTAGCACTCCTTGTCTATGAAATCTTTATTTCACCCCAAGGTGGGGAAGTTTTGCTTCTAGAAATTTTACAGTTTATCGTTAGGTCTATGATTCATTTTTCAGTTAGTTTTTGGTGCAATGTCAAGAAAGGAGCGCTATTCATTTTTCCCATGGGAATACCTAGTTGTTTCAGCTCTGTTTGTTGAAATGGTTGCCTGTTTCCAGTGGACTCACCCTGTCACCTTGTTCTATAAATTTGACACAAAAGTACATTTGGGTCTATTTCCGGTCTTTGTTTTGTTTCATTGCTCTATATGTTTATGGTTATGCTATTAGCACACAGCCTTGATTATTATGGCTCTGCAATAGCTCTTGAAGTTAGTGCAAATCCTCAAAGTTTTACTTTTGTAAATTCAGCGTTTTATCTCAGAACCCCTATGATTTCCAACACAACCTCCCCCATCAGGAGAAACTTGAGTCCCTATTAGACCTGCTCCCAAAATATTTCTAAAGAAAACAGGCATCCCCTTTCTCAAGGGTAGGATGCCCTTGATCTTTAGAAAGTATTGCCTGACCTGAATGTGATGGAAGGAGTCAGGGAAGGAAGTGCATTTTCACTGTGACCTGGAGAGTCATGCTTGCATCAAGGATGGGCACAATGCACCTTTTACAACGAGCACAAAAAGAGGGAAAAGGGAAAAATATATCCCCCATATTAACAATACACTATATATTCAAACACTAAGATGCTGCACATTTCTAACCAAAGCAAGTGGTTTGATAGAGAAATATGGAGTTGAGACAGTATAACAAGAAGGGGTGTTAATTTAGCCTGGCGTGAGGAGTAGGGAAAGAGAGATAGAGATAAAGATAAAGATATATAGATATAGATATATAGATATAGATATAGATATAGATATAAAGACAGAGAGAGAGAGAGAGAGAGAGAGAGAGAGAGGTTAGTACCTGCTTGAGAAATGAGCTATGAATTCATAGGACGGGATTATATGGACCTTTCCATGGTAGCAATAAAACTTGTGCTTACAGTTCTATTGTGGAGCATAGCTCATTTTGGACAGATGGCGGTGTGAGGAGGCTTTCACTTCTAAAAATTTATTTATTTGCAGCTATAGGATATGATTTAGGAACAGAGGTGTCCAACCCACAGCCTAGGATGGCTATGAACGCAGCCCAATACAAAATTGTAGATTTACTTAAAAGCTTTTTTTGCTCATCAGTTTTCGTCAGTGTTTGTGTATTGAATGTGTGGCCCAAAACAACTCTTCCTCTTCCAGTGTGGCCCAGAGACATCCAAAGTTGGACACCCCCGATTGAGCCTGCTGGCCTCCAGCTCACATGGGAACACAGTACATTTGCCAGGCAGGAGAACTGGCATCTCTGCAATCTTACAAAACCACAGGATTTTCAGGAAGACATTGTGGGCCTAATCCCACGTCTGAGTCCTTTCTCATGGACCTCATCTCTACCTGCCCCCAGCCCCTATAAAATGAAAGGCTTAGAGAGTCCCCATCTGCTTCCGAAGTCTCCACAATCTGTCCAATTCTAATGTTCCACATGTCTATAAGAATTTTTTAAAGTTACCCACATAATATGCAAAAATAATTTAGGATGCACGATCCTGTGGTGACATGAAGATGTCTAGAAATCCATTTTTTAGGCAGTGACATCCGTCAAGAAGGATGGCAGCTCTGAACGAGAGACTTTATCAACCTTCCCGTGAACTGCAAATTTATGGGATGTCTAAAAGTTGCAAGCAAACTTTCGGGGCCATGTTAACAAGGTGGCCTTTCACTAGAAAGAGAGCTGTAGCTGAACTGTGTCTTTGAGCCTTAGCGTTTTAATGAGGTTTCAGCCCGCTTGAACAGAGACGAGGAAGGCCAGAGAAAATGCCATGCCTGTTAGACGCTGATGAGTTCTGTGCTGGGGGAGGAGAGCCCACCCACTCCCGGTCGTGTGTCTGTCCCTTCCGGAACCCCACGGCTTTCACGCTGCCCATGTTCTCTAATGTGTGCCAGTATCTAAGGATAAAGAGGTAATGGGTATGTCCCAACTTATGACACCGCGTTACCAATTAATTTACTTTTCTGACATTTGAAAGTGATCCTCTACCTCTGTGACCTTTACAACAATAGATTATTTATGTAGGTGTTTCAGGACATGCACAGTGCATTAAAATCACTGAAGCGTTTTATGGGCTGACGGGGGCGCAGGGAGGCCTCAGGTGTAAGGAAAATAGTGTTCCTCTTTAGTTACTTTGGAAATGGCTTAAATCATCTGCAGAATAAAGGTTACGCTAATAAACGTCTCATTTGTTTTAAATGCTCTGAAATGTGAACACTTCTGTGGAACGTAGGAAATCATATACGGTAAATGAGCTGAAGTGGGTTACAGCGAATGGTGGAAATTTCTTGTGAGTTGCTCTTTAATTATCCTTCCCCTTGACCAAGTTCCAAACTGGAGTCGAGCGGCAGTGAGCAAGATAGAGTGAGGAGGACACTGGTCTCTTTGAGGCCGGAAATAGCGTGAAAATACAGCGACCCAGGCCTGGTGTTCATTGCAGTCACGGCACACAGGTTGCTGTGAAGTGACCAGGCTGCAAGGTACCAGCGTGCTCTTCCGTCGTTTCCCTCCTTGCTGGCCACAAGCGGGGAGCACAAAACCATCCCAAACAGGTCATGCCTTTGCATATCTTGTCTAAAATGTCCACGTTCTTGTCCTATTTGTAGTCTTCTGTTTACCTTTCAAAACCCCGCTACTCCGAGAAGCACATCCGCTACCTGGTCAATTAAAGTTTCCCCTCATTAACCTTAACAGGGCTGTGTTTTCACACTGCACGTTGGAACGCTTCACTGCTGGGTTCAGAAGTCAGGCTGTCAGGTGGCAAACCGAGGCTTCGGTGTGTATTTGTTGTAGGATCTCAACTAAGTTTCTTAACCTAGTTGTGCCTTTTAATCATGTCTGAGAAAATGGAAGTACAATTACGGTTCTTGTAAAGATTCTAAAGAGATGCATCAAAACATTCTAAAAGCAATACTTGCTACAAATGAAGTGTTCGATAAATGTTAGCTATTTTTATTATACCTCTGTATTTTTTATATGTATGTGTGTGTGTGTACATATCACAGCATGAAAAGTATGTGAAACCTACTACATTGGATATCGATTTTTGGTATCTTAACTGTACTATAATGGCCTTTCTATATCACCCTAACTCAAGACCACGTTGCTCATTCTTTGGTCTTGTTGTTTGCGCCAGTTCTTTCCGGCTCAGCGCTCATTAAATTCTTCATGAACGTCAACTTTGATTTCTTGATTTTTCTTGCAAAGGAGGATTCTATTAGGGAACACCCCTGTTTCACCTTTTCCTCCAAACATAAAATGGAATTTTAAAATTACGGAATATTTTGATTATCCCACAGTTTTCTAGAACCAAATGACACACATTCCACAAAATATGTCTTCTCTCCTGTGAAAGTAATAAAAATATAAACAAAAATTTTTCTGCAGCATTTTTCATGAACGCACCTATCCAACCCACTGTTGGCAGGTCAGGCCCTCTGCTGCAAGAGAGGCTCACAGCAGGTGCGTGCAGCAAGCTGGGAGCTGCCTGCGGTGCTGTTGTCACTTAGTTGAGGTTCTGTTTCTAAAAACAAACAAAAAAACAGTAATTCAACACGAAGGTGAGCTGACCTATGAGACAGCAAAGAAGAGCTCTGAAAACAGTTATTGAACAGGTGAATCAAGTTAAGTCACTTCTCACTAGCATGATCTATTAAATAATAGTTACTACTAAGAGTAATATTACTCACTTATTCGAATTTATACCAGTTTAACTAGGTTCTGCCGACTTGCAGTTGGTATGGCTTACATACCAGACCAGTTTCCTCGCCTGTAAAGGGGACATAAGACGGCCTTTTAGCACTTGATCACAGGACTGGGTTCTTTTATTCCTCAGAGATGCACATAGTCTAAGTGCATAGCACACTCCTCCTGCTTTGGGTGGCAACGGGACACCATAGTGAGGAGCACAGGTGAGGTCTGTACACTCACGGATCCCACATTCAGAATGTGTGAGACTGTCCATGGGTCTGGCACATGGCAGAAACACAATATACAGCCTTTCCCTTTTATTCCTCTGACATTTGTTGGGTAACCCGATGCCTTTGTATGAATCCAAAGAAAATATAATCTGAGATTTAGGAAAATGGGAAGGTCAAACCACGGAAGTAGAAGCTATTCTAGAACACAGTATCTATCTTCAAGTACTTGACAAAATGTCATAACAAGATCTTAAAATGCTTTATAGAATTTAAAAGAAAACAAGCAAGAAATTCTTTCTCTCAGTCAAGATCACGTCTGTGTCTCATAAACTCTCTGCCTGGGACAGCAGGAGCACATGGTAAGCTTCAACAGACATTTGTTGATCAAAGTACTGAAGAACTGGCTAAGTAAATGGGTGATACAGTAAGATAAGCGGCCTCTTACCGTTGTGTGCCTCCACTCCCTTGAGTTTTTCAAGGAATCTGTGCAACACATCCTGAGCTCCCGCAAAAAAAAGTCTTCCACAACCACAACATACAGAGTCTCTTAAGGCTGCTAAGTGACCTTCAGGGTCCTATTTACCACTCAATGCTCAGATCTTTTTCTATGATTCTGTATTTTATCATGGGTTGTTCCTTTTTTTTTCCTTTCTTTTCCAATTTGCCAACATGGAACTCCTCTTCATTTACATCAACATTACTGGGTTCTGCTCTATTAGTCTCTTAATCTCTTTGCTAATTCCCATATGTTGCTGTATCATTTAATTAATGGCTGCCCTGCTCTGTGGCTGAAGCTCAATGTTCTTTCCTGCTGTGAGCACACTCGGGCTCTTGGGAATGGGGAGGTCCTCGCTGTGGCTGGACAGCAGAAAACCCGGACTCATTTATGTATCTGAAAGATATTTTTAAAGGACATTCGTGTCTGTCTCTGACAGAATCAAATTCCTGGAACTGTTGACATTCACTCTTTACCTTTTTACAACCAAGGAAAATAGAGTGAAAACATTATTCCAAAGTATCAATGTTTGGTGAAGGACCTTGGAAGGTGGCAGGAAGGGATTTTAACCCAATAAACAGCTTAATGGTTACTAATTGAGTGATTACAGACATGGCAGTAGCTTCTCAAAATTTCTGATTTCTTGCCAATAAAATGAGACTAGAACTTCAGTTTCTCTATTTACAAGATTTTTCACTAGTGTTGTCAAAAACTGAATCTAATTCTTCAACAATCCTGTAAAGTATGTTGATGTTGTGTTGTATTATAATTTATAGAAGATTTGTATTACAGATTGGGGAATTACTACAATGTTGTAAATGGTATACCAAAAGTGCTCTGTAAGTTGTTGAAAAAACTTAATTTCCTCACAAAATTCACAAGAATGACATTATCTACTCTAGTTTTACCTAATAATTTGGTGAAAGAGCTCAAGACTTTTCCGTACAAATGCAGAATGGTTGTTTACAGGACGCTCTACAAAATGAACCAGGAACAACATCCGCTGCATTTCCAGGACATTCCCCCACTGTGGTCAGCACTGGGGAAGATGGAGACAAAGAAGAAGCCCAACTTAAAAAGTTACTCCAGGCCACGTTAATGAGGGAGATGACCGTGCCGGCCGGCTCCATCCCAGATTGAGAGAGTGAATGGCGTTCTTGACCGCCCTTCAAAGGTTTTCAAAGGGTCTTAAAATCATGATTAAGGTAAAATGCTTGAAATAACTGGCATTGAACCTGACAAAGGAAAAACAAATCCTCAAAAGAAAATGAAAGTCTTCTTTTTAACATATATAAAGAGATCACAAAGAGACCAGGAATTTCCGAGGATGGGTGGGTGTGGGTGTGTGTGTGTGTGTGTGTGTGTGTGTGTGTAGGGGGAGGCTGAACACATTAATCACTAGGGTGAGATGCTCCTCTGTGTGTTACTACAGTGGGAAATGCAAGGCATTTACCATTTGTCAAAACTCAGAACTCAAAAGCACAAGGAGTAAACTTTAATATATGCAAATTTTCAAAAAACAGTTAGGAGGCAGGGGAAACCCAGGATGGAATGCACAATGTGACCCCCCCAAAGCTCATCACAGGTATATGAAACCACCTCACCAAAGGGGATGATGAAATAAGGTGTGGACACGAGTTACTGCAGAAACAAATGAACTCTGTAGGACTAACAGCAAAAGGAACTGTATGTAAGGACCGTATTCTGGTTGTACAGTTGTTTCCCACAGGCGTGCAGGTTAAAAATTCTAACCCCTGCGCATGAAACTAGCATTGGCCAACACGCACGGAGCTGTCCTCTCCTATGATAACAATGTCTTCTGGAAAGCCTCCTGAAGGACCTCCAGGAGCTCTTCTTGAAGAAGTACCATCTTCAGAACTATGTTCATAGTAATTTGCTCATTTTTTTATCGGAGATTTGCTTATAACTAGATAGTGTACTGAACATTTCTCCATATTAATGAAAACCTTTTTTGTGTTGAGGTCCATGTTTTCAAACATTTTAAGGAGCTTGTTAAGGTCTGCAGGAAGCTTCTGGTAAACCCCTTACTGTGAATTTTCTTGAGGGTTCTCCTTTTCCTCCTCCTGCAGTTTCCTTTCCTCCCCCCTCCTCTCCAGCTATGCATTCCTGTTCCATCAACTCATTAGTCAGGAAACGCCTCTAGGAGCTCCTCAATGTCATCCTCATCCACATTCAAGTTAACGTTCTTTGCCATCTCAACCACAACCTTGTTGATTTCGCAACTTCCTCATCCTAGACAGACCTCTGAAGTCACAGACAAACCCCCTGAATATCATTTTCCAATGCCATTCATACACCAGTAGATGACATCTCCCCGGGTGCAAGCAAGGTTCTGGAGAGAGTCATAGATGTTCCAGAACTGCATCAGTGTCTTCCTCAGCTGCCGCAAGAGCCTGGGTGAAGGTCCTCTGTAGGTTGTAGGCCTTGAAACTGCTATAACTCATTGGATCAAACGGGCGATATTCGGAGGGAGAAACACAGATATTAGGATGGAGATCACCAATAAAGGGAGGATGTTGGGAGTACTATCAGCAATAAACAAAATCTTGGAAGCTACAATATTCTCCAAAGAGCACTTCCTCATTTCACTGGTGTAACAATTCCAGAGGACATCTTAGAAGAGGGGCCAGGCCATCCATGACCCCTGTTGCTCCCGTAGCCCAAGGGCAGTGTGTGCTTACTGACAACACCCGCAGGCACTGGGGTTCTCACCCTGCCAGATCACAAAGGGTTTCTTTCCATTTCTGCCCTGCAACACTGCCCCCAAGCAAGCTATTGTTCTGGCCTTAAAAGCCTTGAAACCTGGCACTGACTGGGCCTTCTCAGGGATGGAAGTCCTTTCGGACATCTGTTTCCACCACAGAGAGGTTTATCCATAATGAATATTTGTTCTGGCAAGTCATTTTCCTCCCTAATCAACTTACCTGGAGTTTTCAAAAATTCTTCAGCTGCCTTCTCATCAGCATGTGCAGACTCAGCGCTCACTATGGCATCTTGTAATAAATGATGAGTCTTGGGCTCGCAGTAAATTTGACATCATAGTAGGGTCTGGACTTTTCTTTCAACACCACTAGCTTTCCGTGAACATCAGGGTGCTGGGAGGACACACACACTCTGCGTCTGGCCTTTAATCCGGGTCACGGAGTTTCTCCATGTCTGATGCAGGCCCCTCTCGACTTTTGTTAGACTCATTACCTTCAGCGAAGCAGGTCCTTCCACAGGTTCTGTCACTTCATCCTTGTTCTTCAAGATGTTAGTCACGGCGGGATGGGGCACGCCAGACCGGCGAGCAGCAAGCACCACTGAGTTTCCACCTTCGCAATCACTGGCTTTGAGTCACCCCCTTAATCATCTTAATTGTGTTGCCAGATCAATCATATGACATGGCCTCTACCTGGCAACAGGAGCCGTGGATTTTGTACACTTAGGGGTCGTGATGAATAAAACTGCACGAGAAGAAATCAAGCACGAAAGAAAATGATGCAATCAAGAGATGCGGTAAACACAAAATGTACAAGGCCACCGCCAGCCTGCCATAGCACGCTGTTTTACAGCAAACAGTTTTTTATAAGTATAAAGAGTACAGCGTAAACACATAAACCAGTGGCGTAGAGATGTATTCTCATTATCAAGTATTATGCAGTCTACCTGGCTGCAGGTGTTATACCTTTAAACCCCTGGCAGTGCGGGAGGTTTGTTTATAGCATCATCACCCCTAACAGGTGAGTAATGCGTTGTGCTATGATGTGACGACAGTTACAACGTTACTAGGAGACAGGAAAATTTCAGCTCCATGGTAATTTTCCGGAACTACAGCCAACAGGTACAAGATGATATGCTCGACTTCAGGGAGATTATACGACATCTTGGGGGGCCAAGTAGATTGGCGTCAATGATGGTTAGAATTATTTCCCTACCTGTATATAGGACTTTTTGCAGAATGATAGTGTGGCTCCACTCGTCAAAAAGTAGAGTCTATTTCCCACCAACTTGAATCTGCTCTGTCCCTTTGTCTTGTTTTGACAAACAGAACACAACAGAAATGGTGTCATGCCTGTTCTGAGCCAGTATGTCAGCTCACACTTAGAAACTTGCATTGTGGCCATTAATTAATCGGCCAGCCCACTGGATGATGAGAGACACATGGCCCGGGTACCCTGTCATTACAGCCTGTGTCAGCCAATCCTCTAAAACAGACACGCAGATGCACGAGTAAGCCCGGCGAAGACCAAAAGGCCACCCAGCTGAACCCAGATTAAACTGCCAAACCACAAAATCAAAAGCTAATATTTAGTTGCCGCTTTACGCCAATGTTTTGGGGTTGATATTTACACAAGACAAGTTACCTGATACATTCAACATCTTTCCCCCCACAAAAGTTAATTAAGGGGAAAAAGAAGAGCTCTGATATCTAGGAGAATAGGAAAAAACGTTTTGTTCTATAAGGTACAGCTTTTGGTCTGCTCCTGAAAGGCGGATCTGAAATTGAAGACATGACGTTTACAGAGTATCCCAAACAAGTGGGAGAACCATGACACAGTTATCAATGCTGGAGGCTATTAGAGGGCTATTTGTGGATGGTGTTAAAGAGATGGAGTCTGTTACACAAAGGGGTTCAAGCCTGGTCACGGTATCAACCATACGAGTGTGGTTAGGTCCTGGTATCCACTTCGTACTTTTCATCTGTAACACAGGGATAATATATAGCACCTATATGATAGAATTATTAGAATAATTAAACCAATAAATGTAAAGTATCTAGAATAGTACCTGGTATGTAGTACCTGTTAGCTATTAGGCTAGGGTGTCTGGTTTAGAGTTGGATTTGCTGTTTTCACCTATCAAATTAGTTTTTTACGATATATGTGCACATGTATCCATGGAAGTGTGCAGGGTGCAACCAAACAAGCAAGATGGAAAAGGAAACTTCTAGAAAGGCAGAAGCATGAATACAGAAGTAGCATATTTGAGCTATGCACCTGAATAGTGATTGGCAGTTTCACAAAGAATTTTCACACCATTATTTGTTCACTGACCACAGCAAACTGAAGTCAGCACATATGTCCTGAATGACTTCATATTGCGGGCATCGTATTGGACAGCAGCTTAGGCGATGCAGGAACAAATACAGATAATATTAAATTCATGCGCCCGGAACACCTTGCAACTAAGCAAGCTTCCCTGTCTGTATTTCCCAGCAGGAATCTTACATAAAATCTTCTACCCATTCTAGCTAGTGTACACCTTTGGGTATCAACATTGTCCCAGTTCTAAATGATTTTCCTTCTGTTATCCTTGTATTTTCTAATAAACTAAATTAGTGTCTTTAGGTCAGCCTTTTGGTTTGTTGTTGTTGCTGTTGTTTTTGAAGAGGGAGAAAGATAGCACACAGTAAAATAAATCCTTTACAAAGTCAGTTACTTCTAAGTTTCTTTGCTTTAGAATACAAGTCACCAGTTTCCACTAAAAACCAACTTCTCATTATCACAAACCTATAGATTGAATAGACAGGGAACTCAAGCAGAGGTGTTTGCATTTATGAAGTGGCCTCCGTCTGCACGTTTCATGTGTCAGAGTTATTCCCTACTGTGCCAATATATTATTGGTTTTAAATCTGCTTTTTGATCTTTGGTATCAATTTAAGGAAGAGGTTCTCAACTTCACCACCATTGACATTTTGGATTAAATGGTGGGGGGGTAGGGCTCCTATGGAGTCTTTTAGCTGTGTTGCTGCCCCCTGATAAATCCCCCACTGAGGTATAAGAACCAAAATTATTTCCAGGCATTGCTAAATGTCCCCTGGGTTTAAAACAACTGATTTAAGGAACTAACTATGTAGCAAAATGGTTTTGTTATGAATCTGCTTCATTCACTTATTGGTTTATGGAGAAATTGTTTGCAATAGCATGGAGAACCCAAGAGCCTTAGTGACCTCAAATGAACAGCAGACAATGAGTAATAAAGACCTGAATTTAAAAAGGATGTCAATGACTTTCAATTTGTACAATAGAAAGCCAAGCTGTCTCCATAATGACCAAATTTAAAGCAAAGAAGTGGAAAGTATATTTTTCTTTTAAAGAAGCATGTGTTTCATTAATTGTTGTGTCAAGAGAAAAAATCAAATTAGTCTAACAAATTGTGGAAAGAACTATATGTTTTTATTGAAGAGTCTCTTCTTTTATTTAGAAATACCCATAATTCAATTCAGCTGAATTTTTAAGGCTCAGCATTTCATGTGCAATAAGACCATTATGTTAATATAACAGATGTCTTTCAAATTGTCAAACATTAATTACAATTAACTAGAGTGTTTTTAAATAAGATTAAATTGTGACTTATTTTGAATTATGATTCAACAAGCTAATGTTCTTTTTCAAAGACTGAATATTGACTGATTGGGGTAAATACTGATTGCAAGATAAAGGGTTTTTTAAGAAAAGGCTCTCCTTGGGGAAAAACGTGATATTTTGTGCACTTACTTTGAAGAAGTTCTCAGTCTTCCTCATGGAATTAAGTAGATGTTTGCTACATCCCAAGTATGAACATGTCTGTATTTAATAGAGGTTGAACAGAATGCCAATTGTCGCATTCGTATTAAGACTTGTCAAGGATTATAAAATCATTTAGAAAAGTAATCTTTGATCAGTTTGTAATAATTTGCTTTTAGTAACATTTAGCATGTTCACAAAAGGAGATTGCGATCTTTAATTGTTTGATTTTTCAAGCAGAAGGCTCAAAATAGTGAAACTATTATTATGTAATGTCATCTCTGAGCAGGCCAACGTTTGCCCCACGAATGTAACCCCCCCCCCCCGGAAATGCACTCCTGTAAAGGTGGGTCAAGTTGACTTGTAAACTTCTGACTTATATTGCAGATCCTGACTACAGTTCAAATAGATGTTGAACTTGAATATGTTAAACCACTATCATTAAAAGGCTATCTCCTGATTTAGACATTACTTGAGCTGTGCCGATTGTATACACCATTACTCTAAAGCGGTGGGAGTTAAAACTGGGAGGTGCCCCTTTAAACTTCACTAGACTCTTAAGCCACATTTACTCTCACATGCCTGAGGTACAACTTAGTCAACATAGACAACTCATCTACCTTTTCTTACCTCCCTCACCTGTGCAATGCGGATAGTTAAGTAATTCTTGTAACTTCGCTGCTGTCCTGTTTTCTTGTGCCATGTGCTTTGCAAAAGCTCAGCCCTCTCCCAGCACTAAGTAAATGCTGAGTGAGGGTCAGCACCACTAAACTTCCATGTGAGAGAGCCAAAATTTGGCCTGTGATACAAATAGGTAGCCAGAATTCTTGGCACAACCCTGTTAAACGAAGAACCCGATCATTCTAATACAAATAACATACGAGAGATGGAAAGGCAGGATGGCACCTGTCCAATGATGCCCACGTCCTCCTGACCCTGATGACCTACGACCATACCACCTTTCATGACAGAAGGGACTTTGCAGATTTGTTCATAGTTAAGTAACTTTTACTGAAGACCTATTAATCACACTGTACAAATAATAAAATAAATGTTCCATTTCTGACAGTAACTTTCAAAATGGATGAGCCAACCCTATATCATTTCCCACTGCTAAGACAAATTTTTAACACTTTTAGACTCCTTTTCTGCTAAAATCATCTTGGTGGGATACATTAGACTATTTTTTATTCCCCAGAAAAGTAAGGCTGGCCTGAGATGAAGAGAACACCATGCAAGGGGCTCTTTGTCCTGACATCTGCAAGGAGAGCGATGGTCTCCCAAAGACATCCAAGTTCTAGTTCCTGGAACTCGTTAATGTGTTATATTACGTGGTGCGAAAGGAACCACAGTAGCAGGTACTTCTGAACTCAGAGCTATGAGAGTACTATAATGTGAGGATTTCATCTGGATTACACTGGCTTTTCTCTTTAAATACATACACAAGATTCCGTTGTTATTGTCACAAAAGAGAAAAATCACTCAGGCAAAACACTGAAAAAAGGCATTGCTTGGCTCATATACCTGAAAAATCCAGTATTATAGCATGCATTAGTCAAAGATATATCCTGGATTCCTCAGGAATCTGTCACCATCCTTTATCTCTGTGTTTCTGTTGTTTTTGTTGTTGACTGTATTCTCAACCTCTCTTTTCAAGATAGTACTAGGTTTGCAATCTGCAGTTTTTGAAAACTAGCAGAAGGACTTATTTCTCAAATGCTCCAACAAATGTATCAAGTATGGCTCTGGTATAGACTGAACTTGCCAGAAAGCAGAAATTGAAGCAAGGATTAAAGTGCTAACACTTTGGGGCTGGGGGGTGGGGGCGGGTGGAGGTTCAAACTAAGACAGTAAAAGGTAAGGGGAAAACCAAAGTGAAATAAGCATCTGCCACAATGGTGGCATAAAGCTTTGCCACGTTACCCATTCTTCAGAGGGTGCTGCAAAGGGTACGGTGACAGTAGTTGCAGGTGGCATATTCACTGGGCACATGGGAGTTCCCAGGAGGAGTGAATGGAGAAGCCTTATCTGAGACACACCAGAAAAAGAAAGCAAGTGGAACCTGCGTATCTCCCATCTCCTATTAGTTGGCCTTGCGCTCAGGAAGTCAGCGTGTCTCCAGGGAGCAGCAGGTATTGCCTGCAGAAATCCAGGCAAGTATCCATTATCTACACCATGTAACCTCTAGAGCTGGAAGAGCCAAAATATGGGCAGCTGCTCCCTGAATAGGATTGCTGAATGAATGGCCAAATGCATTAACGAAAGTTCCCCTTGTGTCGATTTCCACGCAAATCAAGTAGGACAGGTCTGGTACTCCCGATCCCCGCAGTTCCATGCTGGCATATGGTCTCTCCTGAAATATGTCTTGATAATTCAACCTCACCGGATTCTACTTTTTTTTTACTTAGCCTTTTGCCATGGTTTAAAATAACTTGTGCTGGGCTAGAGCTACTGAGTAAAACTTTTTTTTACCAAGATCTGCATGTGATTTATGTAATATCTTAAATTATTTTAAGGACTCCATGCATAATTTATTTAACACTCAAAGCAGCCCTAGGCACAGAGGTGTTACAGCTCATGAGTTGTGTAAAGCTAGGATTCCAACTCCAGCAGGTAGCTGCAGAGACAACTCGCTAATCTGCCCTTCTGCGTGGTTCGTGGGGCAAATGTGACCTCACACCCTGTTTTCTCACTAGCTCTGTCTGTACCTTATTTCTCCCATATAGAGAGTAAGCGCTTAGGAAGAGTAAGGTGTATGTCTCATTCATCGTTGTAGCTTGTTTAATATTCAAGGTACTCTAATATTCATAGAGTATGTATTCAACAATTTTTTTCTGGTTGATTAAAGGAATGAATTAATGAAATGAAACAAATAAAAGCTTATTTTAAATGCTGCACAGTGGCACCTTGGCAATGTTGAAGTGATTTTTTTACCCACAATTTAGGGCACTGCTTTTTCATTTCTTACGGCCACAAAGAATACATTTTAGTAAGTCCCATTTTTCAGCCTCAGCATTTTCCAGTAGTGGGGTATTTTCCTTTAAACATAGTCACATAGGCAGTAAAAACTTCCGTGCAGAAACATGTAATGTCTGACTGGATTTAGAAGAGTAGATTTTCCCTTTCAACCTCAGATTACAAAATATTTAACTGTTTAATTCACCTTTTTCCTCTGTTGACTTTTCTTACTGCGCTAAGCAAGATGCCTTTGCTAAAAATTTCTCTACCAGTTCTTCAGAAGTGCCAGTTCTGTTAGTTGTCAACATACCTTCTATTTCCATCGGTGTAAAACGTTAAGCCGGGGAGGCCACATCAGTGAATGCCCAGGCTAATCCTATGGGGTGAGTGCTGGTTAAGATGTTAGAGGTCAGCGAGCTGAGCTCATTACGACCCTGAGAGGTGAAGTGAGTTGATTGATGTCACCAGCCTGCTAGAAGAACGGCCTGCTATTTCACCCTGTCTTCCAGGCTCTCAGTACTAAATTCATCCCACCCCTAATTACGTGGAGTATCTTCTCCTCTCTGGTTGAAGACCGGAGGTCCATCTCTCCCAAGCCTGCTGTATGTTCTCTGTTTATCTGTGCTTACCTTAGCCAAGGCAGGAGGATCCCTTGCTCTGAATAGTGCCCTCCTTTTCCCTCCCCTGCCTCTCACTCAAAAGCTATGGATACCCCACACAGTACTGATCGTGTGGTGGGATAACAAAAGCCAGAAGCTGCTCGCAGTTAAGACGGCTGCACCGTTGCATTACACTAGGAAAGTCCCGAAGTTTGTGCTTCTGCCCAGGGAAGGGTTCCACCTGGGCCTTAGACTTTGATCTCCATTAGAGAGTCGATGAGTTTGTAACGCAGCTGCTAACCTTCGCCCTTGGGATCTTGCGACTTTAGTGTCCTCCTTATATGATCCAGCCCGTTGCACTGAGACATTAGATAGTTTTCATCACTCACAACAGATATATTCCCTTCATTCTTATTTACATAGGCAGAAGCTATGCAGTGAGAAGATCTCTTCAAGGCTGGAGTGCTTCCTTAATAACACGAACAAAATAGCATCTGGTATCAATCTCATCCCACCGCCTAGACTATAGTGATTTAAAGCTCTCATTCTTTGAATTCACAATCTAATTTTCAGTGCTGCTTTCTGTCGGCTGTCTTCGTGGATTCCAAATGAGCTTCTGTCCTGCTGACAGACTTAGATAAATTGAAGCTTAACTAGGGAAAATGTTTTAAAAAACACATTTGGTTCCAAATAGAACAAATGTGATATATATTTTGGTTATTTCCCCATCTAAATTGCCACTGGCTTCTCTGTATTGGTGTGCTGATGAGTGTGCACAATGATCAACTACTTCTGTCATTTCCTGTCTGACAATAGAGCGTAGGCAAATCCCCAGGCTGGCTTAGACTAAATCCTTTAAACATTATTCCTTTCCAAGCACACTGACTTGAAGAAAAGACTCTGATTCATTTTCCAGCATAACCTAAAAATGCTGGGCATTTTAGCTATTATTTCCTCCAAGTGTTCACTGTAATTAAGTGAGTAATCATTTTACTTGGAAATAAAAAGGCCATTATGATGGCCAAAGGAGGGTGACAAGGCAATGCTGTGGTTCTCTTTCATTGGTACAAAACCAGAACATGGGGAAATTCAGCTCGGAAAGTGGGAACACGAGGGAAGGGGTGAGGGGCAGGGGGAGCTCATTCTGAAGTGCTGAGTTCTCTCGTCTCCCCATTTGGAAAGTGATTTACTACTTAAATGTAACATCACTTTTCCTCTTCTGAGTCTCAGAATACACAGGAAGTACTGTGCAAAGAACTCTATTTAGGGATGGGCAACCTGAGGGTCTATCCGTGCTGCACAGCTGGTTGATGGCAGACACGCATCAGAACCAGGTCTCTGCTTCCTCAACCCACGTATTTTCCACATCACCTCTCTCCGCCTTTATTCCAGAGGTCCTTAATTAATTCCACCAGATGTTAATTTGATTCTTCTTCCCATGGAACTTCCCTGAGAAAGTTGTTGTTGTTGATGCCTTTGGGAGTATTCTCCACCAAGCAACCCTGCAATCTTTGAAGACAGCCTTGGGTTGTGGCTCTGACAAGGTCCCCACAAGGATGGCCAGCACCCCCCGCCCATGCTGGTTGGGGAGATGCAGCCTTGGTGCCATCTAACCCAAAGAGAACTCCTCAGTGCGCAGAGGAGAAGTGTTGTGTGGGCACTCCCAGTTCGGGTAGTTTTATTTCTAATATTTCATTCGCTATTTGTCCTTGGAAATGCACTTATGCAATTTAGGATCTACATGTATGTCATTAACTCTAACTTAGGAAGATTATTTCTTTAAGAAGTAAATGAGCAAATGCATGGAAACATATGTACAATATTGTTAATGAGATAATTTTTCAAAGGGAGCGCCGAAGGGCACTTCAAATTTTTTTTGTGACAACTGAACCTTGGGCGAGAATGGGAAGGGTATGTTGCAGAATATCTGTAGGAGGTACTGTTGGTGCCTCAGCAACCCTATACTCACTAAGCTTCCTAACACACTCACTTGAGGGATTTCTCTGGCGTGCCCTGCTGATGACAAGGATACCTGGATGGCACAATTTTATACACCCCAGGGAATGGGAATAGTGCTCAGCCAATGAGAGTTGAAGAGCAACTATTCCACATTCTTCTCCCCTTGAGTGCAACAAATCTTTTTTAACCACAAAGTTTGTTGCACTACAAGTATTTATAATCTTAAAGAAACAGGTTCCCAAGCAGCTGAATAAATCAAACGGACCATTTCTGTGTTTCCTCTCCCGCCGTGCTCTCCCCTTTGCTACCCTGACTGCGTGCAGACTGTGTGGACATGCCCCATAACTAACCACAGCCCTTTATGACTGTATGGGAGGAATGAATGCCAAGGAAATATTAGGAAACTTTCTTCTATAAATCATAATGCTGAACTTAGCAGTGTAAATCGTGGGGAAAAAAATCAAAGAAAATAGACATAGGATCTTCTCCTGTTTTTAAATGGTTGATAGGATGAAAGGAGGGGCAAATACAGTAAAAAGATGGAAATTTATTTTCATTCCAGAGACCATAAAATCTATGTACAATGTTTTCTTTACTTTGTATTTGCTTCCAGTTGGAACTAATTCATTACCTATCTCATGGGACATATTAAATGTCTATGACTAATAAAATACAATTAAAGACCTTCTGGTCTAGCAATCTATGCCCGATGTCTACTTTAAGTTTCTCCAGTACACTAAGGTCATGGAAGCAAAGGATGTGCCCTAACATCCTGTATTTGAACATCTACCTTTACCTGCTATATGTTTGTTACCCATACAACCAACCAATACACACGCACCATGTGTGTGTTTGTGCACCTGTGCACATGTGCACACATGCCCACAGTTGGAACCAGACCATGTATGTTTAAATCCCAGTTCTGCCTGGATGATCTGAGGGATGACAATGGCCCAGGTGTGCATCTCTCTCTGCCTCAGCTTTCTTATTTTTCTTCCTTTAAAAAGGATGACAATGGTACCTACCTCAGAGTTATTGTGAGAAATCTATCTCCTGGCCCAGAATAAGCACTAATTAGCATTAACATTATTTCAGTGTATGTTCTATTGACCTGTATTATGTGCACATCACCAATGCATGTATATAGATAGAATTCATCCATACGCATTTCTGAATACTATATAGGTATTCAGATAATTATATGCATATAGCATAAGTAGACAATGTAACTTTGGTGACGATGTGGACTAATCCTATTAAAAGGCCATCTCCCTCCTGAGGGGACTTAAACAGGGTCCCTCAGGTTGCTCCACGATAAGTCCAATTCTGAATAATTAAAAGCCCCTCTTAGCACCACTTGAAATACATCTTCCAAAAACATTATTCAATTCTCCCCACTTACAGGTCAAGTGTATTTGCTTCCAGTTTCAAATGAAGTTATCGATCCCTTTAAAAGAAATAGAAAGTAATAACAAATAATGCTAAGTTTTCACTTTAATTGGGGCCATTTTCATCCTGGCTATCTCTGGATAGCACAGGTCTTCCCTGATCGGCTTGGTGGTCTGAGATTACCCTTCCGTGCACCCTGTAGTTGGTCTTTCCCAGACTTGGGATAGGCAGGATCTAACAAAAGAACAAAGGGAAAACTTAATGCTTTGGCATTGTGGCCACTAAGGAGCCCCTCTGCCATATAACGTTTAGCAAAGATTACTAGAATGTCTACTACACAGAATTGAAGTCAATGTCTGTTGGGAGGAATATAAAAAAGTGCAGGCCAAAAGACAACAGAATATTTAAAACCTACCCATGCCTCCGTCTCCGAGCTTACTTCTCTGTGCCCTCCCTTCTGCCCAGAATCTGTTTTCCAGACAAGTGAAACTACTGCCGGTCCTCAGGTGGTGTCTTTGCTTTGCATCCCCTTTGTCTTCTCTTTGCCAAGGTCCCCCTGGGAATTCCTTGTCTATGCTAGTAAATTAAAATATTTGCTCCTTGTTGGAAGATTTTTATCCTCGATATATTTATGACAAGACAACTGCAGGGCTGATTTGGGGAAGAAGCGCCACAGGAAACTAATAATTCTTTAGAGCCAAGGACATCTCTGACATTCTACTTTGTGTGCAAGATCGTATCTAATCTTCGCCTCAGTTCTTCAGGATATCACTATCTTCGCTGCATAATTGAGTCATCAGAGGCTTAGATAGGCTTATTAATTTGCCCAATGCCACACACTGGCAAATCGTAGCTGGGATTTGGACCAGGGCCCATCTTTCTCCAAAACCCGTGTTCGACTTGTACTGCCCTGCGGACATAGCAGCAATTTAGAGAAGAAGCAAAGCTGAGGGCTGGATTCACTGGACACAGGAGCCTGCCCATGGCTATTTCACAGAAACTCATTGTTATACACCAACAGTTGCCGCAGGTAGCAAAGTAGTGCAGAGTATCGTGTTCTTTGAAACTCCTCCCACAGTCTCTCAGAGGCAGGGTCCATGCGCTGCCTCCTTGAATCTGGGAAGGGTACTTCAGGTCAAACAGCAGGACAGAGAGGTTTCTAAGCAGGGTCATAAGAGGCACTGGGTTTCCTCCATGTGTGTGAACCACTTGCATTTGGAGCCCTGAACTGCAGTAAGAAGTTTGACTTCCCCGAGGCCACCATGCTATGAGGAAGCCACGCCAGGTAGAGACGCGTTAACGGTCAATCCCCACCTGTGAGTCACCCCGGACCAGGGACCAGACATATGAGGAAATATGATGCCCCAGGCCTTTACACATCCCAGAGGCGGACCCAGGCATTTGGAAACACGAACGGGCTCTACATTGTCCCCTGCCCGAAGCCCTAGCCTCGAAATCTGTGGGTATAATACACAAGTTGCTTTCAGCTAACAAATTTTGGTATGCTCTGTTAGGCAGCCAAAATCATGCAGGCAAATACAAGGTGTTACTGACCTACAAGAATGTGTAAGGCGTAATTCTAAACATTGTAAAAGAAAACAAAGCTGAAATTCATGTGGCTCCTGAATATAAATCTACACACAAAGGAACACATATATGCTATTATTTCTGATTGCGGAAAGAGTCCAAAAAAAGAAGGCAGTTTCTTTCAAGTCTTAAAATGAAAAAGTGAGTAAGGAATACTTTTAGAAAATCAGAAGCAAACAGTCATGTTCCAAAAGGGACAGGGGCTGCCATCGGAGCAAACTGCACAGCTCCTGTTAGAAAGGACACTCGGTTCGGGGTACCCAGAGAGCTGCATCTGTGCAAGAGTGAAAAGCCAGAGACCGCCAGGCCACTGGGCATGTCGAGTATCCTGCTCGGGAGTTTCCACACAATGGCAGGCCATCGAAGACCCTCCGTTTAGAAAGATGTCTCTGATGGTGTAACAAGGGATAGATTTGGAGTCAAAAAAACAGATGATAAAAAATTAGCCCATAGATTATTTCCATATTCTACGGAAAGACCTGAATAAAGTCAGTATTGACAAGTAGAAAAATGGGAATATATGATTTTTTTTTAGGGAAGAAAAAAGAAGTGATTCAACCAAAGATAAAGCAAAGAAGAGCATGAAGCACCTGGTAAGTCATAGAAGGCAGGTATGATGATAAGAATAAGATGTTCTGATGTATTCAGTATACTTGGATTTTAATGATGAAGATGCACTTTTTAGATTTGTGTGTGTGAAGAATCCACAGTCACTGCTGACAGGAGGCAGAGGCTGCGTTACAGATTCTTCTTATTTATCTGCCCTGAGCCTCCAAGGTACACGTAGGCGAGGCTTCCCACTCCTCTTACCTTTGTCTCTAGACATAACCCTGGCAAACGGACTAACTTATTGTTTTATTTCCCATCTACCCGCATCATCTAATACAATTCATTTTCACCTAAAATCATTGTCTTCTTAAAATGGCTAGGTTAATATAAAAGGTCTGCATTTCCCCATCTCAATTAGAGTAACTTTGTAATTATAAGCCTCAAGAGGGGTGGGAAACTGGAGCAGGCTCCTGTTGCAGACTTCGTATGATGACTCGTGACTGCCTCACCACTGCAACGCGGCTACCATATCTTGCCCTTACCACGTGTCTTGTTTTACTCCTAATGCAATCATATCTGATTATTTGCCATATCCGATTATCATTTAGTAGAATACTTAAAGATTTCTCACTGCAGTAACGAGGCTATCAAGATGACATTTAAATTATGAAAATGCGAAAAGAAATAGATGAAAGCAAAGATAAGAGAACCTGTGTAGTAATTCACTTAATGAGCACTTATTAAGTGCTTACTGTTTGCCAAACAGCGTTCCAAGCACCGAGAGTGCAACAGCAGACAAAGTGGACAAAGCCCCTGCCTTCTGGGAACTTGCACAGTCTTGGAAGGAAGACAGAGTGAGAAAAAAACAAGCAACGAAAACTCAAGGCTATTAAGTGGTTGCAGGTACGTCGGCAGACACTTAGCATGTGAAAGGGGAGAGGGACTTCTGGAGACAGAACGGTAGGAATGGCCTGGCATTTGTAGAGTCAATCAAGTCATCAAAGGGAGGCGGGAAATGCAAATCATACCAGTTTCTGGGGAGAAGCCACGTCAGACGGGGTAGCCACAGACTCCCGAAGGCATGAGCACGCTTGACATGCTGGAGGGACAGCAAAGCGACCTGAGCGGCAGGAGAGGCGTGATCTAGCGATGACAGAAAGGAACTACGTTACAGAAGTGGTGGGCACCGGGAGGCTGTCAGATCACAGATGATCTTGTCGGCCCTGGAAGCCGGGAGCGAATTAGAAGCAGTTTGGACTCGAGGCTTGGGTCCTGTGTGTGCTCCTGCCCAGCTCGGAGACCTTAGCAAGTCACTCAGACTCGGAGTCTCGGTTTTCTCTCATCTTAAAACAGTTAAAATCGAATTACACTCATAAGGCTCCTGCAGGGTCAAGTGAGCTAATGTAATGCTAAAAAGTGCTGAGCAGAGTGTCTGAAAAACAGTAAAAAAAATATTATTACGGTTATTATTTTAGATAATGCATGACGAGAACCTCCAATGTACTAATTCGGGGAGTGGGGAGGTGGGGGTAGTAGCCCAAATTTTTAAACTGCAATACAGTTTGAGGATTCTTGGAGCACAGAAGATCAAAGAGGACCTTGTGTTTCTGCCTGGGCCCGCTGGAAATGGGAGGGGAGTGTTGGAAATGTGGAGAAGAAGGAGAATTAACAGAAGCACCCCTTTATTTCCTGCCTAACCACCCTCTCACCATACCTGTGGCACCTCTGTGACCCGATGTGCCATGGAGACGATAACAATAAATAAAAGTCAGTAATAACATTGAATGAATAATTAATTAACGATATGTTATTAAATACATGTTATTCTTATCACTGTCCATTCTGTTTAACACATTGTGCAAATCTGAGAAACAACAAATACTTTTCTTGGACATCTAAAAGAAGTGACCATTTAACTAATTCTGGATTACCTATAATTTCACCGACTTCGGACTTCAAAGTTGAAGCTCAATTCTTTGGAGTTTATAATTTCTATTCAAGATGGTGTCACTCTAAAAATGTACCGGACGGTTGTAAATTTTCACGATTTCTGGGAATATATATCAGTGTTCATCCTGAGGTGTTGGGCTCCCCTTCCCTAATATTGGAAGCCCCTGGTCATCTTGTCCTGCATTCAATGGCTGGTGACAAGTGGCCTGGCATTGAAAAGAAAAGAACAGATGTCTACGTTAATTATTGCCCAAAATTGAGGCAATGGCCAGAGACACCTGGGTATCAGGCAAGGGTCAGGTATAGTCACACACCAGCTCCTTCCCACGCCAGTCGGAGATTCTGACTGACTGGATCAGACTCTGAAAATACTTTGGAACTCCCCATATTTCTAGGAGTTCACCTTATTCCTGATGTAACTCTCTCTGTACTTTTCTTTGAAAAAAAACTGAACTTAGATATCTCTTTCACTTCTCTGTCCAGTGCTTCCATATTTGAGATGGGGTAACATCATATTCTTATCAAAAACCTAGTGGGCCGTTTACTGCCCAGAAGAGCACTCCCCAAAACCCTTCTACGGGACATCACCGGGTGTTACATGTAAAAAGTTTCCTTGAACAAATAGGTATAGAAAATGCTGGGTTAAACTAAGACAAGCAGATTACTTAGCAAAAGAATTCTCCGATTTCCTTAGAGCCAAATGGGCATTTTGATCCCCCAACAGGAAGAAATATAGCGTCTTCTAATTTTCTATATCAATGGGTGACACTTTTGAGAGACAAGTACAGCTACCATATCAGGATTTTCTTAACTTAGATTCAAGGTTTTTCACTCTCTAGTATAATGTGCTACTCTAGTCACATTTTCTCCCATTTCTAGCCGCATTTTCCAAAACCCATCCCTCTTCTTCGAGGATACAGTGTGTTCTAACACCCTCTGCCTCCATTACAGAGGGACTGCTGACAGGTAAACAAACCGTTCGGACGAAAGACAATCTTTCTATTTCCCTCCCATCAATCCCGGAGCCAAGGACAGCCTTTAACTCCTGATTACTAAAATAAATGAGAAACGGGGATAGCCATAGATAGCCAAGCTAAAGACTGTTCTTATTCCTCATATTCCCTCTTGCTTACTACTAAAAATTAGCTATCTAATTTTCTAGGCAACATTATCAAGCCCATTACATTTTGATGAAAAAGAAATTATAATCATTTTTAAAGTTTAAGAATGAGCATTCTCTCTGAAAATGCACAATGTATACATTTTTTATGAAATTCAATTTGCATGTTTTCACAATTAGAGATTATCAGACTAAATGGACTACCTTCCCATATTTTGAATTTCACTGCTGTGAACCCATTGAGGAAAGTATAGTGTATGATAAAGATAGAAAATAGAGAGACGACACAGAGGTGAGGGGGAGGGGGAGTGAAGGAGAAAGGGGGAGAAGGGAAGAAAGGAGGCTGGGGAGGAGGAGGAAGTTTGTAAACATCAAGCCACAGATAAAATAAACTAAACTAAACTCCTGGGCAACTTAGTGACATACTATACACGACGGGAAAACTAGATATAAAATTTACCTGGAAAGTTTTAATCCTAGAAATTCAGCTCAAGGAAATAAAGACAAGTGATGAGTTTCTTTTTAAAAAAATAATTCATTCGATGTTTAATTATTAATTTTTACCCAAAACTAGTAATCAGAAATTTAAAGAATAATACTTAGCATCTTATACAGGCAGTGTGGGTATACAGACTATTTCTTTTTCATTTTTATTGAATTTATTGGGGTGACATTGGTTAATAAAATTATACAGGTTTCAGGTGTACGATTCTATCATACATTATCTGTATATTGTATTGTGTGTTTACCACCCAAGTCGAGTTTCCCTCCATTACCACCTATTTCCCTCTTGCCCTCTGATCATCACCATACTGTCGTCTGTGTCTATGGGTATTTTTTATTCTTTGTTTATTCCCTTCACCTTTTCAACCAGGCCCCCAACCTCCTCTTCTCTGACAGCTGTCAGTCTGCTTGTTCTCTGTATCCATGAGTCTGTTTCTATCTTGTTACTTTATTTTGTTCATTAGATTCCACATATGAGTGAAATCATATGGCACTTGGCTTTCTCTGACTGGCTTATTCCACTTAGCGTCATGTGCTACACATGAAAATACTTGCCACTTTAGTTGTAAGAAGGGGGATAAGTAGGGGAAAAATGGAAACCACAGTGTTGCCCAATAATAGGGCAACACTATCGTTACATAAATGATAGTATTATATTCCATGAGTGTTTTATGTACCCATAAGAAGTAACATTATAGAACACTCTTTCAAGCTAAGTTTTAAGAGTCACCAGAGGATTAGGCTCAGTCCTAACCTAACAATTTAATTTGATGGATGTACACAGTCTATTTCCTAGAATGCCGTAACTTTGAAAGGCACCCAGACATTCTACAAATATGAATTCTGGCTCTGCACACCTCCGCCTGAGGTCAAGGCAGGTGCAAGATGGATGGTAGTTTTCTCTCTCCCACCTCAGGATTTCATCCAGTGAAGGCTGAGATTCGTTGGGACCATTTTGGGGGAAAGTTCCTGTCAAGTGAACTATGTCTGTTTGCAGGCCTGGAGCAGATGTGCGGGCAAATTCAATTTACCTTAATTCATCCCAGTTTAATTAGCAGCTGGGTAACTCCTGGCTCCAGGAAAGCAGGAAAGTGACAGTTTGTGGAGCGCAGCATCTGTCCTGTGGAAACAGCTTCCCCTCTGGAATGCCAGTTGATCAACAGATAAATCCTACTGTGTTGACACCGGAAGGGACACACTTCTAACACCAGTTAATTCTAAATGAAAGCACTCTCCTCAGCTTAAAGAAGAACTTGTCTTCTGCAGGTATTTGTTCCATGATTAGAAATGGCAGATGCTTTAAGACATAATTCTCTACTTAATCTTGAGAATTAAGTTTATATTCTCAACTTCTCCATCATTTAGGGAATTTTTCAGGAATGTTATTTTTCCATCAGTTCTTATGGGAATAAATTTAAGATAGAGTGGAGCGAACAAGATCAAGAGTGTATCCATTATATTAACTAAAGAGTGAAACACAGAGAACCCCTAAATAGAGATGAGACTAGTCACATTCCTCACTAGTCCTTAAAAAGAACCACTCTATTTGCTTCCATAACTTTTTATCTTATAAAACTGAAAGTCTGTGCCCATTAAATAATAATTCCCCACTCCCCTCTCCCCCTGCAGCCCCTGGCAGCCAACATTCTACTCCCTGTCTCTGTGACTTTGATTACTCTAAGGATCTCAGGTGAGGGGACTCGTACAATCCTTGTCATTTGGCGACTGACCGGGTTATCTCACTTAGCATATCATGTTCTTGAGGTTCATCCTCATTGCACCATATTGCAGAACTTCTTCTCAAGGTTGGATATTCCACTGTATGTATTGTACAGACCACATTTTGCTCATCCATTCATCAGTCTATGGACCCTTCCGTTGCTTCCCCATTTTAGTTACTGTGACTAATGCTGTTACGAAAATAGGTGCACAGATCTTACTTCAGGACCCAGCTTTCCATTTCGGGGGTACCTAACAAGTGGAATTGCTGAATCATATTGTGATGCTGTTTTTAGTTTTTCAAGAAGCCATTTTACTCTTTTTGGCAGCAGCTGTACTACTTTGTATTCTCACTAAGAGTGCACAAGGGTTCCAACTTCTCTACGTCCTTGCCAACACTTGTTATTTTCTGTGGTTTTGCAGGTAGCCATCTAAATGGGGATGGGATGGTATCTCTTTGGAGTTTCAAATTGCGTTTCCCTGATGATTAGTAGTGATGCTGAGTATCGTTTCATGTGCTTATTGGCCACTGGTCTATCTTCTTTGGAGAAATGTCTAGTCAAGTCCTTCGACCATTTTTTAATTGGAGCATTTATTTCATTATTTAGTTTTAGCCATTCTCTATACATTCTGGATATTAATTACTTATCAAATACATGACTTTCAAATATTTTCTCTAATTTTTAGGTTGCTTATAAAAGCTTTTGATACTATCTTTTGGTGCAAAATTTTCATGAACCAGTAAGTCTATTTCCTCTTTTCTTCCCTGAGCTTTTGGTATCGGACCCAAGAAATCATTGCCAAGTCCAGTGTTGGGAAGCATTTGCTCTGTGTTTTCTTCTAAGAGTTTAACAGCTGTATGTGTTAAATTTAGGCCTTTGATCCATTTTGAGTTAATTTTTGTGTTTGGTGGTAGGAGGGGTCTAACTTCATTCTGTTTCCTGTGGATCTCCAGAGTTCCCAGCACCACTTACTGAAAAGGCTGCCCTCTCCCTACTTAATGGTCCCTTTTAGCTCCATCCTAACCCCTTTTAGCTGTTGATGTCCCAAAATTCCATGTTGGTACCTTGTGTCCCAAAGCATAAACCAATTATTTTAAATGCACTAGCCTCTTAAATAATGCAGAAAATGAAAAGTAGAGTTACAAATCATTGTTACCATTACACTCATTTTTGCAATGGTTCCTGTATTTACTGTTGAGATCTTTGCTTTTCCATTTGGTTTTCCATATCTTTTCATTCCACCCTGCAGGGCTCCCCTGAACATTTTTCACGAGAGAGAAAATGTCTAAGGAATTAGGAGTAAGAGATCCGTAGAAAGCGTCTGAATCAAAATTCCCTTCCAGGTCCTTTGGAATACGTGCTGCACTTTAAGCAAACTGAAAGCAGAAATGATAGGCAACGTGCTGTCACGATGTCCTGTGATAAGAAAGACCACCTGGGTTCCAATCAGTGGAACCGTACGCAAAGAGAAGATTAAGACCCTGCCTGAAAAACTTGGTAAGTGCAATGAGTATTTATGTATTTAACTTAAAATAATATGTCTATATGATGTTTTTTAATGGATACTTAGATTTCAATTAAGTAAATTGATTCAATGGGAGTCAGATAAAGGACATCAGCTTTACCTAATTTGTCAGATTGTTGTGAGCATTTAATCAGATGGCGCACACAAATCCATTAGAACAGTATCTAGCATATATTAACTGTCCTATAAACATTGTTTATTAGTAGCAGCAGCACCAGTATTGGCATTAGTAATAAGGGTGATGGAACAAGGGATTTAGAGATAGACATGTAAGGAAAATGAAGTTCTCGGTTATAAATGCCAATGATTGACATGGGGCAGGTAAGTGAAATTTATAGGAAAAAAAGCAGGCCACCGACTGCCCTGATGCGAGGATGTTAAAGAACTATTTCTGCTTGATATATGGATGGACCTTTTCACAAGTGATAAGTGTTGGACCACAGGAAGTTCACTCACAGATGAGATAACCCAGTGAAAGTAATTTTGAAGAAGACGGTTTGGGAGTCTTTTGTGAGTCCCAAATGTATTCTTTTGTACCTGAACATTCACCATTTTGGCAAGTTCATTGGCTTTCCTCCCTTGACAGATGTGATCCATCAACCTTGGGGACCAAAGGCTTCCAGGGAGATGCTTTAGCCTCTTATAGGCTCTTAAAGATACACAGACAAACACAGGCTGCAGTAAAGTGACTCCGCACTTGGGCCATTTAACTTGCAGCACAAGATGCCTCGATTTGGTGGGCTGGGGGTGGAGGGGTGGGGAAGAGGAAAACAGCTTCCAGAATCTGTAAAATATGCATACAGGAGCAGTGACAAAACTGACAACAGTTGTTAAACCAGCCTGTAATGTGTTTGTCTCAATTCAAAAAAAAAAAAAAAAAAAAAAGAGCCCAAGGTATCTACCCAACAAAGTCAGGTTTGATTTTGGAAAAAAATAAAAACTTATCACACCTCCCGAAACATACAGAAGGCCAATGGGATATTCTAGAATCCACACCCAAGTCTGAGAGAAGCCAATTTCAAGTTTCACCGCACCTTTTGTAAGTGGGGCTACCCACCAGCATTCACCAATCTTTCTGCCCAAAATTAGAGAGTCCCAAACACTTCCAATGCTATGACACGGCCAGCAGAAGTCAAAACAACTTCTAAAAGTTAGGCTTCAACCTCTTTGCCCTAACCAAAATTAAAGTGCTTTGTGGCTACTTAGAGAAGTTCCGATTCGTGTCCACTTCCACCTATCTCAGGGGGTTAAGAACGGCTGCACTTACGGGTATATCTGAAATGACGAGTTCTCCCATCATCATGCTACCGATTCCAATCACCCTTTTTTGTACTTAGCATTCAGTTCTTAAATAGAGGGAAACACGGCCAGGAGATCACGTGATACGCTGTACTTTGCTATACACTGAGTGGAATTAATCGGCATGAAAACTGTATGTCACTGTTATATTTAAATATTTTGAAATGTATTTGCACATCTTTTTAAAGTTTAACAAACATTTGTAGAGCACCTACTATATGCCAGGTACTATACACATCGAGTGGTGAACAAATCAGAGAAAATCCCTCTTCTTGTAGAATGCATGGTCTAGCAGAAGAGACAGCTATTAACAAAGGAATCAAAATACCTTTTCTTCTTTTTAAAACTACGTAATTGTTAGTTTCATGAAGGTACTGACAGTATCCTTTTGTTCGAGTCTGTATCAGAAGGACCTGGCGCCTGACACATAATACAGATGCAAAGTAAATGATTGATAAATAGATGGAAAATATTTCCAGGACTGTATCATGGGGGAGAGGGTACAATCAATCAGCTCTGACAGCCTGCAAGGTCCTAAAATACTCAGTTCTTCACTAACCAGAATTTTTAGCATGCATCAGGTCACTAAGGAATTTGAAAGAAATGCACCGCTTGCTGCCCTGTGCCTATTGCTCCTGCCCAGGGCCTGGTCCCCTTTGGATATCAGCCAGGTCATCTGACAACATTTCCGCTGTGACCCTGGAATCTTGGGGAAGCGTGTAAAACCCTTCCACGTTGCTGCCTCCAGCTTCTACCCAGAAACAGGGGTGGCTTCACGTCCTTGGTGTGCACCCCATGTGCATTATATTTTCTCCATTAGGATATTCTTGCGTCACCACACTGTCATCTGTGTCTATGAGGTGGTGTTTTTTTTCCCCACTTAATCCCTTCATCTTCTCACCCAGACCCACAACACCCCTCTCCTCTGACAGCTGTCAGTCTGCTCTCTGTATATCTGAGTCTGTTTCTATTTTGTTTGTCAGTTTATTTTGTTCATTAGATTCCACATACAAGCACATCACATGGCACTTGGCCCTCTCTGACTGGCCTATTTCACTTAACTCAATGTTCTTCGTAAACACACAACACAATACACAGATGATGTATGACCGAACTCTACACCAAAAGCTATACAATTTTATTAACTGTCACCCCAATAAGTTCAATAAAACATTTTTAAATGTCTATTTTTTTAAAAGATATTCCTCTGTCATTTGTTTTGTTGACATTGCTAAACCCTGTCACCTGTGCCTTCACAGATTATTGTTCAATGAGCACCTCCCCGCCAACCTCTGCCATCAGCTCTGGGGAGAATTCAGTGAACTGGATCCCTTCGACGTGCTGGTCAACATGCCTGAGACAGATTTAGCACAAGCGTGCTCTTAAAGAATTGTGAAAGAATCTTTCATATTGATAATTGCTATCATTTATCAAATTCTATAAACAGGTAAGTGGAGAATGCTAGAAATATACACATGTACAAGGTCTGTCCAGAACATATAAAGCAATGCAATATGAAAAATGGAGACTTTTACTGAAGAAGATACAAGATACAGGAAACACTGTACACAGAATTATGATGCCTCAGGCCCCTTCAAGCAGGCACCTTGGGACCTCACCCAGTTCTCCCAGTCCCCATCAGCCGCCCCATCATATCTTCTGGAATTCCATCAACAGTCTGAAATCTCTTCCTTTTCAAAGGTGGCTTTAGTTTGGGTAAAAGCCAGAAATCATAGGGCGCCCAATCTGGACTGTAAGGAGGCTGAGTCTCCTGGGTAATTTGATGTTTTGCCAAAAAGCTCTGCACAAGACATGATGCATGAGCAGCCATGTTGTCATGAAGAAGCTGCCAATCACCAGTTGCCCATAGCTGTGGCCTTCTGAATCATCTGAGTAGTTTCTGCAGAGGAATGTGCAAGCTTAACACAAAATTTGATGTAGATTCATTGCTCTACTTGCTCAGTCATCTGAATGCAACAGCCACACAGCACACGTGCTCACTCAATGGCACCTACCACCCCCACTGACTAGTACAGTGAAGTCATCATTGTTCACACATGTGCATTCCAGCCCACGCTCCTTGGCTGCCCCATGTATATGAAGGTGTTTAAACCAACATGAGGAGTTGAGGAAAGACTTTTCTAGACCAAAAAAAGCCTCAGTAAACCACACAAAGTCATTTGAAATTGGCTATTCATTCATTTGTCCCATAATAATCTATTGAGAACTTTGCTTGACAAACACACAGTATATAAGAGTAGAAGAAAAGTGTACAGAAAAAGATAATAGCATTGCAGGTAAAAAAAAAAAAAAAAAAAAAAAAAAAAAAAAAAAAAAAAAAAAAAAAAAAAAAAAAAAAAAAAAAAAAAAAAAAAAAAAAAAAAAAAAAAAAAAAAAAAAAAAAAAAAAAAACACAGTACAAAAAAAAGTGCAACCTAATGAATGTTTCAGGCTTTATAAAGCTTGTGAATGAAGCATTCATTGATATCAACAATGCAAGGAAAGGAACACGTTTGAGGAAGATAGTTCATCTTACACTTTGATTTGAGGCACTTGATGGCCATCTATATGGAGTTAAAGTTCATTCTGAATTTAAAACAAAAGGCAGGAAACATGAATAAAATGAAGATCACAGATAAGGTCTCTCAAATTCCAATATATGCTTTATGTTCTTCTGAATAACTCAATTCGATTCACAGTTAAGATGGTCCCTCATTCTGTTTTATAATACCTTAAATCTGATAAATTATTGGACTTATTCACTCATTTTTTTATAGTTGCCATATCCAGGCACTAGGAATGTTGAAATGGATCAAAATTTGTGCCTGCCATTGAAACAAGAAAATAATCTGTTCAATGTTTTTCTCAAACACCATTCCTTCCACAGTTACCCAGTATTGGCCCAATACTGTGCTTCTCTGAAGTATTCGCAGGAATCTTTGAAGAGAAAGGTTCCATGACCAAAAGTCTTTAGGAAGTAGCTTATATTTTATCCCCCTTGTTATCCACATGGCAATTAGCATAACAATGACCCACCAAAAACATCCTGGAACAAAGCAACATGCTTCACTTAGTCTAGTTTGCCGTAAAATCCATTGTTACTATTTGTGCTCTTGGTTACATGTTAATATCATATTAATAACATTCCTCTTCATTTGCCTCTCATGCCGATTTCCACTCATGCACACCCTGAGGACTGCAGATTTTTATCTATTTCCAGCGGCACACACAACTGGACTCATGTTTCCCCAGGTGCTTGTTGTACAACACACTTTTCAGTTCATGCAGCAGGAGCACGATTGGGAGCTTAAGCATAGTTCCCCAATAACATTTGATTTCACCAAGTTTGCAAAATTCATGAAGTTTGCAAAGTCTATACACCTAAATATTAATTTAATATGTTCTCTACATCCAATAAATGTTTTGCAATCACCTAAACAATAATATTGGTGACAGAGTGGCATTCAGATACTAATACATATTGGGCTAAATAGATATTTTTAAAGCCAGTTTATGCACTACCTAAAATCATCTCATAGTCCACAAGTAACATGGGCAGAAGACACAATGATTTAAATAATACGACACTCTTTTCTGCAACCATTGTTATATGTACAAAAAAACCAAGATTTTCTGGAGTAACAGTTGGAATTTTCCTTCTTTATTAAATTTATTGGGGTGACAATGGTTAATAGGATCATACAGGTTTTGAGTGTACTCAACTGAACAAAAATGTGAATTTAAAGTTAGTTTCTAATATCATTCTTTCCAGGCAATTCATGTGAAATGAGAAAGGTTATTAGTAATTAACTTAACCAGGTATTTAAGTAGTAGTCAATAAAAACCAATTAGTCATTGTGTCTTGAAGGCAACTTTATTTGGAAAATAAATGCCGTGAAATAAAAATTGAAATGAGAGCATGAAACGAACAAGAGAGAAATAAAATCCTCAAAATACTCAGGCAATGGAGATGTGCTTGATGAATTGAAAGCATTATTCCCAATGATATTTGAAAACTATAAACAAAATTTTGCTTTCCCGCTGCAGCCAAAGATAACAGGTTCAAGGATTAATGAGGGGCCAGTATTTCTGGGACTTGGGATGAAACCGTACCATCTCTAGTTACATTTGAAATTCGTTTCCTCATGGCAAATTACCCTAGAATTCTACTCTCAGTATTTAAAATACATCTCACTTTACATTATCGTCCGTATTGGAATTACCATCAATATTTTTATTCCATGAGATGCACCAACATAATTGGTTCATTTTGGTTTCCTTGGGAATCTTTGAAACCCTAACCAGCAAATCCATGAACAATTGGTGCCAGGACCAATACTTCAGGATGAGAGAATTGCATGGTTCTGTGAATGAAACAGCCTAACACTATTAGGAGTTAAGTGAGTTTTATTGAACCTTCCTGAATGAACATCTCACCACATTAAAAAAAAAAAACCCCATTAAAATGAAATGTATGTTTTTATATGTATATGGCATTAGAAATGTTAGAAATGCTTCTGGTACACAAGTTACTCAGAAGCTGGGACTTCTCTGACCATTGTCTCCATCGCCACATCACCGCAACAGCGGCGGCTAATTAGCTTTTATTAAAACTTACAGATGATGTATTACCAGCTTGTGCACTTGAAACCCATGTGATTGTTATTAACCAATGTCACCCCAGTAAATTTAAATAAAAAATAAATAAATAATGTGGAAAATATTTTAAAAGCTTTTGTAATTAGAAAAACTTATTTCCGTAAGATAATTAGCTATAATTTCATTAATCTTTAAAATATTACAATTAATATTGTTATCTGCATTTTCATATGAGTACACTGAGACTTGCAGAGATTGACAAATTGAATTTGGTACACTTCCACCAAAATAAATCAACACTGCACATAAGCAAAGAGGAATTTACATTCTTTCTTTGAAGCACCTCTCATGGCAACATTTTTGAATGAATGTAAAATACCAAGCTCCATCCTTGACATACATTTTAGTTCTCTAATCCTCTATCAAGTAAACTTAATGCAGTAAGACAGATGGTGGCTGTACCTCTGTGCTTTTTTCTCATTGGGCTTGTTGAATCGCTGACAATTACTTACAGTACATAGGACTAGTGATTAATAAAGGGAATTGTGATTTGCCCAAGTTATACAGCTGGTAAGTAATGAGGCCAGAATGAAACCAGGTCTATGAACGCAGATACTGAAAGCCAGATATTGATATAATGTTCTGTTTGCCTTAGCCAAAAAGTGGGATCTCCTCAGTACCCCTTAGAAGTGGGGGTGAATTTTGTTACCCTATAAGAAATGTAGGTGAGTTTTAGGACACACTAAGAACCACGTAGAGTGGGAACAGATAAAGAAATGACAGGTACGATGGATAAAAGGAACAACGACACAATTTTAGGCATGGCAGTCTGCATGGACAGCCCCCGGTTTCGGAGAAGGTAAATGGTAACTCTACTCTCCAGCAGCAAATTCAGAAATGAAAAACGCATTGAAAAATGCCTTACACATCAGCCAAGTGCTCAACATACATACAATGGGATGCTCATAAGACTTTAAAGGGATTAAACCGGGATCACCCCAAAATGACAGCTCCACTAAAAGAATGAATCGTAGAGTCGCCGGAGGTACAGCATGAGGTCAAGCCACAGCAGGATTTCATTGCTAAAGGACTGATGAAGTGACACTTCCCAATAAAGGCAGACAAGGATCATTTTGAAAAATAAAATCAGAATTATATTCGGGGCTCCTGGGAAAGTGGCAAGAAGCGTTACCAAAAATCTTTTTAAAGCACAAAATATTTTATTTAACCTTTGATCAAACCGCTCAAAATAGCCTTATTCCAGTTCAGAAATAAAACTATGAATTAAAAAATCACCTTTATTTCAGCCTGTTCATAGGGTTCGTTGTTCATCAGTTCTCTATCCCAAAAATGAACAATATCAGAATTTAAAAATATAACATTTAAATTTCTCTCTGTGCCTTCAGGAGAGCAAATTCCAAAGAAAACACAGGATGGAGAACAAGTTCAGAAATAAAAGAGAGACTGTTAAAGCTACCTTTTTCACCCAGAGAACATCACAGGACTATTTCCTGCATTTCTCTCACTCCCCAGATAGTTATGTCTTTTTTTTTTTTCCACACAATTTGGCCGCTTAAAAACAAGTCAATTGCTTCACCTGGGATTCAATAGGAGAAAAAACAATGTGTCTCCATATTAAAGGAAAATGCTCTCTGGACTCAATGTGGAGATGCTCTGTCTTTATATTGTATTTTATGAATGATTTAAAGGCTTTTCGAGGGTAATCTTTACCCTACCTGCTGTCATTAAGTTCCTTGTATAGCATTGACTCTGTGGAATCAAGCTGCGCTGGATTTTTATAATCTTGAGAAAGTCATTACCTCCTTGGACCCCAGTTTCCGCATCTGCTAAAGGAGATAAGTGAGCTGTAAGGTCCCTTTTAGCTCTAACATTCTGTGATTCTAGGCAATACTGTTTAATGCATGGAAGGTATGTAAACACTTTGTTTCGGTGTAAAATTATATATTTGCATATTCTTATTCTCAGAGTCACTTCCCTAGAAGTCTCTTGATTCACCTCCCACTTCCTCTTGCTTCATTCAATGCTGCCCAACTCTTAGGGATATGAACGAATGTCTATTTGAAAATGTTGTTTTATCAATACTTTAAAATTTGGTTAACATGACCATTTTTTCTGGACTATAACAAGTTTCAAAGTTTAAGTATATGAAAAGCAAACAGATTTAGAATGTAATTCATTTTTATGATATTAGTAAAAATGTGAGATCATTTGAAATGAAAAGTCAAAGTCATAGATTTTTGAAAAAAATGGTGGAGAGGGGAATCAAAACAGTACTGCGTGTTTTCAGGGCAATCGGGTCATGTGTGTCCATAATGCTCAAGCAGTCAACAAAACGTGTGATGTCCAAGAACAGCAGGTATCTTATGGGGCAAAATATCAACCATAAAAGCAGGAGTGATAACAAGTCATACGTTCAAAAGTGTCAAAACACTGCATTTGATCGCTAGTAACAAAAACACTTGATTTTTATATTCTCTACTTTTCTGGTTTTTCCCTTAGCTTCACGCTTCACTCAACTTTTGATGATTAAAAACCCTTAAGGTAAAGATCTGTTATAGCCACAATCTGAAAGCATTCACCAACACACAAGAAGTGTCTCAGATTAACAATGTTTTAAAAACACCATTTTTCATCGAACAAAGGCAATTTTTTTTTTTAGAAAACAGAAAATGTGAAGTTTAAAAAAAAGTTTTTAAGATGAGTTTTTTGGGGTATGTAGGCAGAAAAGAATGAAGGCCTGTGTACCCTTCCTGGTGGTATTCCTTTCCTCCATGAGACAGCTGCCTATGTGCTGAGGTCACAATCGGAAGGCCCTTCGGAGACCCCATGAAATCCCATGTATGGCCCAGTGAGCAGGGACAGCCACTAGCAAACTGTGATCCAGCACCTGCCCGCTCTCAGCTAATCAAAGGCTCTGTTGCCAAGTCATCCCTCTGTCTCCTGCACCATTTAATTTTCTCTGTCTACAGCATCATTCTGTCGGCATATGAAGGTCTGGACAGCTTCTGCATGGTCAACCGAAAGCTTCTTTAGGAACCATCCAGTCCTCCAGTTTTCAAAACCCATTGTATTCCCTTCGATAGCGAAGCCCCAGAAACAAATCCTCCACCTTCACTTTTATCTCCACTCTTGACTTCAGCCTCTCTCAACCCCCCGCTTTCAGACTTCCATATACCTGCTCTCACACCAAATCTGAATCAGTAGCCACTGCTGCTCTAAGCTCTTTGCATTGACCTTCTCATTTTTTAACCTCAGACTCCCTTCCCCCTCCCCTGTATTCTCCCTTCCTTCCTCTCCCCTACATACCAACTCCCCAAGAGGTCACATTCAATCTTTTTTTCAAGGTTTAATAAAGCATCATCTATATTTCAGGAACATAATTTCTAAACTTTTGACTCAAATATCATATCACCTATGAACATCTTAATTTAAAAAAAATATTTTTAATTCACGTGTACGCGTCTTAATATTATTCAGTGTAACACTCCCTATAAAATGGCTATGTCTTTCCAAACACAGTCTGACAACCATAAAATATTCTAATGAGTATAATAGGATAATTATTAGAAGGAGAATAGTTTCAGAACATCTAGATTTGAGATTTTATATATCAGAATAAAAATTTTGTGCCTGGCTCATGAAATGTTTTCTCATTGGTATAAGAAGTAAAAGATTTTTCATTGTAATTTTATGCAGCCTGTCATACCATTTTATAGCATTGGAGAGATAGTACCTGTCAAGTCATGTCCATGAAATTGAATTCTACTGAAAGAGATATAAGTTCTCTTCCTAAACATAAAAGCAACCAAAATTCAAAACAAATTATATTTTCCAGCCAAGATAATATATATCCACGCAAATTTTTGTAATAAATCATCTTAGAGGATGATTGGAAATAACTTAAAATTCAGAAAGGCTAAAACGAGAAAGAAGGCCTGAGGTCCATTCATTTTTTGACCCATAAGTTGGATATTTCCTCTATATTCTGGTGGTAGAAATAAAAGTAATCTGGCCTTGTCTTAATAGTAAGAGACGATTTCTATTTCTTCAGACTTTGATATAGTGCAAATAAGCAACAGTATCATCAAATGACTTTGATAAGAATGCTTCTACATTCTTTCAGTTAAGTCAAAACAAGAGTACCACATTGACAGACTCAAAGGTAACTAAATATTTTGGCTTTTACCAAATTTTACCCAATACAATTGGTCAGTTAAGTGATGAAGTATGAAACAGTGTTGGTGGGATGTGGGGTATGCTACTTAAAGGTTGTTTCATTTTTTATGTAAAAATATGCATATAAAATTCAATAGTTTATACAATAAAATTTATCTGACCATAGCACAGAGTAGGAAATAATGAAGGGCAATCATTTTTCCATGTAACAAATATTTCAATATCTAATATATGACTGGCACTGTATCATATATGTTTATTATACTTGCATTGGTACCATAACTTTTATGTTTTAAAATTCTCCATCTCTTTCCCTCAGTTTTTTTCTAAGTATGACTTTCTGCTCATATGTTGCTTTTTTCTTATAAAACTCCATCAAGTAGTTTCTTGAGTTTATTTCTAAAACAGTGAACAGATTATAAAACCCCGAAGGATGAGTCTGTTTCCAAGTCCCATTTGCATCTCTTGTACAATATCTGTTATTTTATCTTGGAGAACTTAGAATGTTAGAGTTGCATCCGTTTGCTTTTGCTGCTTACCAAATCATCTCCCCAAAATACTGGTTTATTAAAAAAAAATATATTCAGCCCATTATTTGTGGGGCTGGGATTTGGGGCTTGGTTAAGCTGTGCAGATCTTCTGGTCCCTGCAGGGCTCACTCAGGCATCTGCAGTCAGCTGTGTGGGCCAGTCTCTCAGTGTTGACTGGGCTCTATCGCATGGCTGGGATGATGATGATCTGATCCATGTAACCATCAATCCTAGGTTAGCTCTCAGGATCGCAACAGAGAGACCATAAATTTGCAATGGCTCTGGGGGCCCAGATGCCCACAGGCCACAGTACTGCCTTTGCTTCATTCTCCTGGCCAAAGCAAGTCCCACAGCCAGCCCAGGTTCAGGAGACTGGAAAACAGACTTAAGCTTTTCAAGTAGGACTAGGGAAGTTGCATCACAAGGGCACAGGTAAAGGGGGGAAAGGAATTTATGGTCATTTCTATAATCGGTTGCAATAGTTTTAGTATTTTTCAAAGAAGCATGTTTATGATCCCATATAATACTTTTCTCAAAATAGATAGTTTTTAATAGGAACTTACTACTGTAAATGCTACTTAATCTTAAATGTGGAAATCACGCACTGAAAGAGCTAGACAGGAAACATAACTTATTAAATCTTCATTTTCAGATAAAAATTGATGCCTTGAGAGCTCACAGGACTTGCCTATAATTAAGGTCTGAAGCAGCTCTGGAAAGCAGGTCTCCTGACAGCAACTCAGTCATTTTCTAGCCACGCACACGATAGCCCTGCTGATGTTAAGAACTTCTCTAACACTCATTTTCAGTTAGAAATACTTCCAAATATGCCTATTAGAATGCCAACATATTTATCAGCTTCCCGTAACTGAAATTTACTTATAATTGACATGTTGGATAGTCTTTTTAAAAATTTAATTATTCCCAAGAAGCCTCACTTGCATATTTGCTTTGAAATGAGACTTCTGTTGCCCTCACTCAGATTTTTCAAATATGTATATTAAACATTCAGATACAAGCTGCTAAACATTGACATGTTAGGGCTGATTGATTTAAATGGCCCTAATTAAGACTGAAAATAGTTAACAGACTACATTTTGAAATCTTACAGAATAAAAGAAATCATGTGAAAATTATGAATCTTATATATAAAAAGCTAAATATTAATTGCGTCCCTTATTCATCTCACATAATGAATGTTTCAATGGTCTCTTTTTTCTAAATTTTGTCAAAAATAAAAAGATGAGGCCAATAAAAAAATAAAGAAAAACAAGCAATTTCTAAGCAACTTGACACAGCTACATGAGTAACTCTCTAAAGAGTATAGTATTTAAAATAACATATCTACTATAAGAAAGAGTTATACCAGTAGGATCAATTAAAAAGATGAAAAATGGATTGTACTAGATAAATATGGACTAAATTTCCTATTTGGAACTTCCTGGTAATAAGACAGTAGAAAAAAACAAAGAGATCTACTCACTACTTGTAAGTTACCAGGAAGAATGATTTTGGCTAATCATTTCTTTATTCTTATTTTTCATTCATGCTTCTACTTAGTCTATCCAAAATCAACCACCCAGCTAATGTTAAGTAATGGCCCTGCCAATTATACTTAATAATGGCCCATGTGCAAAGCATTTGAACATCTGAATGTCAGTTACAAACAAGTAAATACATAAATAAGATGTACAAATGCACATTAAATACTGGAGGACAATATATTCATGAAAGATGATGTCTAAACTGGCAATTTACTGATGAAGAGTTTGCCATGGCTCAGAAATTTAAGGATAGGAACTACGACTATTTTCCTCCATGTTGAATCCCTACAGCTGAAGAATAAGAACCAAGCTTGGGCTCAGAAGAGACATTGAAGAAAGGTTGAGTGAGTAAATGAGTAGTGTGACTACCACTAAGTTATTATCATTCAGAATCAGAACACATAACCTGACTCTTAGTTTAGGGCTTAGGCTAAATCGACAAACTAAATATTGTTATTGTATTTATTAAATATTATCATAGAAATTAGCCTAAAAGCAGTCACAAACAACACTTAAAACTAAAAATATGATCCTAAAATACATAGAAATACTTTTACTTCAGTCATTATTGAAGGTAAAAATTACTAGATCTATAACTGAGAACAGGTTTCTATTCTATTTTACAAATACTATTCTCTCTTATATATTGTTTTTCTCTACAACAGTCTGTGTACTCATTTTATTATCATGTTAAAGTATATTTATCAACATTAAATAAACTTAATCTTCAAGAGTAAAGCAAGTACCTGCATTTCAACTATGGGAGTTGACTCTTAGATGGTTTCTTACACTAGCTTACCCCTCTTCATATCAAGGATGCATCCTCGTTTTTATCTCATGTTAAACAAAGAAGGAAGGAGTTTGGTATGCTTGCCTCACGTAAAGTTACAAGGTCTTTTCCATTATCTCAAAAATAACTTTATTCCAAAGTTTTGATTCCAAACACACTTGAATAAAAGGACAAAGGCATTGAAGACAGTAGAAAGGAGAAAAAATTAAATAAATCCAAGCACAAATCTCTAGAGAAATTAACAAAGAAATGCAGCATACCCAAACAGGCAAGAGCAAGAAAATAAATATCATAACTGCAATTAAAAATAAAGTATTTAATAGACTGTAAAGGGAGGTGGGAATTAACTGGCTGATAGATTTCAAACTGCTGAGTTCAATCTATAATATCTGTTTGCCTTGCTATAATTTAGAGTCTACGATTGCCTGGAGGTCACCTTTGAGGAAGCAGAGAAAAATCAATACTTTTCACTATAAGTTAAGTAGTGTCAGTTACCTCTATTAAATAAGGCCTTCACACGTTAAGGGGAAAACACACATAAAACAGCAAAACAACCAAGACCAGCAGTGGGTTTTTTGGCCTGTGAATAGACATCCCTTGTATAATTCTCCCTAGTTACTGAAATAGTTCTGACACCTCCTAACACGGAGGTGTGACCCTAGTGGAGGTTCTGGTCCGGGTACTCACATTAAGGTGAGATTTCCAAGGGTATAAATGGTTCCCCAGTCTAAGACTAGAGAGACCCAAAGGATTAACTAAAGTTCTGTCCTAGAGAATTGGAAGATCAGAGCTCAGAAAATACGTGCAATATGGCCCAAGGAATAGCATAGCACAAATTAACAAAAGACTAGATCAAGAGGATCAGAAACCAATAGATCTTGCATAAGAGTTAAGAGAGATGATCAAGAATGTGCTATAAATAATAAATCAATTACTTATTTGGATTCAGCTGAGCTCTGATAACCAGGTAGCCATTGTACAAAACCCAGCAGATGGAATGAACAAAGTAGACATGTTACCTCTCCAAAAGTTTGGACTACTGTTAGTGCAATTCACATAATTTCCTGTGGAATTTTGATTACCACATAATATCACACTGTAATGTCAAATTAAACTCAAATCTTAGCAGTTTCTCTATAGAAATCCCATTTTACAATGGGACTTTTTGAGACTTGGGTCCAGTTACTTGTTTTTTTCTACGTCTTTAAAAAATATATTTTATTGACTATGTTATTAGAGTTGTCCCAATTTTCCTCCTTTGCCCACCTCTACCCAGTACCCCCATTCCCTCTGGCAATCCCCCCTTAGTTCATGTCCATGGGTCATGCACATAAGTTCTTTGACTACTCCAATTCCTATACTGTTCTTAACATCCCCCTGCCTACTCTGTACCTATTAATGTGTACTTCTTAATCCCTGTACCTCTTCCCCATCCTGCCCCTTCTCCCTCCCAATGATGTGGTAACCCTCCAAATGATCTCCATATCTATGATTCTGTTTCTGATTTGCTTGTTTGCTTAGTTTGGTTTTTTAGGTTCAGCTGTTGGTAGTTGTGAATTTACTGCCATTTTAATGTTCATAGTTTTGATCTCTTTCTTAAATAGTCTCCTTTAATATTTCATGTAATAATGGCTTGGTGATGATGCTCTACCTTATGTGGGAAGTACTTTATCTGCCCTTCCATTCTAAATCATGGCTTTGCTGGATAGAGTAACCTGGGCTGCAGGTCCTTGCTTTTCATCACTTTGAATACTTCTTACAATCCCTTCTAGCCTGCAAAGTTTCTTTCTAGAAATCAGCTGACAATTATACAATCAACATTATACCATGTGGGAGATACCCAACATACTCAAAATATCCAAATCAATAAAGTTATTAGTGAAATTGAAAAATGTGTCTTTTATTTTATAGAAAACACGGTGTGGACTTTTGGGCCAACCCAATATTACTTGTCTGTCTCTCACTAGACTGGAAAATTATCTTGATAAATGGTGGAGACAGAAGAGGAGAGAAATTTACATTGCTTAAATGTATATGTTTTATTTGCAGATAATTAACTCAATCTTTTTAATTTTTTATTCTCAAACTGAAGGGGAATATGTGTACACTTTGCCCTAAGTGTGACCAATTAATTGTGCCTCCATACTGTGCACACCTAATTCCAAGCACTAAAAAAAATTATTTGCAAAGGAGAAACAAAACAAAAACATTGGTGTCCTAAGAATATAACATTATAAAGATAATTAACAAGACAAATATATGCAGCCAAGGGAGAAAAATGTGGAGGGTGATTCTTTGCTCAGGACTGGCTGGTAGTCTCAAAGCTGTCCCCTCCCCGACAGCGGCATGAATAGTGCTCTGTTAGCCTTGTTCAGTAGTGAGCCTCACCGAGTAATCTTCCTTTTGACATTGCATATCTCTTCACAGCTAAATTCTTCACTGTCACTGCAAAGCGATGGCACATTTTGGGGGAAGACTGCATAATTAGAACCAAACCCTTAACATTGTCAGATGTCAATCACATGCATCACTTTGTCTGTGTTATGGGAAAGACAGAGAAGGTATCCTAAGTTTTCCATTGTTTCTAAATTAAGTCTGTGGAGAGACAAATTGACTCAGATGGAAAACACGCAGTAAAGCTCAGCCCACCTTCACTGAAGACAGACATGCAGCTCCCAGAATCCCTGCTCATGATGATATGCCATAAGGGGTTGAAGCCAGACCTTAAAAGAAGTCCCATGCGATTACAAAACTAGTTTTTTATCAAAGCCAAGAAAAGAATCCAGTTCTTAAAATATAAGATGATGGATACATTTGATTAAAAAGGAAGAAGACAAGCAAAGTGAAAAGGAAAATAACAAGGTGGAAAAAAAAAACATTTGCTACTTATATCACTGGTAAGGGATTGATATCCCAAATATATAAAGAAATACAGAGGAAAGAATTAAAATAGAGGGAAAAGTACCAATAATGCCACAGAAAAACTGGGCAGTTCAAGTTAAAGGAAACATAAATGTCTCTCCACCTGACACACCTGGGCGCTCTTTAGCAAGTCACTTTCACTTTTGGGACCACAGTTTCTCCACCTATAAAATAACTACCTGACAAACACGTTGGAAAGGTTTCAATGAGATAGTATACAGTTCTATTTCAATGTCCAGCAACTAGTCCTCAACGATGATGCTGCTGCCTTCACAGCCTTTCGGTAACAATGGACTAACATTTTATATGGAGTTCTATGTTCTGCTTTCTGCAGTTGGCACCAGAGCAGTAACATTCATCCTGCAACTAAGAAGTCTACACAAACATCCTTCCCAATGGAAGGAGGGCAATGTTGACAGGTGGTGACGGAAGCCGAGGGCCACCTTCTGCTGCAAACACATCTTCCTGCACTTTCGTAAGCAAGATTTCCTGGACAGCGGCTGGTGCCCAGTTCATCGTTTTGTAACATTTTCTTTTTTAAGTCTTCAAGCTGTCCATAGCCAAATGCTTATACTAGTTTCGTGCCACTTAATTTTGCTAAATGCAGTGTGTCCTTCCTGTGTGGGGCTGCGTACATCAAAAAGCCTTTGTCTCCTTGAACATTATTGTCCATCAAGTAAGGAGCTTCATTTTGGCTATTTTATTTACAAGGGTAAATATGCTCCTGAGTGACAGTTAAATTTGTTGAAGGTATTAAATTGCTAATGTTAATTCATTTTACAATCTTCTGAGCTGATTTAATATATTATGCTGCCACTCAAAGTTGTAATAAACAATACTGCATTCTTGGGTGGAAAGCGCTCTATCACATCTGCAGGATTGCAAAAATGCCCACCTGTGTTCAGAGTTTACAAACACATTTTGATTTCTCTGTGGGCTGTCCACAAACCAATGACATAAAGACTTCAATTTCATCTCTTGTCAAAGAGTTTTCAACTAGCACAAAATCATAATACATACCTAGCTAGACGCTCTGAGTCTGGGAAATAATTCTTTCAGTAGGGAGTAGGATGCTATTTCACCTACGGGAAAAACATTTAAAGCATATTATCTGCTAACTTTATGTATTCTCATGACTTCATATGTATTGCCCAGGTTGGAATGTGGCACAATAGACACAAGAAAAAAAGCCTGCTGAATAATCACAGAAACCTAGTGGTAATCATACGATATCTATATATTATGTGTATGTGTATCATACCTATAAAAATGTGGCTATCAAGAGAAAGTGTCTGATCCAGTAAACTGGAAAGTGTCTGGATCCAGTAGCTTGATTACTATCAAGCAAAGTAATATTAACATCCCAGTAACAGTGCATTTTAAAATTCTCCAAGTGTTTAACACTTTGAAATTCTCAAAGTGTTTTATATAGTTTATCTCATTTGATTTTCACAATGAAACCAGGGAAGTGTGGCGAGAGGAGAATCAGTCCCTTTCACAAATAAGAAAACCAGGAATCGCAGCGGGGAACACACGGCTCCCAGACGCACGCAGGCACATCACCGGCAGGGCCAAGATGAACTCAAACACCCTGCCTTACAGTTCTGACTTCCTTCATTTTTTTAAGTGAAAAAAGTCTTATTTTTATTAGCACTTTTAATTACTAGTGAGATTAATCATATTTGAATACTTATTCTTTTTATTACCCCTTCTGTAAATGTTTTCTTGTCAGCTTTATCGAAGTATACTTGACAGACAAAATTGTAAGATATTTAAAGTTCACAACCATATATGATTATATACCTGTACTATATATGTGTGTGTGTTATGTATGTATGCATGTATGTAAAACATTTCCCCCATCAAGTTAGTTAACACATTCATGTTAACCGAGTGACTGTCAGGAGCTGTCTGTGTCGAGGGTGGGGGAATACAGAGAAGTTAGTAAAAGGGCACAAACTTTCAGTTGGAGGTAAATAAGGTCTGAGGATCCAGGGTATGACGCAGTGACTGTAGTTGACAACACTATATACAGTTATACACATGGTATTGTATAACTGAAATTTACTAACAGAAGAACTTAAACATTTTTACCAAATAAAGAAAATGTTCTGACTTCTTATTGTGCCACAGTAGGTAGTTTTATAAGAAGAAAATGGTAACTTAACTTTGTCGTTAATTTGGACAGAAACCTTTACGGAAATAGGTAAGTTGAAAATTTGTTTTGGGTCATGTGAATCAAAATAGACTTTAGTGAGCAAAATAAGTAGTTTGAAAACTGACCACATGCAGTGAAGCTAAAGCCAGAATGGGAAACAGACAAAGGCTCTGTCATTTTGAGAAAAGACACAGAACACAAATAAATATCAAATCTGGCATCATATTGTATAAATGTTGTGGAAAAAACAAAGCAGGGTCAGGATAAAGAGTGAAGAAAGGTGCCATGTTAGATAGAGAAGGATGGCTTCTCTGAGGGGGAAGCTACTGAACAGAAATAAGAATCATGGCAAGGAGTCAGTGAGGTGAACCCTGAGGGGGAAACCATTCTAAGTAGCTGCAGAGATGACAGATAAGATGAAATCTTACCATACCGCTCATTTATTGGATTTCTTTCATCAGCTACTTTCAAAAAAAAAAAAAAATGTAAGCAAATAGCATGAAAGAAGCAAAACAAGACACCAGATATCATAGACTTATTTTGCGATTGCCAGGAGCTGTCCTGAATGCAGCAAACTCTCCGTTTAATTTCCTATCTGGTTCCGTCCAATCCCTCATTCATGAAAAGACTAAAGCTTCCAACTAGAAAGGTGCTCTTTGATGCAGAGAGGTTCACCAGAAACGGCCAGCTGGCTGCCTTCCAAAAGCCTTCACTGTGATTGTGTTCATTACCACGGCTCAAGGCCCAGCCTGAGCTTGCAGACTCAGCAATGTTTTTGTCAACTTGAAGTAAGCAGTTCTGAGTGTGACTGTGAGTGAGTGAGAGAGAGAGAGAGAGAGAGAGAGAGAGAGAGAGAGAGAGAGAGTGTGTGTGTGTGTGTGTGTGTGTGTGTGTGTGTGTGTGTGTGTTGGGAGACCAGAGGTAGTGGGAGGGTCATCAAATCTATGCAATCAATAAATAAAATCAGAAGGACAATGTATTCATGCCCAATGAGAATGTATTATTCACCACAATAGAATGTTTTTTCTTACACATAGGGAGTAGTGCAATTATTTCCTACAAAATACTCGATGCTTAGTAGGAGCTTCATTAAATCCTGGTTGAATTGGATGTCCTTGGTGAAGGATGGATTGTGTGATCAGCTACATGCTGATCAGAGCGAGGCACTGCGAACAGAGTTTTCCTTTGGAAAACTTGGATAGACTGATTCGTCCAGTTAGACAATGTGGACAGGCCAGAAAACTGCAGTTTATGTTCACGGACCAATAATTAATTTTCCCTCCATCTTTGCCAGAGCTTGACCAAATAGGACAGTATTAAATAACAGTAAGTGCCTTTCTACTTGCTCTTCTTTGCCAGAGATCCCATTGCTGACCAAATTACTTTAGAACTTCCATATTCTTTCCCCAGATGCATTAGCTTTCTGTCAAATTCTCTCAGGACCACAGCCACCAGCCTGTAAAAGGTGACTTAGCACATTTCCACTTTAATGAAATTCTGTGCGGATGGAGGCCCCTCTTTCAAAGTGCTGTCTTTGTTTCCTTCTTTCCAGCTGGAAGGTTAGAGCAAAATTTCTAAAAAATCCTCACACAGACAGGAAATAATTTACCTTGAGGCACCCTTCTCAAGCAGTCCTGAGAAATATAGCTGATCATTTATTAAATGGGCAAGAAAAATCCATCAAACGTTCCAAAAAGGCTTTCTTACTCCCTTGTCTACTGTCTCATAGGAGCACCTTTACTTCAAATATCCAACTTCGTTGAAATATTTGTCTGAAAACACTGTCATAGGGAATGATGTCAGCAAAATGGGGGAACAGGAAACCCCAGCCCTCCTCCTGAAACCCTGATTTAACAACGAGGTACGGACCAAAATATGTCCAAGATTCGGCGAAGAAGCTGTGGTATCCCAGAAGGACAAAACCCTGAGAACAGCCACCCTGAGCCAGGTAAGAAGAGCAATGTCACTTTACCCACATCGGGTCCTCCCGGAAGTCCCCACAGCTCAGTGCTGAGTTTGCCTCGGCCACTGGTGCGGAAAGAGAAAGTGTGGTTGGCACCCGAGATTCCTGGGCTTCAGAGGAGCCACTCACGGGACCTGTTCCTATCTCCCCTTGCTTGGAACGTTGAGGGAACAAACACCTAGAGGAAGCCAAAAGCAAAGGAAAAGGGAGATCAATTTACTGAGGCGTGGCTATGTGCCATTGAGAAACACCGTATACAACCCTAAGATTTCTCCCCCAGGAGTATATATTCCTGTAAAATGTGCATCATTATTATTAAACCCCAATCAAGAAACACAGAGTGGCTAAACAAATTTAAAAAACAATATCCTGTTTGCCACAGACTCACTTTAGATTTAAGGAAACTCATAGGCTGAAAGCAACGAGGTGGAAAAATATTCCAGGCAAATTGTAACAAGAAGATATCAGGGGTGGCTATACTTATATTGGACAAAATGGACTTTACGTCAAAAACTGTCACAAGAAACAAAGAAGGAAATTATATAAAAACAGAAGGAAGAATTCGTCAAGACTTAACTATTATAAATGTGCGCATCCAACATCAGATCGTTTAAATACATAAAGCTAACATTGACAGAACTTGGAGGTGAAATACAGAGCAATACCACAATAGTAGGAGACTTCGACACCACACTTTCGCTAATGGATAGCACATCCAGGCAGAAAATCAATACGGAAAGAGAACTTTAAGAACGCTATAGAACAAACAGCCCTGACAGGCACATATTGAACACCGCACCCAACAGCAGCAGAATACTCATTCTCTTCAAGTTCACGGGGAATGTTCTCCGGGACAGATCATATGTTAGGCCACAAGGTAGGTCCTAACAAATTTAGGAATATTAAAAAACATATTAAGTATCTTTTCTGACCACAGTGATAAAACTACAAATCAACACCAGAGGGAAAATAATTGGAGAACTCCCAAGTATGTGTGATTTAACAACACACTCCTGAACAATGAGTCTAAGAAGAAATAAAAAAGGAAATCAAAAAGTATCTTGAGACAAATAAAAATGGAAACACAACATATCCAAATTTACGGGATTCAGCAAAAATAGTTCTAAAAGGGAAGTTTATAGAAATAAATGTCTATCTACTTTAAAAAAAAAAGACAGATCCTAAATAAGCCTAACTTTACACCACAATAAACTAGAACAAAAAGAACAAATTGAGCAAGCTTAGAAGTAGCAAAAAGACGGAAATAAACATTAAGCAGAAATAAAACAGGGAACAGAATAACACTAATTCAAAAAGGTATGCTCACCCCTTCGTTCACTGTAACGCACACAGTAGCCAAGGTATGGAAGCAACCTAAGTGCCCACTAACAGATGACTGGATGACGAAGATGTATGTATATACAATGGATTGTCACTCACTCAGACATAGAAAAGAATGAAATCTTACCATTTGCGACAACATAGATGGGCCTATAGGTATTACATTAAGTGGAATAAGACAATAAGACATATGATTTCACTTATATGTGGAATCTAAACAAACAAAATAGAAATGGACTCATAGATACAGAGAACAAACTGATGGGTGCCAGATAGGAGGAGGGTTGTGGGAGGGTTGGGAGGTAAAAGGATTTAAAAATACATATTGGTAGTTACAAAAGAGTCATGCATGTATAAAGTCCAGCACAGGGAACATAGTCAATAATATTGTAATAACTCTGTAGGTGTCAGATGGGTACTGGACTCATTGGGGGGATCACTTTATAAATTATGTAAATGTCTAACCACTATGCTGTACAACTGAAATGAATATAAAATAGCATTGAAAGTCAACTGTAATTAAATATAAAAAGAAATTCAAGAGAGAAAAAAAGGAAAACTGCTTAGCAAAAGCTTTAAAATATGGGTTCTGCCATCAAGCAAGACATCCCTGGTTGTAAAAGTGAAATAAATGCATAATATAAAAACTTAAAATAACAAGCACTATAGTTGGTAGTCCTCACCATTTGTGAAAGGCAAGTCCAAATTTCCCTGCACTTCTTCGGCAAATTTTGAGTTACTTTTGTGCTCCAAGCCTTGTGCTCACTTTTGGGGATACAACGATGAAAGCACGGTCTCCATGATCTCACAGCCCTTGAGAACCTCTCCTTGAGAACCTCTCCTACCTGGTCTGGCCACCATTCCCCCGCAATCATCCTCAGCCACCCTGAGTGATTAGAATGTGCAGGCTCACGCAGCCGCTCCAAACCTCACATCTTCGTAAACATTTTCCTTTGTCCAATGCCCCTCTTCCTTCATCTGCCCTGCAAACACCTTCTCTTTAAGTTGCAAGGTTTCTGACTCACCCAATATTAATTATTGCCAATCTTTTGTCTCCTCTCATCTAGCACTTGCTAGTTATTATCATATCCCTTACCCCATAGTATAATTATTTGATAATTCATCTGAATCTTCTTAGATTCTAAACAACTTCGGGTCCAAGACAAAGCTGTCCACATTTCTGAATCCTCAGCTTCTTAGCCAGTGACTAACATTTAATACATACTGAGCAAATGTTGGCTGAACGAATTAATGAATAGGTAATACCAAAAGTAAATGCTATAAACATTAATAAGCAGTTTATGGTTGAATGGGGCCTGGGGTGTGTTGGTAAATGTATGACAACTGGCCCCCCAGGAACCCAAAAGGTCGTGATTGATAGCATTTGCCCGTGTTCATGGAGTAAATCTCCCGCTATGTCCAGTTTTAAGGCGATGACATTGAACATGGAGTTGGGAAGCAACGGCACATCTACTTCCCATTCTCGTACAACATTCACAAATAAAATGCAGAGCATACCATATATTGCCATGTATAATGTACTGCTGTGCATTATACACGTTTTGGCCTGAACTTTCAGGAAAATAATCTTTTATTTTAATTTTTAAATTGAATTATGTATTTATTTAAATTTAGAAACAAAACCAATTACTATTGGTATTCCAGGGTGTTATTTTGCATATAGATATCATTATTGCTTTCTAGAGTTACACTTTTAACACATAAGCATAAATGAAAGAATTAAAAACATTTACATAGATACAGAATTAATATTACCCACATATAACATGCACCCTTATTTTTCCCTCAAAAATTTGGGGAAAAAAGTGTACATTATACACAATAAACTATAGTAGATTATAGTAATACAGTTTAGAAAAATAATAATTTTAGTATCTATTACTTTGGTTTTTAATATAACTTAATTAATTGTAAGTTTATAGAATTATTTTTAAATAATGGCATGCTTACCAATCAGCTGGCAGAATTCCTGAAAGTTTTACAATTGATTAGCACAAACTGGTTTGAGTCAGCACCAGCAACCAACCACTGGAGGAGGAATTAACAGGGAAGTAGGTAAAGTAGTAAAAAAATTACATAGAGGAGACAGTAATTATTTAATCTGATCATGATAAAGCAATTCTTCCAACTATACAATTATGTTGGATAGAGAACATATGATTCCTAAGGACACTGATTTTTGTATGTTTAATTCACTTTTTTTCCTGGTGTCAAGGCAAGTGCTGATGTACATACGTAATGCACATTAAATATTTGTTAAATAATGTTTCCCATAGACCAGCTTTCCGAGGCCTCTTAAATGCAATGTGAAGTCAACTTACAGAGACCATCATTGGTGAGCTTTGGAGTAAACAGCAATTAATTAGGTCTCATTCACACAATTTCCACACGGTATTGAATTTCTGAATGAAGGATGAGAGTGTGGCCCTACCAGAGACCTCAGTCATTGGAAAGCAGTCGGTAGCTAGTGTTCTAAACAGGGCGACATGCAAGGACAAGGAAAGCCAGTATCACTGAGTTCATGTGTTAGCAGCTGACCCGCTGACAGCAACAATGGACTTTGGGATTTCTTCTTACATGAGAAAAATAGTCCATTCTCTATTTAAGCCACTCTGAGTTGAATTTTCTGTTACTTGCAGCCAATATCTTTTCTAATTAATGTGTCTAACACAGCTTGGTGGAGAGCCATTTTTCCTGAGCTTGGGTACAGGAAAAGGTAAAATTGATAATAGAGCTGGTCTGCAGCCCATGAGCAAAAACACCTGGGACTTCTCAGCAAAACACAAACTTCTCTCTCTCCCCAGCTCAGGGCCACTTCATCACGTAAGAGATGGTAGGTTACGCGGGGCATAGAAGGAGCTGGAGTACAAGAGACACGTAAATAAGTTGCTAACAATAATGGAAGAATGTCATAGCCGATAGCTGACATTCCCCATACAGTTTGGAAAACTGATAAAATCATAATTGTAAAAAAGTCATGCCGTATTGCCAATCCAGTGCTGCTTCTCGATATAGTCTGGCACATATGTCTTACTGCTCTGCGCAAGCAGCAGAAGGAATGAACAAAAAGAAAAGAGCAATTTCCCCACCGTAAATTGGAAAGTCTGCCAACCAGCTAAGTGATCTGCCATCAATCAGTGTTAAATTCTCCTTAGCTGCAGAAAATTCAAGGGCTAACTATTACTGAGAGATTTCACACAGTGACTAATGGTATATGACAAACACATTTAAAATCTGCATAGACCAGCACCAGTTTAAAATGTAACGTGGATAATAAATAATTTTAAAGAAATCCTGGCATGCAAAATAAGATATAATCTTTTCAGACATAAATTACACAGGGAAGATTATAGTTCTAGAAAGGCATTTGCAAACTGCCCAAAACAAAGTCAAAAGTGTAATTCATGCAGAAGGCAACTATATTTGATGGTTTTGCACATAAACAGATTTTGAAAGTATTGCAGATAAGCTACAAAACAGTGGTCGCCAGGGTGTAGCCAGGAAAAATCCCAGGTGTCTGAGCAGTTGTAAATGGTGTTCAGTGAGGACTCTGGACAGACACAAATGCAATAGGACAGGCTTTCTACTTCCCAAGAAATACAGTTCTTTGTGAAAATAAGAAAACATTTTTCTGTTTTTAAACCAAGTGAGCTACAGACATGGGGAGAGAAATAGATGGAAGGTAGACACTGGAGGATTTAAGCATAAAAATTATCTTAAGTTTATGGGACTTTGGAATTTGGGAAGCAGGAAAAAAGATGGCCCTACATGTGGAAATCTGGATTTGAGATTTTATTCCCAAATTTACTAACCACATCTCCACCTCCTCATAGATTTCATGTAAATAACATGAGTAATCTCACAAGACAGTTATAATAGGCAAACAATGAAATATGTAGAAAATTTATCGCAAATGGTAAAGGATTGCTCACACATTTGTATGATTGTTCTATTATTTGGTGTAAATCTAGGATGTAATTGGTGTTTGTATGTTGGAAGAAAAAACGTTGCTGGTGTGGAAAGGGAGCAGACTGTTCTTGCCTGTCTTTTAAAAAAAGTTGTTATAAAATATTTGGATAACAAAACCAAAGTTGTTGAAATTAAGCTCCTGCAGGTTTTGAGAACTATGAAAGCTATATAAACAGGCAAATAAGGCAATTTTTTCAATCATAAAAACCTAATGTTGTTAATATATTTCCTAAATATTAACACAGTTTATTCTTCAATTAAGTCCCATTTTTCACAGGTGTGCCATGATGAACTATTTTTCCTTGATTGGATTTTAATTGTTGCTATCAACAAGCATAACATTTTTGACAAAGTTAATATTTCCATATATTAGTTTGGGAATAGTAAATATACAAATTCCTCACCACTAAGAAGGATGTATGTTTTCATAAAAATGGAATTAAATGTCCTAGAAATTGTGAAAGCATGAATAATAAAAATAAATCTATTGACTGGGAAATTTAACAGGAACGTACAAAGTCTAAAATCTCTTTGACCTCATCTGGTCCTCATAATAAGGCTGTGATACAAAATGGCCATCATTCATGTTTCCTTTTAAAAGATGAGAATAAGCTCATCAAGTAATGAAATATTTTTCTAAAATTTCCCATTAAATTAATATCAATGGAATAAAAATTCAGATACTTCCATGTTGCTCTCAACTATAATTTGGTACCAATTTCAGTAATATTCAAGACACCATTCTACTATCTGGGAAAAAAAAAAAAAAAAAAAACAACCTAAGTTGGTAAAACCAAAGTTTTTGAAAATTTTTAAAATTCAGTTTTACCTCATAAAATATTCAAAGTAACTGTAATTGTGTTGATCAAGACGTTTAAAACTCACTGTGGCTATATTTAAATTACACATTATACATATTTGTTTCATGAACACTGACTTTTTTGGGGGGGTTTAAGAATGTTACCCATTTAAAATGAGTGCAGGAGAAACTAGATTTCTAAGTTGTTACTTTAGGGGAGAGACACACGTGTATTGGGTGTTCTGTTCAGCAGAAATAGGACGTGCTTATTCTGTGGTAACCCACAGCCCCAACATCAGTGGCCTGGCACAACAAACTGGACCTCTTGGTCTGGCAGAGAACACGGAGGCCCGGTCACCCCTCCAGGAGGTACAACGTGACCTGTGTGCTGGCTCAGCAGTCTGGACTGAGGGGGACATTTAATTTGGGGGATGAGCCTACATGGCATGACTACTTCCAAAAATCAGGGCACTGAGACATACGGAAATGAGCGAACCTGTCCAAGGTCACACACCAACTCCAAACCAAGGCTGCTGAGTCCAAACCCGACCTGTTCTACGGCCCCATGCTGCAAGGCAGGTCTCAGCGTTTGCAGTCATTCCTTTCCATGGCCTCCCTTTTCTTCTTATACATGTGTGCTTCTTTTATATATGCTTATATTCCAAGACTAAAACCTTAGATAATGAAAATGTCACACTGCATATGTGTTTGGTTTAAAGGAAAATACCTCCAAGTACAAGGTTTGCCTGACTTCGTTGATCACTATAAAGTCAGATAACCTGAGAAAGTAGTAGCGGTCACACCGCATAAAGAATTCCATGCCCGAAGTGAGCAGTTGGCCGCCACCGGAACTTGCTCTTCGGCAAGTCTACCTGCCAGTGTCTGCCAAGTCTACCTAACTGGCAGACCCCAGTGCTATACTGGCAGATTTCTGTTAAGGAATGGGACAGGAGCTGTAAGAGACCTTCCTGCATGGTGTGGGCCCAGCTCTCACTCAGAGATGCACGGGACCCATGCCCACCGATAGGTTCTCCCGTGGGGAATCAGGCCTGCACTGTGCCTAGACTGCTTTGAGTCTTGCTTTTGCCAAAAACTCCCTCACCCTGAATTGAAACAGCAAGTGCTTACTGTAACTTCCTAAAATCCATGTTAAACCTTCCTAGGATGAGTGTAACCAGTTCGGCCACTTTTCCCTTTTTCATTTGCAAATATCCTTCTCCTGTGATGTGATTAGTGGCATTGGCTCCTTTGTTGTCTGTAAAAGGTAACCACCTAAAGCGAACCTGTGCATAGTAAATGAGGACCATCATGTAATGTGGGGAGAAACCCAATAAAGGCCAGTCACGGCAAGGGCCAAGGCTTCTGCTCCCCTTGAGAGAAAAAGCCATGCTGTCCCTTTTCCTCCACCAGACTCGGTAGTCCGTGTGAACGTCTCATTTCATCTATTATGACGTGGATACTGCGGGCCAGCGTCTGCATCAAGGAGCAGTGCGCTGGTTCACTGTAATTCTTCCAGGATCCAGCCATTGGGTCGCTTAATGACTCCCACGCATATACCTACTCATATAATTTTAAGAAGGGTCTAGTGTGTGGACCATCTGTTACAATAAACCCACAGTGCCTTGAGACAGCAGTGGGCCATCTCAGAATGCCCCTACCTTAGTAACTAGGCTGTACTTTTATTGAAAAAAAAAAAAAAAAAGTATAGAAAGACTACCTTGAAATCAAATCTGCTAAGAATGGTTCATGGTTCATTTCCAGTGTTTTATGACACGAACAATAAAAATGAATCCTGCTACCGAGCTGCAAGCGGTGTTAACATTTTTTTAATCTAGCAGGTGGAGACATGGAGGTATGTATAGGATGGACGTTTCCCCAGATTTAAAACTCACTAGCATCAAAGATCATAGGATCTCACTTATAAGTGGAACCTAATCAACAAAACAAGCAAGCAAGCAAAACAGAACCAGAGACATTGAAATAAAGAACAAACTGACAGTAACCAGAGGGGAGGGGGGAAAGGGATAATGGGGGAAAATAGGGGAAGGGCCATCAAGGAACATGTGTAAAGGACACATGGACAAAGCCAAAGGGGGTTAGGATCAAGGGTGTGAGGTGGGGATGGGGGGACAGTAGGAGGGGAGAATCAAGACAACTGTACTTGAACCGCAATAAAAAAGAAAACTCACTAGCATCCCCTAAGTAAAAAACTCTTCTTTGATATTCGTTTGAAAAAGATGTATAAACATGACATAAAAACCTAAAGGAAAGCTCAAAAAAACCATGTCAACCATTGGTCAATCATGTATCAACTTCCTACATTGTGCAAGAAACGGTATCAAGTAGAGATGAGCAAGTTCCCACCCGCACCATCAAGGAGCTGCTCGGAGTCCAGAAGAGGACGCAGCATTGCGGTGCGGTTTTGCAAGTGCTGAGGTAGAGCTGAGCACCGGTCACTAGCGAAGTATAAGAGAGAACAGTATACCCAGACCCAGACTGGGGTGGAGGGAAAGGCTGCCTAAAGAAAGCATTAAGTCTAGGAGATGATGCAGTTTAAGTGGAGTCTTGAAGGATCTGCGTCATTGCAGTGCACACATTTTCTTCCAGACCACACACAGTCCACTGACTCCGCAGATATTCGCTGAAGACTGGGCCTTTGAGGCAGTTACATGGTCAGAGGCCCGGCTGAAGCCTCCTGCCTTGACCAGGGAATACAACGGGAACATGCCTTCTAGAGGGGCATCTGGCAATATCTAGCCAACTGGCACACATTTACTATGATCTGCCAATCCAATGTCTAGGAATTTACTGAATGATGCGTAAATTAAAAAATGTGAAAATCATATTCACAAACTATTTTACCACAACACTTTCTGTCATCACAAAAGACTGGGGGCAAGAATAGATGCCAGCAGAGGGCGCTTTCTGTAAACGACTGCACAACGACACGCCAGGATATTTTATAACTGTAAATTGGGATGCAGGATAACTCCATAAATAACCATAAAATGATCTCTGGAAAATACGGTAAAATGAAGCAAGGAGCAGCGAGAGGGAAATATGATGACACTACGTACCGATAAAAATGGTCAAACACGTACATGCGCACACACGCAAACACACTTTCCTTTTCGACGAAAGCATAGATCACACAAAGAAACACAGAGGACCTAACGGAGGGGAGAAGAACAGGATGGACAGGGTCAGGGATGGGCCAAGCTACTCTACTTTAAATAACTTGTTCTTGCCCTGGCTGGCATAGCTCAGTGGATTGAGTGCAGACTGCGAACCAAAGGGTCGCAGGTTCGATTCCGAGTCAGGGTACATGCCTGGGTTGCGGGCCAGGTCCCCAGTGTGGGGGGAACATGAGAGGCAACCACACATTGATGTTTCTCTCTCCCTCTTTCTCCCTCCCTTCCCCCCTCTAAAAACAAATAAATTAAATTAAACCTTTAAAAAATGGATAACAAATAAATAACTTGTTTTCACTGTGGAAAAATGTAAATATGGTACTTAATTAGAGAGAGCAATTTAATAGTTAAAAACCCTGAAACAATGAGAAGGGAGGAGACACCAGAGCCCTCTCTCTACTGAGTGAGACACAGTGAGACACCCGCAAGCCAGGAAGAGAGCTCACAGCAGGAACTGACTCAGCCGGCACCTTGATGTTGGACTTGCCAGCCTCCAGAACTGTGAGAAATAAATTTCTGTGTTTAAACCACCCAGTTCGTGTGGCATTTTGTCATCACTGCCCGAGCAGACTATTACACTGTTAAAATTTTTAGAAAGGTGTTATGTACTGTAACAACAAATTTGTCTTCTCTACTAAGAATATGGTACACATATAAAAACTCAGTCTTTTAGATAGCTTTGAAATACCACCACTGCTTGTACCATACCCACTACTGCTAATACTATGAGCAAACACTGCTTGATCACGAGGACAGAGACACAATTGTTGTTCTTCACGTGTGTATGAAAATACACATGTAGAATAAGAGAACCAAGTTCACAGAAAAGGGACAACATACCACCTGTACTGTGGCTACAAATGAGCATCAGATTCTGAGCTTCCTGGCAGTCAAGGGAAAAAGAGAATACGGTATCGGTTATCCTTATCATGATAGAGAAGTGCTCTGGCTCAAGGCTTTCCTTACAACTGGATTATAAAGGACATTTCTTAATCAGGACTTTAGAGGAGACACAAAGACGTAATGAAGAATGTTCTTCAAAAATGTCAGCATTCCTATGGCTGCATCTTAATTTTAACTGAAATAATGCTCAAGGGCATATCACAGACACACACGCATGCACACAGAAAGAGAAAGAGAGGGAATACAGAAAATAAAGTTTTACTTTTAAACTCTGCAACTTCTCTCGGCTTGCTTTTCCATGTATAGTTTTCTTTTCTTTGCCTCTTTTATTGCTTGATTTTGATTTATAATTTGGACAAACAGTTTGCTCTTCCTATAAATTGCCTCAAAACCTCTTTGGAAGTAGGCAGGGTTAATAAGACAAACAAATAAGGACATTCCCACCATGCTACTGAAGGCAAGAAACTTGTCCCTTACTTTTCTTTTTTTTTTTAATTTAATTGTTGTTCTTGTACAGTTTTCTGTCTTTTACTCCCATCCCAGCCCACGGCCCCAGCCCTCCCCACCTCCCTCCCATTTCCACCTCTCCTAGTTTTTGTCCATGTGTCCTTTATATTTTTTGCTCTAAACCCTTCCCCTTTTCCCCTGAAGTTTCCTCCCCTCTTCCCTCTGGTGACTGTCAGCCTGTTCTCAATTTCAGTGTCTTTGGTTATATTATGCTTGTTTGTTTGTTTTGCTCCTTACTTTTCAATGACCAAGGCAAAAATTTTATTCCAGTCTCTAGCCTGAGGAGGAAAAAAAAATCAGAAAATTAATGAAATGAAAATGAAACCCAAAGAGAAATGCCCGGAGCCTTAGAAAGTACAGAGAACAAAGGGACAGCCACAGCCATGAATAGTAATGAGATTTCAGCGGCACCACTATCAGGAGCTATTCTTTTGTGTCCAAGTAACTAAGGCGCCCCATCACCTCCTCCACCCCAGTGAGAGAAACACCAGCTATCAAGTCTCCTGTGGAACTGAAACTTTCAGCGACATTGGAAACAGTATTAGCAGAAATTCTAAATTTGGCTTTTTTTTTGTATTTCAGGGGTAGATTTATGCCCACTGCATATGAACATACAAATATACAACCACAAACGCTAAATTTAAAAATACTCCTAAGATGTGAGAAATGTGTTGCTAAACTTTACACACACACACACACACACACACACACACACACACACATTTGGCTTGCTTCTGGGGAGTGGTATCTTTTCACAATAATAACAATAACGATCATTATGCTTATTATTAATTATTTTACTGTGACAATGAGCTCAGCATTTGCAAAGAGAACTACGAACACACACAGGAGAGAAGCATTACTTCCATTTTACAGATGAGTAGCATACCCAGGCTTCGGGGACACAGTGGGCCCGACCAGGGTCCCACAGGGCTGGGGCTGGAGGAATTGAACTTGCTCTACATGACCACAGAGGCTCCGCTTTGAACCAATAGGTTCTCTCAGCTCCCAGAAGCACACTGCTTTCAGGAGATACAGTATAAACTGTATTGTATTCCTCAAATATTCAGAGACCACCACAAGAAGGCCCAGTACTTACACAGAAAACAATTACAACAAAAATATTAATGTAGTAATAATAATTCACATAAACTTATTAAAACTAGCATTTACAGCTATAATATACATGCACATTATCACCACTAATATATATATTTTGAAGCTAAGCACAAAGCAGAAGTGTAGAAGGTCCAAGTTTGTAGTGCTAGCAAGTAGCAGGGCCAGAATTATTAACATAGTTAATTAAAACATCCTGCAGGGAAACTAGCATCTTTGGGTTAACCTCTGTCTTCTCTTAGAACTGGGTCTGTACTTCTGATCAATGGTTTAGTCTCAATAAAAATCTGTTTTTTGCTTGTCACAAGGTTTTTATAACAGTAATTGCCCTGCACTTTCTCACTCTATTTCTTTAATAATGGAATCACAATTCCAGTTTCTTAAGAAAAAGTCAGAGCACAAACATGCGCCTGGACAGAACAGCCAGGCGCCCAGCACCGCAGGCCTGAGGCTGGAGAACAGCAGGCATCAGAGGCCCTGTCACCAGACATTTGCTCTGGACTATCAGCATCTTTAGAGATCAAAGGTCTATACCAACATTACGTGATCCAAGTAGCCACAGGGAAGCAGACGGGATGACTTTGAAATTGTTTTCATATTTGAGCTGACATGGTAAGACAAGACAAGGGAACTTCCCTCAAGGAGAAGGTGCTGGTCATGGTACATCCTTCCACTGTGTAGCCTGTGCATTGTGCCCGTGCCCACCCCAATTAGAGTATGCCCAGCCATGTGGTTCTCAACAGCTACGAACTCAGTGTCTAAGATGCCAGACCCTGGTGGGCAAAAGAGACACACAGCTCCTGCCTTCTTGGGGCTTAGACTCTCATAGGGACACCTGTATTTGTGACTTAATCACATCACAGAATATGAAATTATTACCAGGAAAGAGCCATAAAGAAAGAGGGACACTTGGGGTTGTAAATAATTACAAAGGGGAGATTTTCCACATTTGACACCAAGGCAGGTTTCCCTAGGGAAGTACTTCCGAGCTAAGTCTAGAAGCGAACTCCGTGAAATAGGTAAATGCCAGGCAGCAGGAAGTGTATGCATAAAGAACAGGAAACGTTCCCAGGCAATGCATTTTGCGGACTCATGACACACCTGAGGGGCTGCGGGAAAGTCTGGCTGACTGGCGCAGAAAACAGGGAGGGAGGTAATTCTACATTGTTAGTTTGGAATTCCATAACTGCACTCACAACTGAAGAAACCAAATAAAAGAGTAAAAAAGAAAAAACAAAGATTTGTGTCATTTCCCAAGGACCTAAATAGTTATTTATTGCAGACATAACCACTCAGAGCTGGGATTTGGTTCTTAATTCTCCACACAGTTGCTGTAGTTAAGATTGCTGTGTTTTGTTTGGCAGTGTGACTTTGCTTGTAGTTTCATCCCTTTTTTTCCCCCATAAAGACTTCATAAAGGCTTAAGGGACTAATATTTTTCAGCATATGTGTGTTAAATATTAATGGCAGTTTGTTCTGAGATTCTGCCTTCCCCACAGAGTCCTTAAAACCTGAATTATACCCAAAGTTATGACATTACACAAGAGGAGTAGCAATCTTCTCCATAATGAAGTTATTTGTTCATCAGCCTTAAAATATTCAGTGGCTGGATTACGACTCATCCCTCCCTCCCTCTGAGGCAGGAGAGCACCTGAAATGCGAAGGACACACCTGGCCATGACTTAGCACTGGATCTACAGTAGTTTTTGCTTCCCCCCTCCCTTGACACTTGACTATTCAACATAATTAAGAAAAAATCGTAGCCATTTTCTCCAAGAATTAGCGCACATTTCAAGGCTTTCCGGTAAGAGGAGCCCTTTCATTTAAATATGGGAACCAGTGGATTCAGCACTGGATTGAGCCCTGCTCTGGTTGGACAAGCTGGGCACGAGGTGTGAGCAGGAAGTTTGGGGAGGAGCCACACATCAAGCTCGTGGATGTTAAGGAGGCCTTGTTCTCTGCCTTGAAGAAGCCAGTATCTGCGAGTATTGCAATGCACTCCCTCAGCTTTGCAGGCATTTCCTGAGAGCTTCCTATGTCCCAAGGACCGTGCTCTGTGCTGGAAAAATAGATATGAACAAGGCATTGCTATCCTCCTCGGGATCCTCCTTTCCAGGGAGGAGACGGCGATGTGAAAAGTGCCAGGGAGACTTAAGGAGTCAACCCAGCTAATGTATGAAAAGGAAATATCTTGGCTTATAAAACTGGAAACTCCAAAGCCCATCTTTAGAAGACAAGCCCTCTCTCTGTAGCTCTGGCCAAAATCCGGAGTGAGAGGTGGAAACACAGATCTCCTTAAAGTAGGGCAGACATGTGGGAATAAGCAGTACCCACTACTGTCATAGATTTGTGCAGAAACATATTTTGCAAAACACCCGTACATGCGATATAGCAGCCAATGCTTAGGAAATGTAAAATGCACAGTTAACACAGAACACAAGTGAGTCACATGCTCAAGACCACAGAGTTGAATATTCCAAAATTCCCACCCTCCACTCTATTACTGCAAGCCTGGTCCAAGGAGAAGAAAATAAAAGATATAGTTCACTTCACTTTCCTGGGTTTCAGTTTTTTCATCTATCAAGTGGGATAACATTGCAAGGTTGGTCAAAAAGTCCGTACGGTGTTTTCCATAAAATAAAAGATGCACTTTTTCATTTTCACCAGTAACTTTATTGATTTGGATATTTTGAGTATGTCGGCTCTCTCCCATGTGGTATAATGTTGATTGTTCTCAATTAATGTCTTGATTTGATTGCTATCAACCTCAACTGGCCTGACCATGGAGCATCATCCAGTGAGAAATCTCCAGCATTAAACTTCACAAACCACTTTTTTTTAATCCCCCTCCTCCCTGCATCCCATCCCCCTCCCAATTTAGTTCATGTCCTTGGGTTGTATATGTAAGTTCTTTGGTTTCTCCATTTCCTACACTATTCTTAACTTCCCCCTGTCTATTTTGTGCCTACCTGTTATGCTTCTTATTCCCTGTACCTGCCCCCCATTCTCCCCCTCCCTACTCCCGATAATCCTCCATGTGATCTCCATTTCTGTGATTCTGTTCCTGTTCTATTGCTTGCTCAGTTTTTGTTTTTTAGGTTCAGTTGTTGATAGTTGTGAGTTTGTTATTTTACTGTTCATATTTTTGATTACCTTCTACTTCTTAGATAAGTCCCTTTAACATTTCATATAATAATGGCTTGGTGATGATGAACTCCTTTAACTTGACCTTATCTGGGAAGCACTTTATCTGCCCTTCCACTCTAAGTGATAGCTTTGCTGGAGAGAGTAATCTTGGGTGTAGGCCCATGCCTTTCATGACTTCAAATACTTCTTGGCAGCCCCTTCTTGACTGTAAGGTTTCTTTTGGGAAATCAGCTGATAGTCTTATGGGAACTCCTATGTAGATAACTCTCTCCTTTTCTCTTGCTGCTTTTAAGTTTCTCTCATCTTTAATCTTGCATAACTTAACTATGATGGGTCTTGGTGTGTTCCTCTTTGGGTCCATTTTCTTTGGGACTCTCTGGGTTTCCGGGGCTGCCTGAAAGTCTATTTCCTTCACCAGATTGGGGAACTTTTCCTTCATTACTTATTCAAATAAGTTTTCAATTTCTTGCTGCTGTTCTTCTCCTTCTGGCACCCCTATGATTCAGATGTCGGAATGTTTAAAGTTGTCCCAGAGATTTCTCAGCCTCTCATTTTTTGAATTCTTTTTCTTCATTCTGTTCCAGTTCGATATTTATTTCTTCCTTTTGTTTCAAGTCCTTGGTTTGAGTCCGTTTCCTTCACTTTTGGTTCCCTGTACATTTTCCTTTGTTCCACTTTGTATAGCCCTCATTTCTTCCTTCATTTTGCAACCAAGTTCAATCATTTTCTGTGAGCTTCCTGAATACCAATGTTTTCAGTTCTGCATCTGATAAACCTGGTTGGCTCTCTCCTCATCGCTTAGTTCTTTTTCCAGAATTTTGATCTGTTCTTTCATTTGGGCCATATTTCTTTGTCTTGGCACACCTGTTATGTTGTAGTGGGCAGAGGCTTAGGTGTTCACCAGGGCAGAGCAACTCACGTAGCTGCATTGTGACGCTGTCCGTGGGAGAGGGGTCAGAGAGGGAGCAATGCCACTTGCTGGCTCTGCTGCAGCTACACTTTCCATCGCTTCCTTCACTTCCCACAAGTGGATTGTGTCCTTTTAGATGCTGATTTGCACATGTGTGGGTTTGTGCATGTTCTAGGACCCTGTGGGTCTCTCCCACGGGCTCTCCTATGAGACTGAGAGTTTCTCCCACTGCCACAACTCCCACAGATTTTTACATCCAGAGGTTTTGAGTCTTTAGTTTCCCACACTGAAACCCTGGGTTCTGCAGTCTGTCTCGCTTCCCAGTTGTTCTTCCCAGCTTATTGGCCCACAAATGTGGGTCTGACAGGTCTGCCAGCCACCTCCTTGGCTGTGCATCCTCTCTGCCCCAGCTTCACAAACCACTTTGGACACATTTGATCAGTCACAGCACCTTCTCTTTATACTGTACAAATCTTTTTTTTCTGCATTTTAGTTGTGTTATACCTTTGTTGAAATAGTAAAGCATAATCTGCTGAAAATGTTGTGTATTACCTTCCATCGTCAATACTAAAATGGCTACACAAAAATTCACCAATTTTGGTAAGTTTTTTTAAATGCATGCTTATATGACAGCTGCAATGATACAATCTAACAAAATTGTTTTTAATAAAGTTAAAGACAACTAAGCACTACTAGAGCCATCTTACAGAAAAAAACAAATGAGGTTTTTGACCACAATATGACAGATTGACTTTATAAAGTTAAATACTATCATTTAGTCATGTGTCATGCAGATTAGAAAAATTTCTTTGTAAAATGTTATGTAATTGTTTAATAGAAAAATAAGCTTATTTCACTCTCTTATTGTCACACATGTCCTTCTAAAATGTATCTTAATAATCTCTCAATTCCTAGAACCGATTATAGTCTCATTTACTCCTTATTAAGCAAAATGAATGGGAAATTGACTGAATATACAAATGAGTGAATGAAAAAATAGTTGCTCTGACTTGGGGTCCTACCACATGATTCTTCTAAAGCAGTTGTAATAGGGAATTTCATAACTCTGAATGGCCATAGAAGAAAGAGGAGAGGCTTGAAATCAAGTATGTTGTTCTTTGGCTTAAGAAGCTTAACAAACAAACACAAAGGGGAAAAAAATGATCAGGATAAGAACAGAAATCAGTGAATTGGAAAAAAAAACAAGCGACAGAGAAATTAATTTTAAAAAAAAAAGATACTAATTGGCATCATGGTGAGTTCTATCAACTACTTAAGGAAGAAATAAGACCAACATTACACAAATACTTTCAGAAAATAGAGGAAAGAGCACTTTGAACAAAGGCAGTATGCCAGTATCTTTCATAAAAAATAGATGCAAAAATCCTTGACAGAATACTAGGAATACAAATCCAGGAATAAATAAAAGGGATCACATATTATCATCAGGTAAGTTTTATCCCAAAAAGTCTAATTTGTTTCAGTATTTAAAAAACAGTTATTGTAAGTCACCTCCCTAATGGTTTAAAAGGAAAGTTATATGATCAGATTAATAGAGAGAGCATCTGATAAAATCCAACTCTTTTTTTATTTTAATTTTCATTTAATTGTTGTTCAAATACAGTTTTCTGTCTTTTACTCCCATCCCAGCCAACCCCTCCAGCCCTCCCCACCTCCCTCCCATTTCCACCCCCGCCCCTAGTTTTCGTCCATGTGTCCTTTATACTTGTTCCTGTAAACCTTCCCCTGTTCCCTGAAATTTCCTCCCCTCTCCCCTCTGGTCACTGTCAGCCTGCTCTCTATTTCAGTGTCTTTGGTTATATTTTGCTTGTTTCTTTGTTTTGTTGTTTAGGTTCCTGTTAAAGGTGAGATCATATGGCATTTGTCTTTCAGGTCCTGGCTTATTTCACTTAGCATGATGCTCTCCAGTTCCATCCATGCTGTTGAAAGGGTAGGAGCTCCTTCTTTCTCTCTGCTGCATAGAATCCCATTGTGTAAATGTACCATAGTTTCTTGATCCATTCATTTACTGATGAGCACCTAGGTTGCTTCCAACACTTGGCTATTGTAAGTTGTGCTGCTATGAACATTGGGGGGCATAGGTTCTTTTGGATTGGTGTTTCAGGGTTCTTAGGATATAATCCTAGCAGAGGAATTGCTGGGTCAAAAGGTAGATCCATTTTTAGTTTTCTGAGAAAATTCCATACTGTTTTCCATAGTCGATGTACTAGTCTGCAATCCCACCAACAGTGCACTAGCATCCCTTTTCTCCACAACCTCTCTTAACACTTATTGCTTGTTGCTTTGCTTATGATGGCCATTCTGACTGGTGTGAAGTGATATCTCATTGTGGTTTTAATTTGCATCTCTCTGATAGCTGAGCGATACTGAGCATCTTTTTATGTGTCTCTGAATCCTCTGTATGTCCTCCTTGGAGAAGTGTCTGTTCAAGTCCTTTGCCCATTTTTTATTTGGGTTGCTTGTCTTCTCTAGAGTGGAATCATGTAAGTTCTTTATATATTTTGAGATTAAACCCTTGTCTGAGGTATCATTGGCAAATATGTTTTCCCATACAGTAGGTTCTCTTTTTATTTTAATACTGTTTTCTTTAGCTATGCAGAAGCTTCTTATTTCGATGAGATCCCATTTGTTTATTCTTTCCTTTATGACCCTTGCTTTAGGGGATATATCAGTAAAAATGTTTCTGCATGAAATATCTGAGATTTTCCTGCCTATGTTCTCCTCTAGGACTTTAATGGTGTCACAGCTTATATTTAAATCTTTTATCCACCTTGAATTTATTTTTGTGTATGGTGTAAATTGGTCAAGTTTCATTTTTTTGCACGTAGCTGTCCAGTTCTCCCAATACCACTTGTTGAAGAGGCTACTTTTACTCCATTTTATGCTGCTGCCCACTTTGTTAAATATTAATTGACCATAGAGACTTGAGTTTATTTCTGGGCTCTCTGTTCTGTTCCACTGGTCCATGTGCCTGTTTTCATGCTTGTACCAGGCTGTTTTGATTACAGCAGCCTTGTAATACAGTTTGGTATCAGGTATTGTGATCCCTCCTACTTTGCTCTTCTTTCTCAAAATTGAGCAGCTATTCAGGGTCATTTATGGTTCCATACAAATTTTTGAAGTGTTTATTCTATGTCTGTGAAATATGCCATTGGTACTTTAACAGGTATTGCATTGAATCCGTAAATTGCTTTGGGTAATATGGACATTTTGATGATGTTAATTCTTCTGATCCATGAACACAGTATATGTTTCCATTTGTTTGTGTCTTCCTTATTTCTTCAGTGTTGTGTAGTTTTCTGAATACAGGTCTTTCACCTCCTTGGTTAGGTTTATTCCTAGGTATTTTATTTTTCTTTTTGCTGTATTGAATGGGATATCTTTCTTGATGTCTGCTTCTGCTATTTCAACATTGGTATACAAAAATGCCTTTGATTTCTGGATATTGACTTTGTATCCTGATGTTTGGCCAAATTCATTTATTAGGTCAAGCAGTTTTTTGGCTGAGTCTATAGGATTTTCTATGTACACTACCATGTCATCTGCAAACAATGAGAGTTTTATTTCCTCCTTTCCAATTTGGATGCCTTTTATTTCCTTTTCTTTTCTGATTGCTGTGGCTGAAACTTCGACTACTATGTTGAATAGAAGTGGTGAAAGTGGACAACCTTGTCTTGTTCCTGATCTTAATGGAAAAGATTTTATGTTTTGCCCATTGAGTATGATGTTTGCTGTAGGTCTCTCATATATGGCCTTGATTATGTTGAGGAATGCTCCCTCTATTCCCACTTTGCTGAGTGTTTTTGTCATAAATGGGTGTTATACCTTATCAAATGCTTTTTCCCCATCTATTGATATGATCATGTGATTTTTGTTTCTGCTTTTGTTTATGTGATGTGTTACATTTACTGATTTGTGAATATTGTACCATCCTTGCATCCCTAGGATGAATCCCACTTGGTCATGGTGTATGATCTTTTTAATGTATTGTTGGATGCGGTTTGCCAATATTTTATTGAGGATTTTAGCATCTATGTTCATCAATGATGTTGACCTGAAGTTTTCTTTCTTTGTTATGTCTTTATCTGGTTTTGGGATTAGGATGATGCTGGCTTCATAAACAGAGTTTGGGAGATTCCATCATTTTGGATTTTTTGGAATAGTCAATGAAGAATATGGGTTGGCTCCTCCTTAAATACTTTGTAGAATTCTCCTGTGAAACCATCCAGTCCAGGGCTTTTGTGTGTTGGGAGTTTTTTTATTACTACTCCAATTTCATCTGCCATTATTGGTCTGTTCAGGTTTTCTGCTTCTTCATTGAGTTTTGAAAGATTATATTTTTCTAAAAATTTGTCCATTTCACCTAGGTTTTCAAATTTCTTGGCATACAGTTCTTCATAGTAATTTCTTGCAATCCTTTGTATTTCTGTGGTGTCAGTTGTAATATCTCCTCTTTCATTTCTGATTGTGTTTATTTGGGTCCTCTCTTTTTTCTCAATGAGTTTGCTTAAAGGCTTGTCGATTTTGCTTATCTTTTCAAAGAATCAGCTCCTGGATTCATTGATCCTTAGAATTGTGCTTTTAGTCTCTATGTCATTTAATTCTTCACTTAGTTATTTCCTTCCTTCTACCTCCTCTAGGCTATCTTTGTTGTTGTTCCTCGAGTTCTTGTAGGCATAGGGTTAGGTTGTTTGTTTGAAATGTTTCTATCTTTTTTAGGTAGACCTGTATCACTATGAACTTCCCTCTCAGGACTGCCTTTTCTGTGTCCCATAAGTTTTGGGTTGTTGTGAGTTCACTTTCATTTGTTTCCAGAAACTTTATTTCTTCCCTAAGTTCATTCTTGACCCATTCATTGTTCAATAGCATGCTATTCAATCTCCATGATTTTGAATATTTTGGGTTTTTTTTTCCTTGGGGTTGGTTTCTAGTTTCAGTCCCTTGTGGTTGGAGAAAATGCTTAGTATGATTTCAATTTTCTTGACTTTGTTGAGGCTTGTTTTGTGTCCTATCATGTGGTCTATCTTTGAAAATATTCCATGTGCATTTGAAAAGAATGTGTATTTAGCTTCCTTGGGATGAAGGGCTCTATATATATCAGTTAAGTCCATTTCATCTAGGGCATTGTTGAATGCCACAATATCTTTGTTGATATTTTGTTTAGAAGATCTGTCTATTTTTGACAGTGGGGTGTTAAAATCCCCTACTATACTTGTGTTGCTGTCAATATCTTTCTTGAAGTCCTCTAAGATTTTCTTGATGTATTTAGGTGCTCCAATGTTTGTCTTCTTGGTGGTCTTCCCTTGAGTATTATGAAGTGACCTTCTGGGTCTGTTTATGGACCTTTTTTTTGAAGTCTATTTTGTCTGATATGAGCATTGCTACCCTGGCTTTTTTTTCCTGTCCATTTGCTTGGAAAATTTGTTTCCAGCCCTTCACTTTGAGTCTGTGTAGGTCTTTTGCCCTGAGGTGGGTCTCTTGTAGGCAGCATATGTGTGGGTCTTGCTTTCTTATCCATTCAGCTATTCTATGTCTTTTGATTGGAGCATTTAATCCATTTATGTTTAAGGTTATTATTGATAAGTACTTACTCATTGCCATTTTTGTACCTGTGTTCCTCTCTCTCTCTTTTCCTTCCTTTCCTTAAAGCAGTCCTTTTAGCATCTCTTGCAGAACTGGTTTGGTAGAAGTGTATTCTTTTAGACTTCTTTTGTCTGGGAAGCTCCTTATTTGGCCTTCTATCTTGATTGAGAGCCTTGCTGGGTAAAGTAGCCTTGGTTGCAGGCCTCTGGTTCTCATTATTTGGAATATTTCTTTCTATTCCCTTCTGGCTTGGAGTGTTTCCATTGAGAAATCAGCTGCTAACCTTATCGGGGCTCCCTTGTATATTACCTTCCTGTTTCTCTCTTGCTCCCTTTAAGATTGTTTGTCTTGGAATTTTGCCATTTTAATTATGATGTGTCTTGAAGTGGACCTCTTTGGGTTCCTCTTTATTGGGACTCTCTGTGTTTCCTGGATTTGTGTGACTTTTTCTCTCATCAAATTAGGGAAGTTTTCCATCATGACTTTTTCAAATAGGTTTTCTATCCCTTGCTCTTCTTCTTCTCCTTCTGGTATCCCTATTATACGGATATTATTACGTTTCATATTGTCTTGCATTTCTCTTAATCCTTCTTTATTCTTTCTGAGGCTCTTTTCCTTTTCTTGCTCTTTCTGGGTGTTTTTTTTCTACTTTGCCCTCCAGCTCGCTGATCCGATCTGCTTCATCAATTCTGCTTTTGATTCCTTCTACTGTGTTCTTCAGTTCAGAAATTGTATTCTTCATTTCCTCTTGACCCTTATTAATAGTTTCTATTTCCTTTTTCATGTTGATATAGTTTGCAATGAGTTTATTGTAGTTTCCTTGTAGTATCTGGTAATTCACTGTGAGCTCATTGAGCTTCCTGATAACCATTGCTTTGAACTCAATATCTGATAGTTGAGTTGCCTCTATTTCATTTAGCATTCTTTCTGAGGCTTCCTCCTTTCCTTTCATTTGGGGATTGTTTCTTTGTCTTCCCATTGTTTGTGAGACTATTCTTGTTAGCCTCGTCTTCTTAAATTGATCTGTTCTGGCTCCCTAGGTTTATGGTGTGAACTTCTGTGGTAGAATACCTGTGAGATTCAGTGGTGCAGTCTCCTTGATTTCCCAAGTTCACTGGTCTTGGGCTGTCATTTAAGTTGGCTCTGTTTGTTTTGGGGTTTTGATTGTTAATGGGTCTTTCTTTTATGGGTCCTTCCCACCAGCTGGTTAACTGAGGGTCACTCTGTCCACCACCTCTTGTATTTTGTTGTGCTGGTGAAGACAGGTTGTGTTGAAGTTGTTTCTTCCATGTGTACAAGGTTTTGAGGATTCTCTCTTGCTCTTGTTCAGTTGTTTGTTGGGTAATTTCTCCACTATTTAGTTGTATTTCCAGATAAGTCCTGGGTTGAGGTTAGTATGGCTTCCACTCCCCCCTTCACCTTCTTCTGTTTTTCTCTATTGGTGGTTCTTTTGTTGTTAGATTTCCTCTTCTAGTAGGTATCCTGGTATTCACAGCTTCCACCTACTCTTTTTTGTGGTCAGTTGCAAGGGGAAGGCAAAATGGTTTAAGATAGCAAGAGAGTATTCTATGATGTTTACAGTACCAGCTGGTAGAGAAGAAATAGGAGATCCTTTGACTATGTATAGTGTTAACTGTGATATTCCACATAACTAGCCACTTTTTGGAAAGAATGGAAAGAAGATGAGACTTTTGTTGGGGAGGGAAGGATTGTGAGTTGGATCTAGAAAGCAGTGAGGTTGTGGGAGTTCAGATTCTGAGGTGAGGTGAGAGTAAAGGATTGTAAATAGGTGTAGTGTGTGAGAGAATAGAGTTAACCACTGCAGTGATAGAGTTCAGGAAACTGTGAAGTGGGCTAAGATCTGGGAGGGGTGTTGTGCAGTATTTACAATTGTATGGAACAGCTATTATTTACAATAATATTAAAGCTACAATCATATGACAGAATCTATGTGATCTGGATAACAAGAATAGGGAGTATAGGACCTTGAGTAGTGTGCTAATGGAACACAAGTGAAGTGAAGGACAGTAAATTAGCAATACACCACGAAAGAGAGAACAGGAGAAACCTGTCAAATGATACCATATAACCAGCCAAGCAAAGAAGACTAAACAGAAAGAAGAGGAATACAAAAATACTATTAAAATAAAAGTTGTAAGAATAATGAAAAAATAATAATACAAATATACAATAACTTGCAGGTTCTCTGTAATAGCAAAGTGAAATTTGTCTCACTGTCTCAGCTGTTGGGATGACCCCTCTTTGGGTCCAGCTCTGGTCTTTTCACAGTTCCAGGTTTTGTCGTCTCACTTATGGGAATTTAAAAAAAAAAAAGAGAGAAGCAGAAGAAGGAAGGAAGAAGACATAAAATTGGAAAGAAAGGAAGAAGGAGTAAAACAAGAAAGAAGGAGAGAGAGGAAAAAGAATTGAGAGATAAAAAATAATAACTAAAAAAATTAAAAAATTACTTTAAAAGAAAAAGCCTCTTGGTGGTTTTAAACTGACCACACTGGTTTTTCTGGTTTTGCTGGCTGCAGCAGGCTGAGGGACTTCTCTCCCTTTCCAATCTGCACTCAGTCAGCCTTGCACGCACCCTCCCCAGGGCTAGCCTGGCAGGGCCTTGGGTGAGGGATCCAGGCCTTCTGCAGAGTGCACTTTCCCCAGTTGCAGGTGTGCACACTCAGCCAGGCCACCTCTGGCCTGAGGGTTCAGGTGAGCACCCTTCTGAGTGCTATGGGGGTACGCAGGGCTTCCCACGTGTCCTTGGAAGCACTGCCCAGCTGCGTGGGAAGGAGGCGGGAGTGATTTCTACAGGAGAATTCCCCAAACAGTGTCTCTTTATTCACTTTTTCTGTTTCAGAAATTTCTCCTGCTCAAGCATGCTACTCCATACAGCGGCCTGGCCTCTGGCACAACCCAATTCTCCAGCCCGACCAGGGACTATTGGGGTCAGGGCCTGTCACAGCTGACTCTCAACTCTCCCCAATCAGCATCCACATACTTTGTGGGTGCTCACAGCCCCCGTGTGTTTGCCACTTAGTCCTTATTCCCCTCTCTGTGACTTCAAGCAACCAGGTCTCTCCCGTTGCTGCTCAAACCTTGTTTGGCTGGGGAGGAAGCAGTTGACCCAGCCCTCTCCCAAGAACCGTGTGGCAGACCTGGTGGGTGCCAGGCCTGGGGCTGCAGCCTCCCTGGTCCCCACCTGGTCCCTGGGACCTTATTGTCCTAAAGTGCTCTCCTTACCATCTGGTTTCTCAATATCCACTACAATTTTTGGTCTCCTATTTTCATGTATGCTGGGGTACTGTTAGCTGTTTGCTCTGTTCCTCTGTAGATGGGCTAGGTCTTTCTCCCATATGTAGGGGGAAGTAGAATCTGTTCCCTCCTACCTCACCCCCATCCTCCTCCTCATTTCTTTAAAAATAGATAAATAAATCCCCTTGGCAAACTGGAAATATAATGAAAGTTTATCAAATTAATAAAGAGCATCAGAAAAATCTACAGACAATACCATACACAATAGTTAAAGACCAAATGCTCACCCTCTAAAATTGGAAACAAGAATGTCCAATATTAAAACTTTTATTTAATATTATACTAGCATATGCAATAACTCAAGAAAAAGGAATGAAGTGTGTAAAGATTGCAAAATAAGCTAAACAGTTGTCAACATATATAAAATATTAAGTACATGCAAAAAACCTGATAAATCTATAAAGATTGCAGTATGAAAATATATACAAATTTCATTTGTTTCTATCTGCTAGCAATAGAAAATAAAATTTTAAAAATATTTATAAAAGTTAAAAATAGAAATTAAATTGTCAAAAACTTAAGAAAAAACTTCTATACTAAAAACTAAAAGGTAAAATGAGGGTAAAAAAAGCACTGCTGAGAGAAAATTTAAACAGTTGAAATAAGTTAAGAAATATCCTACATGTAGACATTTAGAGATTTGATACTATTTAGATGTTCATTCGCCCCATATTGTTCCATGGATTCAATAAAATCCCTTTGAAATCCCAACAAGCATTTTTGTAGAAATTGCCAAATCGAGTCTTAAATTTTTACATGGAACATACAAAGGACCTAGAATAGTCAAAAATACTTTAGAAAGAAAAACAAAATTAGAGGGTTAACACTCCCAAATTTTGCTAGTGATTGTGAAACTACAGGAATCGAGACAGTGTGGCATTAGCCTAAGGACAGAACAGAAGAGACCCACCTACATATAATCAGATGAGGTTTTAACAAACTCCTCATTGAGATACCATAACAACATAAATCCTACACTTGACCTACTCACAGAATTGTGCAACCATCAACAAGTAATTGTTAGAACATTTCATTATCCCAAAAGAAAACCCCATACAATTAGCGATAGTTCCCCCTTTGACCCCATGTCCTTCCTCACACCCCTCAGCAACCACTAATCTACCTTCAGTCTATATATAGCTGCTTATTCTGGACATTTCCTATAAACAAAACCATACAATATGTGGTGACTAAGTTTCTTTAATGTAGCATAGTGTTTTCAGAATTCATCCATGTTGTAGGATTATCAGTACTTCATTCCTTTTGATGGCCAAATAATGTGTCATTGTAAGGATATATCATATTGTCTTTAACCTTGAATCAGTTGATGGACACTTGGATTATTTCCACTTTGGGGGTATTATCAATAACGGATGTTATAAGCAACCCTGTGTAAGTTTTTGTGTGAACATATTTTTCATTTCTCTTGGGTGTATTAGGAATGGGATTGCTTGGTCCTATGCTAATTCTACATGTAACTTTTTGAGGAACTTCCAGACTGCTTTCCAAAGCAACTACATCCTTTTACATTCCTAACAGCAGGGTATAAAGTTCCCAATTTCTCCACATCCTCACCAAAACTTATTATTTTCTATCTTCGTTAACACAGCCATCATAGTGGTTGTGACATGGCATGTCAGTATGGTTTTGATTTGCATTTCCCTGATGTCTGATCAATTGATTTTTGACAAAGATAATCGAATGAGTAAAGGGTAGACTTATTCAAAAATGTGTACTGAAACAACTGTTTATCCATAAACACACCCACCCACACACAAACCCTTATGTCACACAAACAAAAATTTTTGTCTTGAAATGGCTCACAGACCTAGCTGAAGAGCTATGTATTGTAATTATAACAAACATTACCAGTATTATCTAAAATGTTCATGGTGATTTGAACACATTCCCACAGCAATGTAGGAAGGTAAGTATCCCGCACTGATGTGCTATGATTTTTTATTCCAAACAAATAAATTTAGATCTGTCATGTTCTGCCCTTCTGCACCCCCTGCCTGTCTTCCTTTGTCCTAGATGAGCACGGTCATGTCATGGCTGCTTGGTGACAACCCGTGCCCTGGAGCACAGGCCTGGGCTTGGACCACATTGTCCCACGCTGGTGCCAGGGCCCACGGTGCTGGGACAACGGAGGAGGCTTCTCCTCCACTCTGGCGCCTCAGCCACTTACCCTTTTCCACAAGTCTGAGCTAATGACTCTGCTGATGTGCAACAGAGGATTACACTAAGCCGCTCTTTGTAATGCTCGCTTGACTGAGGATGAACTCGGGATGAAACAGTGTTTGTAAATGTTCTTCCAGAAATCACACACCATTGAATTTGTCAAATATTTATATTGAGCAACTAGCAGCTACCAGCCTGTCTCTCTACCCATATCTATCCATAACCCCCCACCCTCTTGCCCTATACTATTTTGAAAAGCTTCAGATATAACCCATAGCCAGGTAGGATATAATCTCACTCAGAAGCAATGAACGAGATTCCAAAAGAGGGTCCTGGTGTTATTTATTGATTTCGCAGGGTTTACATTCAGTTGTTCAGCATTAGCCACAGGCAGGGTTTAAAGGCTCCTGGCTCCCTGCAGCCTTTTCAGTTTCTACTCTACTCCCCCCCCCCCCCCCCCCACCCAGACCCTAACATAACTTTGGGGCTATTATTTATTTTTGAGGTTGTTGGGATTCCTCCTGGCTCCATTGTAAGATAGTAATAGCTTATCTTTAGCAAGGAGCATCTTCAAACTTCTATCTTGCTGATAAAAATCATTCTATACAGAAATCCTCCATAGTCACTGTTCCAAAATCTCCTTCAGGAACAAGAATGGGCATAAACCAGAGTGGGAAGGAAAAAAACAGATATTCATACCTGTCCGCATGTGGATAAATATGTCACAGGCCCCGATCTTGAAAAGTTCAGCCTTTACCAAGGTCAGAAGCAGACACGAGTAACTCAGTGGCACACGCTAGAATGGGACAAGCTGAGAAAAGAAGGGACACAAGGGACTTGGTGGCACGGGGAATGGGACAGCTTGCCTTGACTGGATGGACCGGAGAAGCCTTCAATCGGGGGCTGGGCCTTGAGAGACAGGAAGAGGCAAGGCCAACAGATGCCTCAGTGAAAGCACAGAAGCTGTAACAAGCATGCTGCTTCAAACCCAGCACCACTTCATGGTCCTAAACTGCAACAATTAGAGCAAAGCTCCGAATTCGGAATTGCAGGACTAATGTTCCGCCCCACAGAAGAAACCAGAGGGTGTTTTGTTAAGATAATCAGAGGGCATTTTTCAGTTTGTCATCATCCCTCATTTTCCAGCTCGGGCCCCAGCGCACACACTGAAATCTCGGTATTTCCAAAGGTCTCTGCACACGAAAGACAACGATGGGCAATTTAGAGTTGGGAAAACGAGCCACTCGGGACGCTCCCAGAGAGTAGCAGTTCTGGGCATTGTTAATTCTGACCCTGTGGCCAGAAAGTCTGAGGACACTAGCGTCGGCATAAGCATCCCTTCCAGCTCCAAATCTGCAGGGGAATGGCTTCATAATGATCAGGCCCCGTGAGGCCTTGGTTTCTCGCACATGTGGGAAGGTGCCCGGAGGCCTGGTCTGATAAACTGGGCTCTCCGTGTCGAGCATGCAGAACCAGGTTAGGAGAGGTGACAGGTCCAATTGCTGTTAGTGCCAAGAAAAGGATGATCTCACTTTCCTTACAATTAAAGCCGGTAACCCCACCCCCACCCCACATACACGCACACACACCCATTAACACTGCATTGGGGAAAAATGCAAGCAAAAAATAAAACAAAGAACAAGCACAAAAGTGGAGAAAACAAACAGTCATCTGCAAAAGGAAGACGCTGGCTCAGGTGGCTGTTTTTGGTAGCGAATGGGCAAGCCTGCTTGCAGCAATCCAGTGTGAAACTCAGCACTCTGCTGCAGAGATGGAAAAGGACAGGACAGGGGCCATCGTTAAACACTGCTGGTCAGGCGAACTCAGAGATCTAGGGAAATTCTCAGAAGGCAGCACTGGCTTCAGGTTCCAGCTGTAACTGCCAACATAAAGAGAGAGCGCAGGAGACCACGGGCCGGGCAGTGCAGAGCAGCTGGACGGTCAGAGGTCCCCGGACCCAGTCCTTGGGAACGGCACATGGGTTCAATCTTCCCACCCAGAACCTGGCCTGCTTTTCCCCCTCAGTCCACTAAAAAGGACGAGCATTTGTCTTCCACTTGTTTGACTCTATGGGGTGGGTGTGTGTACACACGCACATCTACAAGCCATGAGTGCAGGCATTTGAATTTTGTGTGTGAACGTGTAAACATTAAGTGAGAAGTGGGAAGACCCGGGCACTATGAGAAAGGGAACAACCAGATACACACGCCGTTGATCCCCGAAGACAGACTCCCTCCTCACAACACTCTAGTACCCCCTGTGCTGACTTCGGCTGTTTCTTCCCCAACCTCAAGCCACAGTGACGGGTGCAAGTTTTGCTTCTACCTATTGGGTTGGCCAAAACGTCCATTACATTTTTTTCCATAAAATAAAAGACATTTTTCATTTTGACCAATAACTTATGGATTTGGGTATTCTGAGTATGTCAGCTATCTCCCACTACTGGCTTCTAGTGGGTAGAAGCCAGGGGTTCTGCTAAACATCTTCCAATGCCTAAGATAACCCCCACAGCGAAGAATTATTTGGCCATAATGTCAACAGTACCAAGAAACTTTGCAAACCACTTTTGACACACTCAGTCACAGCACCTTCTCCATACACTGCACAAATCTTTCTTTGCATTTCAGCTGTATTTTTCACCTTTTTGAAATAAAGCACAATATGTCAAAAAATGTTGCATTGCTTCTTCCATCTTCAATATCAAAATGGTTGCACAAAAACTCACCAATTTTGAAAAGTTTTTTAATGCATGCTGATATGACAGCTGTCACAATACAATCTAACAAAATTGTTTCAAATGAAGTTAAAGACGAGGTGCTACTAGAGCCATCTTACAGAAAAAAACAACGAACTTTTTGGCCAACCCAACATGTTCAATATATGTTCCAGGACTCAGAAATAGATGGCCACAGGCCACGCCCCTGCAGTAGGGAAGGTGTACCATAGTATCCTTGCCTTCAACCAACTTCTCAAGCAAAGACAAGGATGGCAAGTTAGAATGCCATTAGCCATCGTACCCAACACTGCAGCAAAAATGTGCAGACATGGAACCCTACCTGCTCTCCCCACTCTCATTCTGATCTGGTTTCCTGTGCTGGACAAATGATCTTCCTCCCGCACCGGCCAACTTGTCCATGGCTTTAGCTGATGCCCATGGAGGATATGACTTCATTCTCTTGTCTCCCCAGGAACTCCCCATCACACTCCAATACATGGCATTCAGACACCACCTTGGAATACAGACCAGACGGATATGTCCAACACTTCTTTAACCACAGAACTTTAGAAGTGGGGGAGAGAAATCTTGAAACGACCTAGTCGTATCACATCAATTCAGATGAGTTATTAAAAGGCAAATCAAAACTGGGTGGCAAACATAGGGCTAAGAACAAGCAAGATCTGTTTATTTCTCATCCAGGGAACTTACTGCTTCCTCTTTCCTTCTGCCCTATAGTCAACCCCGTATTCAGAGAACATTAATGGCTTACAGTGTATGCATTATAACAAGCACTGAAAAACAGAAATGTGTGTATAAAAGTCAATAAGGGAAGGACCCCTGCCCGCAGGAAGTTCAATGCTCAGCTAAGGACGTGAAACAGAGTTAAAACAGAGAGTATGCCATATACGTGAGAGTCAGAGCACATTACCTGCTTCTCACCGTAACTCTAGAACAAAAGAAATCCCACAAAAACGCACAGAGATCAGTCACTTATAATAAAAATGAGAAACATAAATGCTCACTAGAATTACAAAAGTATTTTATTATCTATATGGGGAGAAGCCATCAAAAATAAATGATTTTCAAGAGAATCTAGATGTTTTTTATGAGTCATACGGCTATTTTGCAATAGCATTTATTATATAGTACTTATACCATTGGAAAATATGGATTTTATTTTCTAGGAACAGGTGTGGGTGTGTGTGTGTGTGTAAAATAAAGGTTATAGGCTTGGTATCTATGGTATGCAAAATAATGGGCCCTAAAGATGCCCACTTTCTAATCCCCTGGATCTATGAATGTTACAGGGCAAAGGAGAATTAAAGTTTCAAGCGAAATTGAGATTGCTCCCAGCTAATCATAAAATAGAGAGATTGCCCTGCATGATGTGGGTGGCCCCAGTGGAATCACAAGGGTCTTTAAATGTAGACACAGGAAGGAGAAGAGCCAGTGTCTGATGATGCAACAGGGGTCTCACCCCCAGCCATCGCTGGCTTTGAAGATGGGAGGGAGTCCCAGCCACGGAATGCAGGCAACCACCAGAAGCAGCTGGAAAGGAAAAAGAAATGGATTCTCTCCCGGAGTCTCCAGGGGGAACGCTGCCAATGCTGACACCTTGACGTAACCGAGTGCGACCGATTTTACACCTGTGACTTCCAGAATCATAACCTAATAAATTTGTGTTGTCTTAAGCCACCAAGCTTGTGGCAGTTCGTCACAGCAGTGATAATAGGAAACCAGGACAGTGTCCCAGTGTCCAATGGTCTTCGCAAAGTTATGATGGCAGTTGCCCCCATATTCTCAGTCCCATCCTCCATCCCCTCCTCCCTCTGTCCCTCCCCCTCACTCCCTCCCCCTCCCCCACTTCCTCTTTGAAATTTCCAGGATACTTTATTTGCCTTTTCCACCCCTCTTCTAATTTTAGACCTCTCTTCTTTATGTTCTACATTAATACTATTTACATTCCATTGGAAATAAAATCTGCTTTGGTTTCTCTCCATTTTTCCTCTCACCCACTTTTTCTGAATACATAAAAGTCCCACAAAAACAAACAAAAAAAAAGTCAAACAGTCCTTGGGAGAAGGAGGGCAAGAGGTTGCAAATTTCACCAGTTTTTACTTACATACTTTGTCTCTTATCACAATAATTTTCTAAAGAACCTAGTTTGGAATATGGAATCCTCACGCCGACCCCAACAGGATCATGCAGGTTACAACTAATTTAAAAATTATTCCAAATAATATAGAAAATGTTCAAATACAAAAATGAAATGAAAACAATTTCCGTTCAGGTGCAATACCTTGAAATCAACCTTTCGGTGCTTATTGATATTCGTTCTACTCACCACACAAAATGTCTATTAAAGAACAAAAGAAAGAAAACAAACGTAAAAGGATTTAGAAAAATCATCCCAGTTGTGTAAATAATGCAGTTTGAATATACTTGAATTGGCTGTTCACATTCACTTATAAAAATGCAGCGTTCCTTTAAGCTGAACACTAATCCCGTCTCGAGCAGGTCTGCATGTGCGCTTGGGAACAGAGATGCCCGAGTTCAGCAGCCCATCTGAGTACCCATCCATCACAAACTGATAGTGGCTGGGAAGTGAGATGCTTTTGATGCAAATGGGCCAGTGTTCTATCAGAAAACATGTTCACCCTTTTTTAATATAAGAGGTTTTTCTCTCACTTTTAATATAGACATAATCATAAAGAAAATTTCAAAACATTCATTGCAAAGGACACCTTCAGAGAAACCCATCAAGCTTCCAAATTCCTTCTCATTGAGGGTGTGCGGGTACGCCTTCCCTATACAAGAAGTACATACCCAGTAGGATAGGTTGTAAAAATTTATTTCCAAGCAGTCTTGAGACTTGAAGTTTTGCTCTCCATGATTTGATTTTTTTATTTGGCAAACTAAAAGTATACTTAACTCATAAGGCACTAAACATGTAAATTTTATCCAAGGAGATAAAAAAATATATTTTTGCAATTCAGGGAACACATAAGAAAATTAATCAACAACTGTTATGCTTCCTTCCATATCTATGCCTTTTAAAATGTGGGATACAATAAATGCCTCATATTTGGAAACACACAAGTAACATTTATTAGTATTCTATATTGAGAATGTTAGAGATGAAAGAGGGAAATTTCTTGCACGTTCAAGGAACATGTGACTCCAACCCCATTAACACTACCTCGTTCCAAAATAACCTCTTGTCGGAATGAAGTGAGACCTCAGCAGGAGAGCCCAGCGGGTCCTCTATGCACGCCGCCAACACCTTCCTGCACTCAGTAAAACTGAGCGCCAGTGAAGCATCGGGCACCGTGCTGGTTCTTTCCTCAGTGTGGCCTTCTGAATAGGATAACATCTACACAGAACATTATTGGCCCATTTCACAGAAGAGGCGAGAGCATTTTAACAACAGAGCTAACTTTCTATGCCCTCACTAGGTGACTCAGAGTACATTTAACCCTCACAACCTTTGCACGAGGTCAGTGCTTTTATTGTTCCTACTGTACCGAGGAGCAAACTGGAACCTAGACAACTGAATAAAGTAGCCACGATTTACGTAGCAATGTTAACAAGGAGCCCATCCTGGATTTTGTTTGATGCTCTATCCCAAGCTCTTAATCTCTATGTGATTTGTCAACAATGAAAAACAATGAAGAAGTAAAGTTGGGGTTTGCACCCACATCGCTGACTCCAAAGCCTAAACAATGACTTTAGTGGCAGAGGTAAGATATGTAATCCAATAATTATTATGCAATAAGAACAGTGTGTGAGCATTTAAGGCAAGGCAGGCTTTACAAAGCCAGTTTTCAGGCTGAGATTTCAAGACAAAGATAAGTTAAACGAGAGACAACCAAAGGGAATGGCATTTCAGCAGAAGGAAGGTGTGTCCCAGCAGCACACGTACAGGTAAGCAGCGCTTATATCCAGGGCACTACAAGACTCCAGTATAACGCAAACATAAAATTTCTACTCAGACATGGTGGGAGGTGAGACGGGAAACCTACATGGAGATCAGCTTGTACTCTCCTCTTATGAAGTTGGAGATATTTGCCGTGAAAAGAATGGCGGGTGCGCTGGCGAGAGCCTACGGTTCCCCACCTGTGTTCTGAGGCGCCTGTAGACGGATGGGACAAACGACGGCCGAGCAATGGGGCCAGCCTCCGTCGTCCCGCTTGCACAGTCATGGGTAAGCACTAGCAGGGAACCTGACGACCACCTAAGATTAACTCATTCAAAAATGTGTTGGAATGTTAGAGAAAGACTGGATTAGTTCACGCAGAAGTTACCCATTTAGCCTTGGCTGGTGTGGCTCAGTGGACTGAGCGGGGCCTGCCGACCAAAGGGTGGCTGGTGTGATTCCCAGTCTAGGACACTTGCCTGGGTTGCAGGCCAGGTCCCCAGCAGGGGGCGCGCGAGGGGCAACCGCACATTGATGTTTCTCTCCCTCTCTTTCTCCCTCCCTTCCCCTCTCTAAAAAATAAAGAAATAAAATCATTTTTTAAAAAGTCCATTTAGCAAGAACACAATTTGGAGAGGGAAAGCCTAGCGCTGCTCACTGACGCCTGCGCAGGCGGAGATGCTGGCGGTGGAATTGTGTGTTTATGATAATTCCGCTATTGCGGGGCAAGGGAGGCCACCTACCAGGGAATTGCAGTAATTAGATGAGGAGAAAGTGATTGTTCCATAAAACTCAGCTAAAATGTTACAGTGGAGCAGAGAGACATGAAGAATAGAGAGTATTTCCCAAATCAGAAAAGATTGTTTTATTGTCTATTTTACAAGCATCGTTAGGACGTTAAATTGAAAGCAAATCTAGCTGGCAAGCAGTAACATCCCAGATTTGGCCATCAAATTAATTCTGTTGTAATGAAATGTGAAATTTGACTGAAATGAAAAGGAATTGAATGTGGGCTGCCTAGGCTGGTGGCTTTCAATGATAACATAACATAATCCACATCCTTTTGTTAAACATAAAAATAAGTGCTGAGCAAACAGAGGCAACTACTGAACAAGAAACATCAAACGAGTTGCCAGCCTGGAGATTTACAAGGCTTACCTGGGGGTCATCAGAAAAGCGAGGGTGTCCAAATGCATCATTTTTCATGTCATCTACAGCAGAGAGCTATAAGTGATCATAGCCACAAATTTAGGCTGATGCTTCATGGAATGCGGTCAAGCATTAAAGTTGGCCAACAGTTTACTTCTGCGTAAGTTAAAGTTTCAAGATTATTTCTACGATGGTGTTACGCTTGCTCTCCCGCTTTAAGATAAAAAGAAACTGGTGAAATGATAGCTAGCAACATGGGTTCTGTTGGAGGAGGAAGGATATCTATGCATTTAATGTTTCCAAGGCTTCTCTCCATTCATATTTTAGCTTCTCTCATTGAGAGAGAACTGGCCATACACTTATCCATTTCTCGACTTCCCTGCACAGCAGGAAGTGATACAGGCAGGCTGTCCAACCTCATCCAAAGTTCACTTTTGAACCCAGGGCAAGAAGAAACGTGGCACCAGTTTCTGCCCTCTGTTATAACTTTTTTATATGAATGGCATATTAAAATGGTAATATGTGGGGTAGATTGGGTTAAATAAAATAGGTTGCTAAAATTAATTCTACTTGTTTTCTTTTTTGTAACATAGTTACTAGGCAGTTTTAAGTTATATATGTGCCTTGCACTGTATTTCTACTGAATGATGCTGATACAGACAACAGCATGGAACATCCGTCCGCTCTTTTGGTGACATCGTGCTTACTGTAACTGAGCAGCAATACTGGTAAGTATGCTTAGCCAGAGGCCTTTGTAAGACACATGATCCCCAGAAATTGGGAGAACCTGCAGAGGTGTAAAAGCCTCATGCATTGCTGAAGGTCTTCGGAGTCAAGAGTTCTGGAGCATCCCAGGACATCCCCTACAAAGCAGAGACTGCGTTATTGCACCTCATACCACGGGCCACTGAGAAAAAAGTACATCAGTGGGCCTCTTCAGTGTTTAGAGATATTCCCCTCTTGGGACTACTATTCTAATGAGTTTGTTGGGTGACATAGAAGAGTGTTAATTTTTTAGTTATTCCAAGAACAAGGAAAAGCTCTATATTAGGTCTAGCCTGCAGTGAAGAAGCCCCATAGCTTGGTCCATACAACCTGCCAGATACCATGTGGTAGCATTCAGGCTGATTTCACTACACTTACAGACGAAGCTCAGTAGAAGCTCAATCATATAGGAGATGTCCTACCAGAAGCCAGTAGGGTTGTGAAGGATGGTCAGGATGTAGGTAGAGGAAAGATCAGAAAGTTACTCCTGATTGAGAGGCCAATGAGAGTGCAGACAGAAAAAGGAGTATAAAAGGTTTAATTAGAGAGAAACGCTTGTACTATTGTTCTGGTTAGAGGAGACTGTTTGTAGAATATGGAAATGAGTAGGCAAGGGATAGTAATCGGCTCCTGAATCCCCAATAAAGCCTGGTTCTAACTTCGTCAGAGTGAGAAGTATCTCAAAGAGGACTCATTATGCATACAAAAAATTACCTTTCTCAGTGTTCTCTATTTCACTAAGTGCCCCACGCCAGTGCTCAGGCCAGAAACTAGGAGCTATCCTTGATGTTTGTTCTTCTTACAACTTTAGCATTTTTTAAATTCTAAATTATTAAATCCAAGCAATTATTAAATTTTGTAGGTTTTACCTCCAAAAAACATTTTCAATTCCATTTCCTTATCTCTGTACCTACTGCCCACTCTCTCTCGAGTTTTGAGACCCTTGATGAAATGGTGTGTTTCCTATTTTCCTCCAGCTCATGAATTTGCATATAGCAGACAGATGCTCAACCACTGCCGAGCACATTCACTGTACCAAGGCACAGTCATAAACACATTTTTAAAACATTGTTATGAAGGTATTGTCTCCATTTTGTAGAAAAGGAAATGAAAGCTTACAGACTAAATTATTTGTCCAGCTGGTAGAGGTGGGATTTGAATCGAGACAGGCTTACTCGAGAACCAGCACGCTTAGCTTCACACCGTGCTGCCTCCCCCATGCCTACAGGGCTCCTTCGTCTGCAATGTCCTCGCCTTGCCAGAGAACACAGAGGCACTTCCTGGGCCTTCTGGCAACACTGGAAACCCAAGACTCTCTTTCCCTTTGGGGTTTTGATCCTGAATTAGAGATCAGCTCGGATAAGAACATAAAGAATTTTAGTGGTAACAGCATCATTCAAGCTGATTAGCTTAACAAGGAAGCAGCCCGGTGGCTTGTAACAATCAGTACTGTGGCTACTCTGAAAAACGTGCCGCTGAACCCTCCTGCCACAGGACCCCGACTTGCTATCCTCCTGGACCCATCACAGTGTTTACATAACTTCCCCAAAGATGGAAGGCTTATTAATAAGCAAAAATAGTCTGACCCTTCCACCCAAAGTCAAGGCTTGGATGAGGCCAGTGAGCCCACTGGGACTGACCGAGGCATTTTTCTCGAGCATTCACCCTGCACTTGTGTAAACCTGAGAATGAGCACTGCCTTCCATCTGCACCGTAGGTGCCTCTTTGCCCCACCCTAGTTCTGGCCCTGCCATAACCGATACTCCAAAAGGAAGAGTCAAACTTTTTGTTTTCCCAAGCTTCATGTGAGGATACGTTTACTGATTTTAGAGAGAGAGGAAAGGTGGGAGAGAAACATTGATGTGAGAGAGAAACATCAATTGGTTGCCTCTGGTATGGCCCGACTAAGGAATGGCACCCATAACTTCGGTATGTGCCCTGACTGGGAATCGAACCCACCACCTTGTAGCACACAGGACAATGCTCCAACCAACTGAGCCACCCAGCCAGGGCAAGAAGGGTCAAGCTTTCAATGAAAGTTTTAGATCTCCTCCTTGCAGGGTTTTCAGGTTGAATCTACGTACAAAACTAGCATAAAAGGGGCACTATCTCTGGTTTGAATATTCACGCTAACCTACCCCTTTCCCTGGCTTCAGCTGAAAGTGTGCGAATAAATGAAAGTCATGGGAACCATCTCAGTACCTTTTGTCAAAGCTTCATGATACCTGTGACACTTTCCTAAATCCTCTCCATCTTCACTGTCTCTCCTCTGCCATGGTCCCCTGTTCTGTGCCTGTGATGGAGATGGATTCGTGCCCACCGCCTACTCCCTCTGAGTTGGGCTAGGTCAAAATGGAAACCTTTCCTTTATTCCTTTCTTTGTTATTAAAAATCAGAAGAATGGATCTGCAGTGGTGAACTTTTCTGTTGTTGAAGCAAATTACCCAACTCCACGCCCCTTGATATTTTTAAAATTCTGATTCGGTGGCACCCCATAATCCACATACCTTATTTATATATTTCACTACATATCTGAAAACTATTATGTATAGATCTGGCTACTGAGACAACAGTTATCACCTTATACATTTTTAATCAGTTACCCCAAACTGCAATTTCAAAGCTAGAGGCAGAAACTTATGTCCCAACTTGTGCTTTCCGGTTAATAATCTTTCCCTGGTCAATAAAACGGCTTGTGGAAGAAGGGTTTACTCAGGCACCATCACGCCGCATCAATCACACTGGGAAATTTAAGGTTCATGGAGCCACCCTTCTGCTTCTTGCCCCCCAGCCTAATACCAAGTGTCTTCAGTGAGATGTGGTTGTTATTAAAGTCTTTCTCTTTTGGCAATTGCAATTCTGAAAGGCATATAGCACTTTTTTATGGCCTAGCAGTTCCACTCAATGATAAAACATCATGGCTTAATATTTCGCATAGAATATGGAAAAGCCCCAGAGGGGATAATTAAGCTCTCCAGACTGGACACTGGAATCCCTCATGAGCCAGCGATGAAATGGGGACTCTATTATTCAGCTTATATAACACGGGTTCTAGTCGCTGACTCAAATGACTTGAACGTGTTGGCTCCTCTCAGCCATTCTTTATTCTTCAAAAGAAACCTGCCATGAAGCTAGAATAATTTAGAGAAGCAAACTTTAAATAATGGAAGTGGAGGAGCAGCATTAACTCAGAGCTGCATCTTACCTCAATGAATCATGCTGCCTCACCAACCCAATCAATGGGCATTGATATACAATCCATATTCTAAAATCTATTTCATCATCATGCATTTTCTTTATTTAGAATTGTAATTGCCTAAGACTTTTACTTCAGTGAAATAATTATGCATCGGGGACCACTTCAATCCTCTAAATAAGGCCCATTGTTTTTCTTTCCCCCATCAGAAGAGCCCCCCAAAATTTGATCAGGAGGAATTTTAATTCCTTTCAGCCACATTTCAAATGTCTGTTTCTGAATTTATTTTATGCAAACTTTAGGGTTAGCATTTGATGAGATGCTTTTTAACTTTTTTACATCCACAATACTTTTGCCCGCTTTTAACGCGCCAAGCCTGACAGTGTGTGCACCGCACATACCTTTGTATTTTACTGTTCCCTCATTTTTAACACTAACTTTCCCTCTTCATTTTCTACTTGCTCCACTGGGCTCCCTAACACACAATTTACAGCCCCGGGAAAACCCATAGCATTGCCTTCAATTACTGTGTGTTGCTGCTTTGGGATTCACAACTTATCCCTGTTCCTTAAAAGTTTTTAAAATATCTTTCGAGACGTGATGTGTTTCCATAGAGACTCAGTTGGATAAATCATTTTGTATATATCTCAGGTCATTGCGGAACTCTTTGGAAAGAGGTTATAATATTACTAGACTCTAGTGTTTTTGTACATACAGTTTCTGAGAAGGTAGAAACTGACAGTAGTAATAAAGGCTTCCAGAGAGATCTAGAGATTGGGTAGAGGAGGTTGACAAGAACTTCGAGGGCCTAGACTCTATCATATAAAAAATAGTTTACATACAGCACAGAGGTTAAGGATGTCTTCCACATAAGTTGAAGACAATAATTATCGCAATCTTCATAAGCATTTTATAGCCCCAGTGCCTTGTATATGAATTCACTCATTTATTCAGCAAATACTTTCCAAGCAGCTACGAGTCCCAGAGCTGACAAGGGCAAATATCTCATTCACAGGAGCCTTGAAGAAAATGATCTGTGATTCTGTCATTCGGGCTTTGTCAGCTTGCTCCAATACATTTTTTTTTCTAGCTGAAATTTCCCTCTGCTTGACATTCTTGCCCAGTTCTAAACCCTTACCTAACCTTCAGGGAGGTTGATCAATTTTAGGCCTTAATGCTAGCCTTCCTAGAATGTTCTTCCCTCAGTGAGGAATACCACTGAGAGAACTGAGAATGAGAAGAAAAAGACTATTTGCTCTTTTCTGGAAGAAAGCTAGTAAACAGCGCCCCTCCAATATGTAAGAATTAGGTCAAATAAATGAGTATTTTTAAAGTGTTGCCATATGCCTACCAGCATGCTAGGTCTTAAGGGGAATCCAAGGAAGTACTATTCATTCAAAAGGTCTTTCTTCCCAAGGAAATACACAAATAACCTTGGGAGCAGTGATCATTATAATAAGAAAGCATTTAGCTGATCCTGATTTCTGTCCTCTCTAAAGGCTACAAACTCTAGCTTTTGGAGGTTATATTCAAGTCACATTTTAAGAGTGGGGAACATCTGATTCATTTGGAGCTGTAGTAGCAGAGAGATTGTTTGGTTTTAATGGCACTGGGAGAGGGAGGGGAGTATTAGACATTACAGTTTAGCTGAGGTTGGATCCAGGTTTCAAGTTTAAATTCCAGGAAAATCACATTCAGTGCATGAGCACACTCTTCATTCTCTTTCTTGGAAAAGACCAAGGTCTAGTCCAAAAGATTCATGCTCTCCTCTAACTTTGCCATAGTTCTTAATGTCAGTAGGCTCTGCTCTGGTCATGACCTTGGTGGAAAAAGATAAATAGAGAGGGCGAACAAGCGCTAGGACCCAGCTCCTCAATCACAGCTCTGTATTTCTATTGACTCTCAACATTTCCCTCCTTTAGCTGACACCAACGTTTTGAAGACAGGTTTTGAGTCCATATGCTTTATGCTAGGAAATATCAAAATGCCTAAGCAAGATTAATGGCTCCTTCCTGACTTTACTTCTGAGTAGAGGAGATAATATATTTACAAAAACTTTAAAAGCAAACATAAGTACATGCCAAGGTGACAGACAGATCAATGTCCCAAAGTTCTAGAGAAGCTGAGTTCAAAACTGAACAATCGAGAGAAAACTACAAGGAGCCAAATCTGTTTGCTGAAGCTGTAAATCAGGGTGATTATATGTAAAAAGATTTCTCCCTTTAAAGAAACAGTCTGGATAATAAAGATATGAGTTTGAGGAGTCATAAAGTATCACGTGGACTTTTCCCTGCTCTCATTCTTACATGAATAGCTGAAAAATCCCTTCACAGACCACATAATTCAACAGCTGTGCAAACAAAGTCAAAGTGATGTGTCTAATTGAATCTCCAATATTCAAGTCAATCTGTGAAATGTCTTACAACTGCTTTCCAATTTGTACCCGAAGTCTCATCTGAAGGTGATAATGGTGAGGACATCTACGGTAGAAGGCAGGCAGGCTGCTGTCACCATTTAAAAGCCCTTCATTTCTGACAGTCTAGCACAAACGCGGGGGAAGGAGGAAGAAAAAACAAGCCCACCCTTGAAACACCGAGACCGTTTTCCTATCAAACTGCTCTTTTATTATAAAAATGAACCACTCTCCAGTGATGTGCTGAAAGGGGCAAAGCAAAAACTCTCCAGCTCCCAATTTCTAGAGAGATCTGAACCCTTCGTAGGAACTGCTGACTTGAGGCCTTGAAGAGAAATAAGAATGTCTGAACATTTGTACTAAGAGAAGTGTTTGGCCACTAAATTTAAGAGCAAAAAGGCTTTCAAAGTTTCCAAAGTTTCAGGGGACTTTTTTTTAATACTTCCCCCCCAACTTTAGAATTTTACATTATTGATAATCCTATTCCAGCCTATGAAAAAGAGTCATTTGGCTTAATAATAACTTCATGGCTTGTATTTGCTTATGTACTGACTCTGTACAAGGTAGGTTTTAACCCAGGTATGAATGTGTTCTGCATTCAATTAGTAATGTCTGCCTTGGAACAGAAATAGATAGTAATGGGCATGAGAAAAGAAAGATTTTGAGATGCCTTACATTGAATCACAGCAGTCTGGAGGGTGGGAGGAGGAGGTAAGAAGTTAATCAGTTAACAGAGCCATGGGGAAAAACCAATGAAGTTCACTCACATTCCTGAATGCATGTTAAAACTTTGGCTCCGCTTCCAGGTGGCTATCGAAAAAAGAACAGCTGACCACCGGAAGCCACCACATCTGGCTGACACATGAACATTCTGGTCTATTGCCCACAACCAATCCAAAAGCAGCAAACACTTCCTTACAGACTATGAGCCAATCCCAGAACTGTCCTTGTCCCACCCCCTTTATCCACAGCCAGTGTAAATTCTTTCAAAAAGAGTTTCCATCTTTCTTCCCCAGGCTCACATATAAGAGGGGCCCATCAGCCCCAGGACGGTGGACACGTTTGTCTTCTCCATCTGTCCCCGGTGGTTTAGAATGTATATCCCAGGACCTGGTTCTTTTTCTGGCTGGCAGGTGGCTCAATATATCCTTTCTTTTAGGAGAACTTTCAGTCTCGAAGGTTTTATTGTTGTTGTTGTTCTTCTTTATCAGGCATCATACTCTGGTTGTCCAATGTGATTTAATCTGGTAATTTTATCTGCCCTATATAAAGGTGATATAGCCTGTAGGCTAGGAATTTAGGTTCTGGAACCACAATGCCTAGGTTCTTACTACTTTCTATATCATTTCGCTAAGCTTCGCTTTCCTCATTTGTTAATGAGGATCCTCATATTTATACATCAGGGTTGTTGTAGATTACATTAGATATGGTAAAATAAAGACCTTGGCATGGCACCTTGCTGCATCATAGGTGCCAAACAGTATAATAATTATAATTGTTCCATTCCTTCACTATCAATAGCTTTAGAATTTTACAGTTGTGTTTTCAATGCAAACAAACTACTGTGGCTCTCCTCCTCATCATTGTTGCCATCATTATCATCACCTAAATTTACATTTTCAAGGCATTTTACATGTATTATCTCATCAAATATTTACTGATTGAACACCTCCAATAACAGGAACAGCTAAGACAGTCTCATTCAGAAATCAACAGCTTGGGTTACGAGACAGTTTCTTGTATTGATATTAAACAGATACCTGCCACCCTGGAAGTCTCACTCACTAGTCCTTGGTCTTTCTTACCTAGGGATTAAAGTCTGCTATGTCTTCCGATGTAATAGGTCTTTTGAAACTCAATGTGGTTGTTACTGCTATACACCTTCAAGTCTTCTCTAGGAAGTTACACGGAATCATGGAAATGCTCCTGTGGGTTTTTGTGGACTCTGAGGCATTGTCCCTTAGGCAGGGCAATCTGAATTTCTTCATGCACCTCCAGAATCGTGACCCCAGGTGGTACAAAGACCCCATCATGGATGGCTTACTTTGTTGAATCTCTCTCCCCACCTTCTCCAACCTGCTCTGTGTCCTTGGTGGCTGAATGTGGACCCTGTCAATGATTCTTTGGCCTTCTTTTGAGTTTGTGTGACTGGAAACACCAGCAGGAGATCATGGACTCCCTCCCACGGGATCACTCCAGGCTGGATCCAAGAACTGCTCCCGATGGGCCCAGCTTGCCCTCTGAGACTTGAGTAATCACTTCTCCCTGCTGTACCTTTAGATGTCCACATAAAAAAAAAAAAAAAATCTCCCTGTTCAATACTATTCCCAGGGCTCTTCACGATACCTAGTGATTTCCCTATACCCTGTACCTTCTTTGTAAGTTTATTAACTGCTCCCCAAAAGTACCCAGTTAGATTACACAATTCATTTCCTACAAGTTTCCTGGCTCATATACTGGTTTAGAGAAAGTGGGTTCAAATCCCAAATCCTCCACTTGTTTAATAGTATAGCCTCGGGGAACTTGAGATCCCAAAGTCTCCATATTCCCACTGCCAACTGGGATAATAAAAATACCTACCTCCTTGGAGGAGTTATAAGAACTGAGTCCATATGTATGTGAACCACTTAACTAAGAGCCAGGCACATAGTAAGCGTTTGATGAAACAGCTGTAACTGTTGTAGTTCTTTTTCATTCTAAGTTAAAAAAAACCACTCAGACTTTAAACCCAGGGAGGCAAAAGGGGAATTTATTTACAAAATGTCAAAAAGTAATTACATGAAGGGAGAAGAAAAAAATTATAAGGTAAATAAATATTTTAAAGTAGAATTCAATCACAGTAATTAGACTGAAACATATTTCTCACTTTTAGCTCAAGAAATCTCTGATGCTACAGAAATCCTTTCAAAGTAAACATCTGATGAGAATTTAGGAACACATTTCATTAAGGGGAGTTCAAATTCTAAATTAGAAATATAACAAGCTTTAGCTGATGTTTTTAAAAGTCCATTAAGATAAGAAGATCCCCAATACTAGTCATATTCATTGATTTAGTTTGATGAAAGTCAAAGATAAAAATGTGGAAAAAAAATAAGGATTAGACCAAATCCCATATAATCTTTCCAGTAGGATTACTTATGTCTGAGGGTTTTTTCTCATCTTAAGAGAGCACCTTGAAAATTCAGGTCTTACTGGGAACAAGAAGATAACATGAATCCTTTCAAATTTATTTAGTTTTTAAAAATAACCCACATTGGCTACATGGGAAAAAGGCTTAGTCTGAAAACAAACCCTGGGGCAACAAGAGGATCCACATTCATTACAGTCTCTGTCAATACCGTATTATTACTTCAGGTTCAAAGGAAAATCAATAGCAAGTCATTTGACTTTGTAACAGCAGAAATGCAAGATGCCACCAGCTGAAACATGGCTGCCTGGGAAGAGGTGGCTAGAAGCACCCCGTGAAGATGCCGTGAATGATTTCAGCACCAAGCGCAATAATTGTCTAAAATCCAGCTCTTACATGTGTGAATTATTTAGACACCTAAATGCCTTGATATAAATCTTAATATTTGACAAAGTCTCTCTCCTGAAGACCACATGCATTTGTTTCTGCTTTTATAAGTTTGTCAAAAGGCAAAAAAAAACAATAGCCACTGCCCACCCAACCAAGGGATATGTATTTCTCACAAGTAAAAAAAAAAAGTACAGGAATTTCATACCTATGAGCAGAGACAGGCCCAGCTCCTGGCATCCTTAGTAAATTATTAGCAAAATGTCATATGCCTTCTATTTTTCTGTATTTAGTTCACTCCTAAGATTCAATTCTCTTTCTATTGATAACTAGAAAATGGAAGTTTAGCTATTGGGTAGGATCGGTATCTGCCGTTTACAAGGGGGAAAAGCAGCTAACAAAAAAATAAAAAAAATAGAGGGCCCTTGAGACAATAAATATTTGTCCTCATATTTGCAGAGAGGAGAACCAGGACAACTTCTCAGATGACAAAGATAAAGTGTGCCTCCCATTCTAGGCATTAAGACTAGGAGAGCCTAGGTAGGCTGTGTAAGAAGTCATTGGAAATTATTTGAACTTCAAAGACCTCGAGGCAACATGTAATTCAACCCTCTTTAAGATGAGGAGCCTGAGGTCTGGGGAGGTCCATGATCTACTGAAAGGCTTACAGTTGTTAAAAAATAGTTATGACATCTGATTAGTCTATTCATTCATATTTCTTTATTCCTACTGCTCTCTTACTTTCTGATTAAATTTTTCCTTCTCATATGTTAAGGGCATTTGTTCTCCATAAAGACTTACAATACACTGACCATCTTAGTGCAGCAAAGTAGATTAATAAATTTGCATTCTGTTTTTAGAAAACAAACCACCAAAGCATGGAATTAATAACTTATTCCTGAAAAAAAAAATAAACTCATAAAATTAAGCTACAGAAAGCAAAGAAGGGTTAGATAGCGAATGTCTGTCTGCTGGCCAAAGGGGTGAGGCGGTGGCTGCGCCCACCAGCTAGTCTGTCAGCCAGCACCCAGGTCTTGAACGTTCACTCTGTAGATTCCTTGAGCCCCGCAATCATCGACCACTGTGGAAACTGCTGTCCTCGTGTCTAAGGAGAGTACAAAACAAGGAGGTCCCAGTCTGTGGGACTTCCTTCATAAGATCTCTGGCAACATTCTCACTTCCAAGGTGAGGAAGCAAGAGGAGGAATGAGGTGCAGCTTCGTAGAGAATGGTGAGTTTTTGCCTGTTTATGTTTGGGAGACATTCCAAACTCCCCTTTCATTGTCACTGGTTCCATGTCATACAAAGAACGTTGTTTTTATGGTATTTTTAAGGATTTTTAATCTCCTGGTCTTTCGTCCTATGGAAGAATCTGGCTCATTCTTAAAATACTGTTATCAACAGGTATTCACACTAAATAGTACCTAAGTGATTAAAAGCTGGGGCACTAAGCTAAGCACAAGAGCACAAATCCTCTTGCTTCTGAAGTGGAATCCTCAGCAAGTAACTTCTACTTAGTATACCTCTCTGACCGTGGGGATCCTATGTATACTTGGTCACCAGATTGTCGTGAGAACTGAATGGAACCTTGTGTGTGAAGCCCAGAGTAAGGTAAAGCTCTTATTGTTATTGGTAGGTATTACATTTAGTAATAGCCCAAAAGCAGACTTGTAAGCACCCAATAAAATGTGGCCTGTGATAATGAGAGCACAGAGAGGAAACAAAATAAAATAAAATAAAACAAAAAAAACCCCTGCTGATTCTCACAGAAACCACTAAGGGATGTGGAAGAAGATTAAGTGAAATAGGGAAGGGGAGGACCTCCTGCTAAAAGGAAGAGGAGAATACAGAGACTACTATCTTGCAAGAATAGGAAGAAAAGTTTAAAATAGAAAAATCAAGGTAATACAGTTGATAAATTAGAGGCCATTACAGACTGAACATGTTTCCCCACAATTCACAGGTTGACGCCCTCCCCACAACATGGTGGTATTTGGAGGTGGGGCCTGTGGGAGACCATTAGGGCTACAGGAGGTCAGGAGGGTGGGGCCTGAGCCTGTTTAAGAGGAGAAAGAGACAAGCCCACTCCCCCGGCCACAACAGACCGTCTAGAAGTCAGGGAGAAGGCACTCACCAGGGCCTGACCACGCTGGCGCCCTGACCTTGGACGTCTCTCCCCCAGCACAGGGAGAAAGTAAGTTTCTGGTGTTTAACCCTCCCCCAGGCTACGCATTTTGTTAAGACAGCCTGATCGAAGATGGAGCCAGATATCCGGAGGGCCGAAGGTAATCAAGGAAAGGGTAAGAATTTCTGCCAAAGAAACTTTCTAACACATGAAAAATGTATACTTCGCACATTCTGCCATGGTTCTAAATGCGCTGGTGTGTTGTATCTCTCTTTTGGGAAGCAGAGTGGAGATAGGAGATGGGAAAAGATTCAAAAAAAAAAAAAAAAAAAAAACTAAGATGCGGTACAACATAGAGGGATGGCTAGGACCTGGTTTATTACCATAATGTGGCAGAACAATTTGTTGAAATCGGTAGCTTCTCTGTGTTCATCTTTTCTAGTGAGCCAGCCCTTTTCCAGTCCAGAGGGTTGGCAGAGGCGAGGAGGAAGCAACCTGAAGTCGAAGGCTCTTAAAACTGGGCTTTCTGTTGCAAGGTAGCAGTCCGGGCCCCAGCAGGAGCGTGCCACTAAGCTCCCTGGTCCAGGGAGAAGAGCTCAATCAAGACTGCGTTAATATATGGGCACAACGTAAGGAAACCCCCCAGGATTCATGGAATGCACCAACACTAGCCAAAGCGTGGGACTGTTACACTCTTAGGACTTAAGGTGAATGAAAAGACTCCAGAGTATGTAGCTCCTGCCAAGATTTCCCGAGAGGAGCTTCGGGCTGCAGGAGAGTGATGTAGCCAACCGAGAGTAACTCAGCAAGGCGGCAAGTGGGAGATTAAATCCTGTATCTCATCCCTCCCGAGTCCCTTCCCCTTATGAGACAAAATAAAAATTCCTTTTTATAGTAATTATTGCACTCTGTCTCAAAAACACCTGTGGAACAGTAGCTCATTTTATGTACTATCAGGCTGGACTTCACAGTTTAAAGCAACCTAGACCATTTGAGATTCTTTCAGGGTCTAGTGCAGTTAGGTCTTCTAAGATAAAGATGCCTTTGTGTTTCAAAGTCCCGAGGCTGCTCCAATCCACCATGGTCTGCCTCATTTTCATAGAACACTGGTAAAGGGGAGGAGGACCAGGAAAGAGGATGCACGAAGAATTAACTTTGATGTGTGAATTTGCCTCCCACAGGATCTCAATCACGGAACAGAGAGGAAATCATAGCATAACGAAATTGCATTCATGCATATTCACTTAGATATTGATAATATTAAACAAAATCCCTTCTAAGTCATCATGATTTAGTTAATAAACCAACAAACAGCAATTCATATTGGGATTGTTTGACTCCCTGTCAAATAGCTGCATTCTTATACATGCAGAAGGAATGGGATAAACAACTTAACAAAGAATTAATGAATTGAGTAATACCTGAAAAGCTTTGTCTCTGATCTGGGTTCTTGGATGAACTCCAAGCAAGTAGTCTTGATTTTGATTAATATTACAATTTATCCAGTTAAAGAAGTACCTCATAAATACTCATGAAGCATTTTATTAGATGATTGTAAATACTTAAAAATCTTCTGTTGCAGTCCTTTTCATCACAAAGAAAAAGAGGAGGAGACTGCAGGCGGTACCTCGTTTAGCTTCGTTCATCGCCAGCAGAAGTCACATCCTGTGTTCTAAAAACTAACCGTTTCAATACCCGCGCCGCCATTGCACAAATCTGGTGTTCCTGTAGACCTGCACCCGTACCAGTGTGATACGCAGAACTGGAGCTGTGGTTGCACGGGCTCCCCGAAGTCCCCTCGTGGCCCATCTCCAATGGGGCCACCACACTAATGCAATGCTAAAAAGTGTCTGCCTGCAACAACTTATGTGACATTGGACAGCACCACACATGCCTGCAGCTAAGCAGCAGCTAAAAGCAACATCATGAAACTACTTCACAGGAATAAGGTTGCGCCAAATGTTTAAAACTTGAACCCGCCTTGCCCTTCTCCGCTTTGCAATAAGCACCCTCGCTTCCACCCACCTCATCACCACCGTCGTTTCCACTAGGACCCTTCTGGTTTCTCCTCTCTATAGCAACATGCTCGTTATCATTAACAGTGCACATCATACAACAAAAAGCAAACAAATAACGCTTTCATTGGCCACGAAAGGGAAAAGGAGAAGTGACTGGGGGTGATTCTGCCCATCTGGAGAACTCCATACACCAGGACTTAAGTTCTTCCCAACCACCATTTACAGTCCCCCTTCTGATCACGGACAGTTCTGTGCCAGTGATACATTTCTCCCCCACATCCATTTATAAACAAGCATTCATCAGTTGAAATCCCACAGAATCACCTTCTTCCTTTATTCAAGCATCTTTGGTCCTTTTTTTCTTCCTTTTTCCACCATTTCCAAATGAATAACCATGAAGTCTCCTATTTCTCAACTGAGTCTAACCCACTCAGGTCCTGTTATAAACCTGACCCTTCTGTGACCTGATCCTTCCATTCAAGGCCATGTCTCTGATTCGAGAAATTTTCCAGAACATTCTCTCCAGGTACAAGTTTCCCAAATTTGCTTTATCCTACTCATCACTTGAGAGTGCTTATTCAAAAAATATATTGAGTAGTGTCTATAGCGAGATAACAGAATAGGAGTTTTCTACCATCATCACCCGCTAGCACATTGGTTTCAATGACCACCCACAGATGTGACAGTACCTTCGTGCGAGTCTGACAGGCCATCAGGGAAGTTGCAGCACACCGTCATGGCAAAAAAATCTGAGAATAAATACAATGAAGAGGGTAAGAACAGTTTTAACTTAGCTGCATCACCCCCTCCTGCAAGGCAGCACAGCTCAGTGCCAAGAGAGACCCCATGGTGTTGTCCTACATGGGAAATGAGAGTGAGTGAGGGCTTGGCTTCCCCAGCTGCGTGGGACATGGTGCTGAGAGCTACTTCCTTCTCACCCGAACCGGAATGTGACCCACACAGCGAAGGGCATGAAAGAAGCCAAGAGCACGTCAATGAAGGGTCACAACCCATCAAGTTGCTGTTGATCCTGCTGTTTCATAAATTCCATAAGAAAGACACCGCATAAGCCACTTGAGACACCTCACATTCAGGAATGGCCAAAACTGGCCCACGGGTGCCTCCAAAGCTTGGTGCACTTCGCCCACCCAAACCCACCCCGGCCCCGTGGTTGGCTCCCTGCACACGCCCCAATGGACTGAACACAAGCCTTCGCAGGGGCCCTGTGAGCCCACACAGGAAACCAACCCGCCTGTGGAACTGGGAGAAGAAGCAAACTTCAGGGGCCCGGGGCCACCCCAGGAAACAAATGAGGGGCTCTCAGCATTTGGTCTGGCTTTTACAATGGAGAGAAAGCATACAGTCCTAAGAATTCACCCCCAAGATGAAACAAGGCCCTGAGAGAGCCTCAGAATCCTTTCCAGACTGGTGAAACTTTTTTCTCCCAAGCCAGCCTGCAAAGACTGGAGGAAGTAACTACTTCAACAGAAATTAAAAAAAAAAAAAAAAAAAAAAAGAAAGAAAAAAAAAAAAGAGAGACTGATTCTGGATTTGAATATTCGAGCACTCTTTCCACAACATATCTGATCTAGAAGTAGAAGGTATAAATATTGCAGTTAAAAAATTATATCTAATGAGTTATGTGTAATCACCCAAACCATTATCTGGCACATCTACCGTTTGAAACATAGCTTGGAAAACCTCTCCTAGACTGTGCCTACGAGAACCGCTCAGAGGGAGTGTCAGAAACCTCCTGTGGGTCACTGCGTGCTCCTGAAGTCTTCACATTGGTAAGACCCAAACTCTTCCTCCAGATTCCACATTTCTACGTTAAAAAAATGTATAAATCCATCTTATAGATAGATACACTAAGTAAAAACTCAACTACCATGGGAGAGCACACAGAACACAGAACAGGTCTCTGACAAAATACAAGTTAAACCAACAAGTTTGGTAATTCTTTCCAAATGACCACGCATAAACTTGTCCATCTTCTGATAATGTGCTTAAAAAATAAGCAAACAAAAATCAACAGAATTAGGAAAGGAGGCTGAATTCTCTAAATAAGTATACTACCCAGCCACAAAAGTATACCTCTCCTCCTGAGAAAGCATGTCTCAGATAGCTACATATGAATGGCATGTCAAAGAGAAACTATGAAAGACAGGTGGGCAAGCTACGGTGAGTCCAACTAGCACACCTCGTATTCCACACAGGGCGTATTCCACGCAGGGCACTACTGCAGGCACGTGGGGGGATTCGGAGCAGAGGCAGCTGTGGATGTAAGGGCCACTTTGAGTTCATAATCGAGTGGGTTAGTACAGGACTATTAAGCAACTAAAACCAGCAAATCCAATGACAATCACGGCAAATGTTAAAGCATAGTGAGTGGATAAAAAGGACATCAGTCCTTCCAGTGAGCTCCAGGGCAGAGTGCACACAGAGACATTTAATCCAGTCTTTATAGAACAGACGGACCTTTGACCAGTGATGCTTCTACGTTGGAAAAACAAATAATGAGATCAAAGTTATACATAACAAAATGCAGAGTATGTTTAGGTATATTGGGGGAAATTTTGGCTTTGAAAATGTGTTGATTATAGTCAATGTATAATAAGGAATGTTTTCCCTTATGAACTGTATTCACTCAGAATTAGATTAAGGACTTTATAGGCCAGAAGTCATTCACACTCCATGGATGAGCAGTTGTCAAAAGTTAATAACTTGCACTGATTATTTATGATCCCACAGAAGTTTCTTTAATTAAGCTGGCTTTCATAATCCCTTTCTAATGCCTTATCAACTTGATTCTTATCTGTGTAAGCGCTGGCGGCTGCGGACCGGGGGATCTGTTATGAGACTCCAGATGATATAAAAGAATTTTAGACTTCCGTGAACATTCGCATGCCAGCTATCTAACTCAGCAGGGTTCAGGGTAAGAATTGGTCTCCCTGACTCAAGTCTTCTCTCCTGAGACTCTGGTTTACAAGGCTCCACTCCGGAAACTGGACCAGCTGCCTTATGTCCCGTCTAACTCATGGACTCAGAAGAAACCCTCTTAGTCTCTGACTGCGATCAAGCCATCATCTTTAGATCCCTTTTCAGACTTTGTAGGACAGTGGTCCCCAACCTTTCTGGCACGAGGGACCAGTTTTGTGGAAGATAATTCTTCCACAGACCAGAGTGAGGAGGATGGTTGGGGGATGATTCAAGCATCTTACATTCAAGCCACCTGCTGCTGTGTGGCCAGGTTCCTAACAGGCCTGGACAGGCACCCATACCGGTCCACAACTCAAGAGGTTTGGGTTCCCTGTCTTAGAATATTCTAGGTAGGCCCAGTGATGCCCTCTCTCATGAATTTATCATGGTTTGGCAAACTTTTTCTGTAAAGAGCCAGATAATAAATATTTAAGCTTTCTAGATAATACACAGTTGGTCTCTATTACAATGGTTTAACTGCCCCATTGCTACACAGAAGCAGCCGTAGAAAATACATAAGCAAATGGAGGTGGCCAGACTTGACCCAGGGACCATAGTTTCTGATTCCTGCAGGAAGCTACAGGTTTATGGAGTGAAAACCTTAATAGCTCTCAGGAAATAAGTGAAGAGGGAAAGGAAAAGAATGCAGAAGGTACAAAGAGAAAGCACAACCAAGAAGGTATAGCTTCAAAGAAACTGATACCCCAAAAAAGGGAAGGAAAAGTAACTGGCAACACAAACCAAAGCGGAAAAGTCATCGTGCCTTTCTGCTCTCTTGTGAAAGCCCTCAGAACGAAGTTTTCCAAACACGCCCAGCATTGGGCTCACCTGGAGCCTCCCCTCAGCTGTGCTGGTCCTCTGTCCAGCTCAGGCCTCTTGAATTATGGTCTCCATGGTAGGAACCTGGAGATTAGCATGTTTTAAAGATTCCGAGGTGATTCTCATATACTCCACTCAAGCTGAAGAGGAACTGTGTAGCTTCCAGAACCTACTCTTCATTCTTTGGCATCCTAATTGTTCAATCTGCGTTTTCTCCGTATGCAGTCTCAGTGAAGAGGCAGAGAGTTGCCCAGTGCCTCCACCCTGACGCCCAGGTCTGCCCGTTAACTTCCTGCACTTACTCTCACCCCCTCGGTATCGTCCTTTTATTCTGCTCACTGTATGGTCATATGTCACATAACAACAGTCTTTTGGTGAACGAGGTACCGCACATGACACTGGTCCCCTAAGATGATAATGGAGCAGAAACATTCCTATGGCAAAGCATTACTGTTTTGTGCCATCTCAGTCTATGGACAGCAATGCTATGGACTAGACATGCTTGGGGGCCGTCACCAGCCCAGGTGAGCTCCCTGAAGCCACTTCCCTTTCCTAAACCAATGTAACAACTGGGCCTACCATTGCGGTTATTACAATTGCAAGACACACCCTTCAGAGAGAGCCATTAGCAAAATTTGAAGGAAAAGAGGGCGTTATTATTACTTACAGGCCTCGGACTGTACAAAGCATGCCACCCGGCACCAAGCACGGTCACCCGTAGAGAGCCGAGAGCGTGAGAGCCCGGAGAGTGGGGGCTCCCAGACACCCCAGAGCTGAGGACGGCTGCAGCGCAGACTTGGAGGTGGGCCCGGCTTCTATTGGAGTTGGGGGTGGAGCCTAGAGTTCACGGGCTCCCTCTTTAATGGTGAATTAAAAACGTATGAGTGGGAGCTTTAACGCATGGCAAGAGGAAAAAAACAGGTCGCCCAGATGGTCAGTGTTGAAATCAACCAAAATCTCCAAAATAAAGGAGCTTCAGTGCGGGGAGGTGGCCTGGCTTCTGAGTCCTGCAAGGTGTTTATTCCAGAGCCTTCTTTGAATTGGGTGCCTTGGAATCAAAGCTTAAGTCAGGCACTTGCATTACAAAAGGAAAAGCCACTGTCACGTGTGGGGGGTCCACTACAAATTCATGTATGTCGTGATGCTGGTGTGTAAACAGAACTGCTGAGCTGCCAGGCACACACAAGTACAGCACACACATTCACAGCAGTAAGCTATGCCACCTAGGTTTGTGTAAGTACACAATGAACTTCACACAACGACGCAATCACCTGAAATCACCCAACAACGCATTTGTCAGAAGCGCCCCCTGCGTTAAGCGGTGCATGACTGTGGTTACGGCCCGCCCATTAGCAGGAACATGTGATCCTGGCTTCCAGGCCTGGTCAGAATCAGAACCTCCTGTCCTGCCACCTGTAGGCTTCCTCCTGTTACCTGAAACAATGTTTAATTACAAAAATATTTTTTAAAACACTGCTTTCCTATGGACATCTCTTTGAAGTAATATAGCATGGATTCTGCCCAGTTTGGAAATGGCTGGCGGGGGGTGGGGCGTGGGGGCAGGCAGGGAAGACAGGAAAAAAATAAACATCTAGACAAATATGAATTGTAAAATGATGCAAAATAAAATCTTTGGGAGGGAACTCTTTTGGTTTCTCTATGCTTGAGACAAACATAAATGTACAAATAGAGAGACAGGAATTGTCTTAGCTTTGTTAGAAACAAACTCAATTTTGAAAGACTCCTTCCTGTGTTAGGTGTTATTTTTTTTAAAAGTAGATTCAATCACCATGTAACTTGATACTGAAAATATCAATTTAGAGATTCAATAATTTTTAGAAAGGTGAAGTCATCAAGTGGATGAAATCTTAAATAATATTTTTAAAAAGAATTGATTTTCAATTTAGAGATTCAATAATTTTTACAAAGGTGAAGTCATCAAGTGGATGAAATCTTAAATAATATTTTTAAAAAGAATTGGTAAAGGACTCATGAAAAGCTATACATATTCTCATAATCTGGCACCTTACTGCCAAAGTGAATTTATATATTCTTTTAAGCTCATTTATTTTTGGAAGCTAAATTCAATACAAATTGGGGTCAAATTTAATTTCTTTTTCTCCTAGGGGCAGATTTTAGAAATGACTTTTGTTTTTCTTTGATTTCAGAATAGCTTTCCTCTTAAGGATACAGACATGGCTTTGCAGGCCTCAGCTGCTCCCTAGTTAATCCTCTAAGACTTCTGAATTCTATTAAGCAATTTTAATCTCACTTGTCTTTTTTCTTTTCTACTTTTCTCTGTTGAACTTTGAGATTTATGCAAATTTCATCAAAAGAGGCCCATCCTGCTTAAGAATAACAGTCACTCTTGGTCCACAAGCTCAAGTTCATCTAGAAGGAAAGTTATTTATTTCTCAGGGGACGTAAGTACATCATTTTTTCTCCCCTCAAGTGACTTGTTGAAATAGATTTCTGGGGAGTAATTTATATTAATTCCAAAGTATGACTCTGAGGGCATGGGCATTAATTGAAAGACTATTTTTATCACCTTATGCTCATCTTTAAAAATAAATGACATTTTTCCTAGGTTTAATTCAACTTTCAGTTGGACTCGGGTGTTAAATATCAGAAATTATACTTCTCTGTGTTTCAGAATCCTCCAACAAATGCAATTAGTCTTGAGAGAATCAGGATATGCTATGTTGTCTTGAATTCCACAAAAGAAAACATTTCTGGTGGAGCAGAGGATCTCGGGAAGCAGTGTATCCTTGAGCGATAAGTAGTTCGCAAATACACATATGCATGAAAAGAAGCTGTTTTTGAAGTCCATACAGGCAAACCTGTAAATAAAGCCATTTGGATTTAAGGTTTCCAGCACCAGCACATCTCAGAACTGTCGTTGACACATAAACCTTTTGCCTCAACAAGAGCCAGCGACAATAACCATTGTGCAATGTGTGTTGGTCGATTACCAGGTGCCAAGCATGGTGTCCCTTTTATGTAACAGACCTATGCAGATACTTGTATGGTCCTCCATTCCTGGAAAGTGCCCCCAAATCACACATCTCCTAAGTAGTACGGCCAGAATTCAAATCGAGTGCTTTAATTCAAAAACTTCTGTTTTTAGCCCCACATTATACCTGGGTCTCTAAAAGATTTAAAAAAAAGAAAAAGTAAAACAGTGTTTTCCACAACCGTCTCATGCCATCTCTACCAGGCTGAATGGGCTGGTCTGCAGGAAAGGATTCCGACGATGGCATCTACACCTGAGTGAGGCTTGTCAGACTCAGACACAGTTCAAGCAGGAATCTGACTTTGGATAGCTCTATGAAGTATGAGATCCGTTTTGTCTGTAGAAATACAACGCTGCTACCTGCTCATCTTCTTGGACCTCTCTTTCAATAAATCAATTGCTTCAACAGATATTTATTCATGAGTGATTGAAAAATAAACATATGAAATGAACCAACGACCACTGAAATAAAGGAATCCAAAATTTAGATACCTACACTAAGATAACCGGAGAAGAAATTGGATGGATGATACTTCTGGATGAAGTATCATCTTTTCTACTTCAGACGATAAAACTGCAGTTTGTCATTTCACAGACTGAGAGCCCTTTTTGCTGCCCTCCTTATTCACTCACACACACACACGCCCACACACATGCACACACACACCCATACGTATTCACACACATACACTCACATGCACATACCCATGTGTGCACACCCACATGCATGCCCACACAGACCCACACACATGCACATGCCCCCACACAGGCCTACACATATACATACCTGTACACATGCCCACATATACATGTCAACAGCTGCTCTATCTTAGAGGAAGTTCTATTCTATGTAGGGAATTGTAACACACTGTGTGCCACAGTAGGGCACATTTCGAGACAGGTCAGTAGGTAGGTGTGTAGATAGATAGATACTTACATAGGTAGATACATAGATACATAGATAGAACATATACGTATTTCTGATGTGAGGAGTTCTACCATCTACTCTCCTAGGAACACTACTCCCAGAACAAAACAACTGTCATGTTAGTAGAATTCAAAGATGCAAAGTATTAAGGTTTCTATTTCCTATTATGCACACTGAAAATAGTAATATGCCCATTCCTTAAAGTCTGTTTGATATTTAAACACCTGATTTATCCTGATGTGTATAAGAATTATATAGTTGAAGGTAAAGTTTGTTGAGGTTCCAAGAAAACTGCAAATAGTCTGGGTACCATTTCACCAGTGAAGCAATTTGGAAACTTGGGTACAACCAACTGCATCAATTTGTTTCATGTTTATTTGTAAGGTTTTATTAAAATCTGATAAGTGGAAGCCCACATTTATCAATCCCAGGGGTTAATTTGATGCCATTTGGGAAAAACAGTATTAGCCACATGTACCACTTACACTCCTGTCCTCAGAATTCCTGTGGCAACACAGCTGCAAATCTGAGCCAACCAAACTCAACCGAGGTCAAGAACTACTTCAGGGGAGTTCCAGAGGAAAGAATTTTGCCATATGTTTTGATGTAATATTCATTTAAAATATTCAGAGAATCATATATGCAAACACAGGACTATAGGTTGAATGCAAGGCCTCCTATGCCTATTCAAACAGCTTTATCCATCCTTCATGAATTTTTAAAAAGTGACTCATGACAAGGTACTGAGAACAGACCACAGTTTTCCACGGGAAATCTAAGTAGTGTTATACCAGAGCAAGATCTTCAAAGTCAGCCTCAATGACAAAATTTAATTTTACACCATGTATGCTATACGATTCTAAAATGTTTTCTTTTCCTATGAGTTAGGTTATGACCTCATATGTAACATACGTCACTTCTAGAACTTCAAACGTGCTAAATGGCGCCCTGCGTTTCTCAGGGTTAAGGCCTACTCGGAGGTTTTACATTTGGAAAACATGTGTTCTGTCACACATTAGTCTCAGTTCAGTGATGCCAGGTATCAGGTTAACAGAAGGATGAAGACATGAAGACTCTGGTTAAAGTGCCCACTGGTATGTGTGTACTGTGTGTGCAGTATGTGTACATGTGTGCATTATAATACACACAAAGGCACGTATACATGTCATAGGTTTTATATTAATTTATATGATTAATGGCAAAACAAGTATAAAATTGACAGAATAATTCTTCTAAAGATAATTTTCATAAATTAGCTAGTTGTACAAAAAATATTTCAATTGAGTTATAGTTAGCCACCTGTGAGGAGGATAGTATATTTGTATGTATAAAGCCAAAATGAACATTAGGTCTTTTTTAAAAAATCATGTTTAAGAGCAATCAAATAGGTATCTTAGTTTGTTTCCCTGCTTAACTCTCCTATTCTCTGGTTTACTCATGAAAATTTCCAACTCTAAGTTCATACTTTTTCTCAAAAGGGCAGAAATGCCTATAAAATCACTCCAAATCCAAGTAGACTTCTGTTCTCACCTTCCTTACCAAACAGCTGCTTCCTTCTTTCAGCTGAAGTCTGTTTACCATATTTTATTTATTTTAATTCCTTGCTTATTTAGAGACCCCCTGTCTACCAGTTTCATAGCTATGGACCCACAAAAAAGAGAAATAAACAAAGACAAGAACAATAAAAATAATCACCTCAAAATCCATGCACAAATCTAAAACATAAAGGAGAGATAAATGTCTGCTTATCTTTAAAAAAAATTTTTTTTCTTTCCTTTCCAGTATTTTGCTAACCCATTGGAATGATCAAAATAATCAGCATGCAAACTCTTACTCACATGTTAACCATCAATAGTACTTGGATCATTCCCTGAGGTTTCGTCTTCCTGAGGTTTCATTGTTCCCTGCTTATTTCTAACGGGGTGATGTTTTTCACGATAACTACCCTTTTGCCTTTTCAGCTTTCAGCAACTTCAGAAGGGTTGCCCTAATTTACCTCTGCTTTGCATATAAATTGCATGATATCATTAATAGCTGTGATTATAGATCTGAGAGTGCTTTCAGATCCAGTGACATGATTTGGTCTGATTTGTCTGGATTTTTAAATGCCCTGCATCGTTTCCTTGACAAGGGGCCCACGTGTGAACTGTGTGGGCCCTGCACTCCGGAAGATGAAGTGTTCCTACCAACTGAAATAGGTACTTTCTTCTTTCAGAAAGGTGTATTTTGAAGTGTCATGGCTTCTACAAAGCACCCGTTTGCTTGGGGAATACCTTCTGCTTAGATAGGAATGAATAGAAGGCTTTATAGCATTGTCTTCTATTATTACTTTATCTGCATTTTAAAGAAATCATGGATTCTTACACAGAATTTGAATCTAGCATTTTCTACCCAATGCCTGAATTTCCGGGGCTCATTCTCCAACTGAAGGTCGCCCCACCATCTGTTCGAGCACCTTCGGTAACGCAGCAGCATCCTTCACCCTCAGGAGGCCATCCGTTAAGCTATTTGCAAAAATAAAATTATTAGGTTATAATTCTTTAATCAACGGACAACTTGCTTTGCTTTTTGACTCAGGCTTTCCATTTTAGTTTCGCACAAAATAAATCTTATCCCTCCATACCTGAATAAATCTTACTTCACTTGGTTAAGCATGACCTTCACTGAGAAATAACCTGCTGCGTTGCCTCGCCGGCCTGGGCAGCACACGGGGGCGCTCCTCAGAGACAGCTACCTGACAAACAGGAGCACGACTGTGCACACAGGTGACAATGGAGAGGAGAAGCCATCCGTACTCTGTGTGTTTACCTATTAGAATTCAGAGAAACGTTCTTATGTGAAAGTCCTGATAATAGGAACCCCAGTTATACCATCTCCCTTCTCATAATTTTTCCTTTTGCAAGTTCTGAAGTGAGCTTAAATTTAAAAAAAAAAAATAAACAAAAAATCCATTCAAGGCTGGCCATTTAGGAGCCCTAGTGCCTGCATCTGCGCTCTGGACCCTCCACCCCACAGCTCAACTTGTCTCAGGGTAGGAGCTGGATTTTATCAAGTGCTTCTTCCATTAGGAGCTCAGTGCTTACATCTTGGGACCCCAGCAAATGCTCTCTCTCTCCTGTTTTCCAGATACTGCATTGCCTGAAAGGACCCTGATGAACCAGAGCAAAGGACTCGGTGCTGCTAGACAGGCCCAACTCAACTGCATGAGGTGCAGACAGGAAGTTCTCGAAAGGAACCACATCTAGGCAATCCATCCAGCTCTACCACCAAGGGATGCCAGATTTTAGGATGAATGAATAAATGGGGAGAAAATGTCACCTGTGTCCCATAGGGTCTCCAGATCTGGCTTTGGTTAACTAGTGGGGAAAGTGAAACTTCCATTTTCTTCTTGGGATGTGTGACCATGGAGGGCAGCTCAACATCTACAGAAGTCACATCGGACTTTACTCTCCTAGCGACATGATATCCATCTCATTTCCTGCACCTGAAAGACTTTTGATGCAATAGAGTCAAGGAATGGATAAAGAGATGGGATTCCGATAAAAGGAACTGAAAGACCACAATTTAGCAAATACTAACACTCCAAAATTCAAAACCAGACAAGTGTACAAGTAAGAACCCAGAGTTCATACAGCGTTACATCAGAGGAATTTAAAAAATCCTGTGTAAGGCATTAGGGCATTTCATAGGTAACCCAAACTCGTTAGTGGCACAAAGTTTGTTTGGACAGAGGGGCAGTGTGGTGATTGCTGGGGGTAGGGGGCATAAGGGAACTAAATAGTAATGTGAAAAAAATACAATAAAGATTAAATTAAAAAATAATAAATAAATAAATAATCTGTACTCTACCACAATATGCCTATCTTTCTCCCTACTAAACACTTGATTCTTTTAACCCATGAGAGGTGATTTGGGTCCTTCTGTCACACTCCATTAAAACATACACAGAGTTCAGGCCGGCAGCTGAGGGCCTCCGGCACCTGACCTGGCCTCAGCTCTCCTGAGTACTTCACTTTCAGAGACTAGCCCACAGTATTTGCTCAGATAAGGTTAAATCAAAACACCAAAACTCTTGGACTAGACGATTTCTGCAGCCCTGACCATTTCTTAATATCTATATTTGTACTTGTGCGATTTAGCAAATTGACCCAGAAAATTTACATCAGATCCTTTTCATTGTTATTATGTAGGTTTTCTTTTAGAAACAAAGCACATTTTCAGAACCACAAATTAGTAAAACTATGTTCTAATGCTGTTATATGGCCATGTGCACTTTTTCAAAGGAAAAGATACTGTTGACAGAAAAAAAAAAAAACCCTTCTTGTCTAAATCCTGTGCCAAACAGGGATGACAAGAACAAACAATACCTAATTATGTAAAGTTTACTGCTTAATTTAAAAGCCTTTCTATCATACAGGATCCTTTTAATTACTGCTGTGAACTGATCTCTCCTGTGATCACTCATGTACACTGCCATCTGTTTTTATACTATCTCATGCTCTTGAAATAACATGGCATGCAATCCACTGTCTTTTATTCGGTCCCACTGGGACGGTGTGGAAAACGCCACACAGGGTGACTGCAGACTTACTGGTTCCCATGAAAGAAGGCAAACAAAGTCAACTACAAAAACCCAGTATGTTCTCAAACTTCACCCCGACCATAGACTCTGGATTAATAACCAGTCCTGCTTCTAATTAGCCGTATGACATTAGGTAAGTTAACCTAGGTGGCCAGGGGTGTCCAACCCGTGGCCCATGGGCCGCATGTGGACCAGGATGGCTATGAATGAGAGCCAGAACAAAATTGTAAATTCACTTAAAATCTTTTTTTAATGCATCAGTTTTTGTTAGTGTTTGTGTATTTAATGTGTGGCCCAAGACAACTCTTCCTCTTCCAGTGTGGCCCAGAGATGCCAAAAGGTTGGACACCTCCTGCCCTGCTTAGATGAAAGCTAAAGGACTTCTTAGAAATAAGGTATCTGTAAGTTGCAAACACCCAAATTGTGGCATGGCACCCACCCACCTGCTCTAGAGTTCCTGCTCTGTCTGCAAACACACACAGACAAAAGACACAGTCACAGCTACATCAAGGCTTTGACCTGATCACAAAATGAGATCTTTGCTCAACATTTCATTTCAGGCTTGATTTTACAGCAGCCTGATTTTTGTGGTTGCTGGAAGAATACTGTAGTGGAAATATGTGAACAAAAGTAATTCCAATTCATTGTACAAAGAGGTATCTATATAAGTGTGTATATGTACGTGTTCTAACGTTATTGCATATGTTTATGTCACTTGACATGATGGAGCATAGGAATTCATTAACTAAATGACAATCAAAACTCAACTATATTACGGGTCCATCAGGTGAAGGACCCAGGGCCAATTCATGTTTTTGTCTTACTAGAGCTTACAGCTTTGCCTTATTCCTAGTGGATGCTAAATAAATATTTGCTGATCTTCAGAATTTTATGATTCCAGGATTATAATTATTTGAGTGGAAGAGGAAAGTTAACATGTGTCAAAACAATATAGTTTGCTCAGTGCTTAATGCATGGCAAACCTTAACTTTCAATTAGGTGATTTATCTATTTGAACAAAAAAATTGTTGCAATATTTGTTTAGAAGGCAACCTTTTTTATTTCTTTCTGGGATTATACTGTGAACATAAACATTCTAAGGAAATAATTTTAAAAATACAGAAGATACATATATAAGACTGATCAACCCAGGGATTTATAATAGTAAAACATTTGATATAATTTGTTAAAACCTGGTTGATTAAGGTAATTATGGGTTATCTATATTATGCATTTAAAAAGGGTGATAATATATATAATAGCTAATTGCTAAGTAAACTAAAAAAGTAAAATAGAAATTGTGTATTTATTTCCTAATACTGATTTAAATTTATTTCAAGAAATATAATTTGCTAATATAATATACTAAAATTGTATGTGTAGAAAAATATTTGCTTATTTTATGTTGTTAATTATATTGCAATTAAAATTACTTAATGTTACATATAAATAATATACATAAAATGAATAACACTATATATGTGACAAATAAAAATTCTTTAATGTTAACACTAGCTATCTTAGGTTCTAGAACTATGGATAGATTTATTTTTCATATGCTTTATAAATTTTCTCTGTGTGAACATTAAAAAGAGACTTTTCTCCTAATTCCTTCCTTTTCATATTTCAATTTTGATTCTATACTGCCACTCAGTATTTGAGGGGCTTCAATAACTCAAGTTTTTGTCTGTGTCTTCACCTCAAAATGAAGGGAGAGGCTCAACTGAAAATTACTTGGATCAATGGCCTAATCAAAAAAGCGAACTTGCCAAATGGAGCAGGTCACTCAACCATTAGTTATTCCATGTGAAATCACAGGTTGAAATATCATATTACTTCCAGAAGAATGATTGAACTACACAGGTGTACATGCTATCCATTCATTATCAGGCCCTTTAGTGCAGAAGGTACAACCTCAATGTCTACAAAGAATGCAAAGTATTGCCAGGAATGCAGAGGATGAAGGCTAGCTGTAAAGCAGAAGAGAGGCCACGGAGCTGATGAGGAATGCAGCTGATTGGAAGGTGCATCTTCCAAAAGTACAAAGGGTACACACCCATGCAGCCCCTGCTGACTGTTGCCAAGTATTGCCAGATCACTGGCAAGAAATCCAGCATTTTTGGAAGTTTCTCAGTGTTAACCACCAAGTCTACCTCCAACTTTTGTCCTTGATGTTGTTTTTAACACCCAGATGACTGTAATTCCACTGACAATATTTTGCACACAGTAATGTAGGACTAGTACCACCAAAAGCATGGGAAGAAAGGGAAAAGAGGATGTTTCCCAGATCTGGAAACAGAGAATCCTAAACACTAGATTGTTTTGACAAGACTTGGACAAAACCGCTCTGCGGTGACATCACAAGGAAGGAGCCTGTGGAGTAATACGCTGACATCACTCTCCCCACTCCCTCGCTGCCTCTCTCCCTAGTACCTCCAGCCTGAGCTCCCTGCGAGCCAGGCCCAAAGAAAAGGCAGCCCTCTAGGGGGCCACTGCTGCTGTCACATGGGTCAGCCCCCTGGTGCAGAGGGCAAGGTGAACAAGGTCAGGGACAGAGGAGCTGGAGGGGCAAGAGAGAATGCCTGGCACAAATCCACAAAGTCTTACAGCCAGAGTTTATGTCAACAACACTTTGTTCCTTTCAGGTAGCCCACTCTTTTTTATTCCATCCAGCTTATTTATAACCAAATACAATCATTTTGCCGAAGTAGAACTAAAGATAAATTAATGTATGACTTTATAGCACCACAATCGAACAGGCTGTTAAACAGCATGATCGAATTAAAGGTCCTGAAAATGGCATAACTAATGGAACTGTCTTGGAAAAAAAAATAGTGCTAATGCAGAGGTTCATGAAATGTGTATGAACCGTATAACGTATTCATGCCCTATTACTGAGAATTTCAAAGTGTCTCACTGCTCAAGATAATAGGCCTTGATTCAATTCAGTCTGATGTGGCATGAATTTCATGTGCTAATTAGTAAAGCATTTCTTAATGATTAAGGGGAAAAATCAGACAGCATTTGATTGGAAACCCAACCATCAGAGATAAAACATAGCTACAACTGAGGTTAGAATGAGTGCCATTCATTTCAAATTCAGGTGTCTTAATTATGGTAATTAATGATTGTATTCTCTCTATAAATGAATTCAACCAACATGGTAAGAATATGGTAATTAACATTACCACATTTTTTTTTAGAGTGGGAAATTTAAACAAATAACATCAAGAATAACCATACCCTTTTTTGCATTTTAAGTTTAGTTTTCCAATAGTCTCTTTTCTCCTTTAGCCATTCATGAGTTTTATATAGTGTTACTACCTTAATAACAAGTATATTTCAAGGAGTTGATATCTGTTGACATTGGATTTCTGGAATGAATGTAAATTATTTCCTATTCATTGAAATTATAGAGCATAAATCCTGATATCAGTGCTGTGAAGGTTTGTTAAAAACAGTGTTAAATTTTTCAGACTCCCGTGCTTAGAGTTAATAATAAGTAACTGACCCAATAGATACAGGTTAATACAGATAGCATTATGTAAGGGTGATTACCTAAATTTTGATAGGTCATTTAAATTCTGGCTCTGCCAAATGTAATCTAATCACAGGGAATGGTTTTGGAAAGGTCGCATTATCATTGCCTAGTTTTTCACACTGACATGTTTTGACACCTCTTGCCTGGCCTCGGCAGTTACTGCTCTGCCTCCCTGACCTCCAAACTCCACTCCTACATCCATTACCCAACACCGTTTCCTCAACTGAGTTGACATTAAAAAGCTTCCATGAAAAAATGCCGACCTCCCTTTTCCATGTCATCTTCCGTGTTTATCCCACGGGAGCCTTACTCTTCAGTTTTCTTGGTGGTTTACAGGTCTTTTATTTTTCTGCCACCGTGGGAAAACCCTTCCTCCTCTACCGGATTTGGCACCATCCTTTGCAAAGGTATTGGCAGAACTTCTTAAAGATCCTTCAGAAAGACCTCTCTGGAATCTAGCTGTATCTGATGTGAACATCACAGCAAATATATTGACATTTTGCTTCCCCACAAGATTATGAGGTGCTCCAGTACAGCTCTCCTTTCTTCTCCCCAATGCCTAGAACACACTTTGACAGAAAATAGGTGTTTGAATAATATCCTCAATAATAAGAGACCAATGCGTTGCCTATTCCTTGATAAAACCAGAGAAGCACCTTTAAGGAATTGTGTTATTCACTATTTAAGAATGCTTAGGTTTATTCTTTTTTATTTAGAAGAGTTTGAAACTCATTCTGTATGACCTCAATGTGTCATGGGACAACTGCCAGCCACGAATCTATCAAGAAAAGGGAATTAAATGCTATTGGAGGTGGGATGAGAGGGCAGGTGAAGAGGTGGTAATCCTGAAGAGATACATCGCTCCCAAGCCCCAAACAAATTGATTCGTAGAGACAAAGGAAAAGTCTAGCTCACAGATTGTCTGCATGAAAATAAAGTCAAAAGATCACATTTTTGTTGGCTGTTTTGCAAAGGGAAGATTTTTCCAATCTCAGTTCTGGGTGGTGGCCCAAAAAAGAGTTACAAAAAAATAGAAGCCGGCCAAAGGAATGAAGGCTGCTGCTCTAAAGCAGCAGAGAGAGAAGGTGACGTCCTACTTCCTGATGCAGAGCTAACCTTTAAGTAGCTGTACAAATAAGTGGGCATGTCCCTCTGTTCAAACTGTAAATTCATTCATTCTTCGGGGGGCTTTTTGTTGATTATCTAAAACCCCAAGTTGAAGAAAACTTCTCTTAGTTTCAGATGGATCCTAATAGACAGTGAGAGCCAAAGTTCCAGTGTGTTCTATATGTGAAAAATGGACACGCACGGATATTTGAGTGGCCATGAGGGCAGACCGTGAGGAACTGTAATTATTCCATTTTCTTTCTATTCCATAGTAAGTGTTTTCTATTATTAGGATGTTTTTATATGGAAACCACACTAATCTGTGACTTCAATCAGGCTGGCCTAAGCTATGAATAAATCCATAATTCCTAAGTATTGGTGTACAGGAACTGTACTTGCTTTTTAGCGTGTTTCACATGCCTCCACCATGGTTGTGCAAGAGAATAACATTTATAGCTTTATTTCTGAGTCATATATACCGTGCACAGAGAGTAACTAAGTTACAGAATACCGAAGTCAATGCTGAGTCAATACGATTGTTACCCTTGTATGTCGTAATGATTCTCAATGGGGGGGCCAGCCGGGAGAGGGAGGATGGTATTGGGATTTTTCTTTCAACTGATCCAGCAAAGCACCGTTTTGTTTAACTATGTTTCTTGTCATTCTGTCTTAACATGATATAATTTAACCGCAGCAGCGATCAGTTCTAGATTTTTGCCACGGCTTGGGTTTTGTGTAGTTTTATTTCACCCTGTATCATCCATTAAATTCATAGCTTTAAAGTTAATGCCATTTCCTTCACTTGTAAGACTTTTCATAAAACTAAATCTACAAGACAAAAATGTGTCATCAAATGCACATTGGGATGTATGGCTACTCTCATTATTACCACATTTTAATACAATGGAAGACATGAGTACATAGAGTCCAGGACCTTTTAGCAAAAATGCTGCCACTTCAGAGACAAGAATAAGTGTTTATTTTTATTACGCAGCACTGAGAAAGCTGGTGGGGCTCAATGTCAGGACGCGCCATCCGCAGGACCAATTATGACAGTCTTCTCCCCTCCTATGGATTAATCCCAGCCAGCGGATTGCTGAATATCCTTCTTTCCTAATGACAGGCAAATTCATAAAGTACAGAATTTTAAAACTGAGGTTTTATCACTCTAGTTCCCTTTTCTGGAAAGAAAAAGAAAGAGAAAAATGAGGAAAGGCAAAACTACATTCCTAAAACAAAGATGTACAACATTGTTTTTTCTCCCTTTCCTGTGAAGCGGCTTCTATCGATTGGAGTTGCTTTGCAAAGAGAGAAAGTATGAGTTAGGGGCCAATAAATTGTGCATTTGCCCAGCTCCGTTGCTCTGCCTTAGCAAAAGGCATTTCCCCTGATAGCTCCAGGCTTCTCAAGGCCATAATTCTTGCTTTTCCACCCACGTACACTTTTACATAAAACAAGAAAGACTGGCACTGCATGCACTTCAGAGCAGTCAAAATGTAGTCCTGAGGAAGTTATTCTGTAGTTTCGCAACTTTACCTTCCCTCTTCTCTGCCGAATGCTTTGGAGCCCATGCTCGCAAGTGTCCATCTATCACCGCGTCTGTCTGAGTCACTCCTCTGTGGAAGAGGTTGGCCTTGCTTTTCATATTTCATGTCCTGATCATTCGTCACACACTCTTCCACATCCTCATTCACTTTCATGATGCTGTTGAACTCTTGGGCCATTTCTTGCTTGAAAAAATGCCTGTATGAAATGCTTTGGAGGTCTTTGTTTTCATATTCATTTCCTGGATATGTCTTCCATTACATGTATAAGATGAGTCTAGCAATGCTCACCACACGAGGTGGAAATCTACGCAGAAATCTACTGCTTGATGGAGTAAGCTGTAGCACAGCCCATTTGTGAAAGGGTAGCTTTTTACTTCAATGGGCAAAAATACAATTTAAACATCTTAGAGTATAGTTCTCAGTAAAATCAGTACCCAATGGGGTGTGTGGAAATGTAACTAAACCACTTGAATCTTTTTGCAGAAGAGTCACTTGAATGCCATGCTTTAGGGAGATTACATTTCACTCTTCTCTCAACGTGAGTTAGAATGCGCAGCAACTGCTGTTATTATGGCAAGTAATAATCATTAGTCTTCAAGGATGTAAAAAGTACGCGCCAACCAAGGCAATGTTAGCCACAAACGGAGTTCATCTCATCTCTTTCTATCATCTCCCCACAGCTCCTGAATAACGATGCTGACAATGGCTACGTTAGAAGGTGCTAGCAAGTAGTCACTATCACAGGCTTTATACAAATTGTTGTATGTACACTGTTTCATTCAGAGGTGCCTTCATACTGGGGATATAATGCTAAGGCACATGAGAAAGAGAAATGATGGACAATGTTCAGAGGTTGAGGGCTTCATGCTGGATTCTGTACCTGAGCATGACTTGGAGGCTTTGGGGTTGGGGAGGAGGTATACATTTTCACGTGAGATACTCTTAGTAGGTTAAGATGAAGTGCTATAATGTGGGGATTATTCCAATTATGTATTCCAGACTGGGGCATTGGCCTCAGGAGGTGTTCAGAGAACCACCAAACCCACTGTGACATAGACCTAAGCTAAAACTCCATTGAGCACTTGACCTTCATGAGCAGCAACTTTGACAGGTGGACTAGAGTGATGGTTTGGGTCTCCTAGAATTAGTGTCGGTTTAGAGCCCATCAGTCCCTGAAGAATCTGATACTTCCACCCTAATACCTGATTTAAAAACTTAGGTCCCTTTGGGGAAGGCTGGGGGTAACACTGATACTACACATTTTGGGCAGGGTAGGCAGGGTCTTTCCTTGGCAAGACCCAGCCTCTTCTTCATTCAAGAAATTCTGGGTCTGTGAACTGGTTCAAGTCTGGGAATTGACAAGGGCCCTGGCACAGTTTTGATGATTCAAGCTAGAATTTAGTCCTTTTGACCTAGAACTCTTCCTTTTTACTTTATTTTTTTAAAACATTTTATTTATTTATCTTTAGAGGGGAAGGGAAGGAGAGAGGGAGAGAGGGAGAGAGGGAGAGAAATATCAATGTGTGGTTGCCTCTCATGCATCCCTTGCCAGGAACTGGCCTGCAACCCAGGCATGTGCCCTAACTGGGAATTGAACCTCGATTCTTTGGTTCACAGGCCTGCGCTCAACCCACTGAGCTACACCAGCCAGGGCGAACTCTTCCTTTTTATACAGATTGAATGGGAACTTAGTAGACTGCCCATCTACTTCGTTCTAGAGACAATGACAAACCAGCTGATGCCACAGGTCTCTGCGAGTCAGACTGCTGTGATTGCTGTTTAGTCTCTGTGGTCCATTGCGGTAACCACACCGCCTTGTCTTTGGCTATTAAGTGCTGCCTCTTGACCACTGCATCCCAGAATCCAATGATCGCTGCTGTGCTTAGGGGTCCTCATTCGGTTTCAGCAGTTCCCACTGTAATTTCTGGCCTACAGAGAAGAGTGAGTACAGAGCACTACAGTGATTCTGGGGCTCCCCCCTCCCACTAATTCATTTCTCACAGCAGTGGAGAAAGGCATGTCCACTGGACCCTCGCAGGGCAGGTGAAAGGTCTTACTTGATAAATCCTATCTCCCTGAACTTCCTATCTCCCTAAGCCTTTGGGTCCCTCCCACTAGAGTGAACCAGAGCAGTTTTAGCATCTCAACTTCTTTTAGTGTAGATCACCTTTGGTCCACATTTCAGACAAAAAAAAAAAAAAAAAAAAAATGAGTGGACAAATGATAGAGTTCTTCCCCAACCCTTTAGCTACAACATCAACTCCCATAATTTCTGCTTAGTGGACAAATACCAACGAGTTCTGCTTGATTCAACTTTATGTTTCTTAACCCTTATCCTACATCCTTAATATCTACCTATTTCCACCCATATTCCCTAGATTTTTGCATAAAAAATATTTCTGTAAAGATTATATTCTATGGTTATCTTTGTAGATCTATGGATAATTTCCTATTTTCCAAAAATTAGGAAATAGTAACAAAGTCAACTAAATCCACATAATTCAATGTAATGTTTCAACTATAAAGCCAATTTTAAAGTCTACATAGGAATTTACAAACCATCTTTATGTACAAAAATAGGATCATCTAGGTCATGCAGTTTTGCCAAGAATGTATATTTATATGAATAAAAATTGGATAATATACATTAACATATTAATAGATGTTGCTTTGGGGAATTGAAAATATTAGTAAGTTTCTTCTTTTTAAAAAATTCCATAGTTTTTAATCTTAATGTTTTGCAATCAGTATATATTGGAAAGAAAAAGAAAACCATCCCTAGACTGAAAATTACTGTCCTTTATCCTGAGCTTCAGGATTTTTTTCCTAAGTGCTTGTTTTGAAAATTTCTATCCATTTGAATTAAACACACAAACCCTCCATGTTATTAGCCTAGGTTCCTCCAAAAAAGCAAAGCCAAAGATAAGGGTTTTTTGTGCAGGTAGTTTAAGTTTGGAAATTATCCCAAGGAGTGAGATTCAGGGAATTGAAAGAGGGAAATGGGAAGGCAGGAAAACTAACTCAGATATATGCTAAGGATCTGATCACCACTGTGAGCAACCAGAACGCACAAAGAAAGAAGCTTCTTTTGGGAGACTGGTAGGAGCCATGCAGACTGAGGCTCAGAATTCCCCCAGTAAAAGAAAGAGGGTGGCATTTATGGACCAGAACCTAGTCAGGAGCCAACCATACAGTGTCCGTTCCTTCCTACCGCCAGGTCTGCGCATGCAACAGAATCACTATGTGTAGCAGCTTGCTACAAGGATGCAAAGTGGAGCTAAGATTATTTCTCAGGACCCTTCTCATTTATTGCTCTTACCATCTGTGTGAATTTTGGCCTATTTAATTATATGTGTTTATAAGATTTATAAACTAATATCAAGAGGTTGTTTTACTTACGTTGTATGTGTGGGTTGTTGTAAAAAAAAATCAACTTCTATTGATTTTTATTAACAAACTGAACCATGCTTTACAAGAATTTCCTTGCTCTGTTAATTAGTATATTCTTCATCATGACAGAAAATAATTGTTAAAAATCTTCTTGTAGTTAAACATGGCCACCTCTTCATCTCAGCAAAGAATAAATCAGCCCCAATTAGACAGCTTCCATAGGGCGCCATAGTTAAGGACAACCTAAATATAGTAGTGATGGAGAAAAGACAACCTTCTCACCGACCGATTGACCAAAAAATCCTTCAATCAATGGCAATCAGATGCCACAGACATACTTGAAGTAAAACATCAGGGTTCCTCAACAGTGAAAAAAGTTCAGAAAAGCCATTTGTAATTTACATATAAACGTGCAATTTGAACACCTACACACATGCACACACAAAAAAATAGAACATGAACCAAGAGTCACTTTCCTGGTAGCATATTCTAAGGAAATAATGCAAAGGTAATGGGATTTAAAAACTAACATCAAGCTCCAACTACAACAATAATAAGGCTGGCAATAACTTAAAAGTTCAAGGAGAGGGAAACATTAAAATTATGATTTCAAAAATAATATTTTATCATCAATATTGTGCTATTTGCTTGTGTGAAAAGAAACTGTAAAATGATGTGGTATTATTTCAAATATGCATAGTTTTTTCTATATAAGAAAAAGAATATGAGTAATCAAAATCAACACAGTAGGATTGAGAGTATACATTTTTGGTTTTGTTTTAATATTTCACTATTATAGTTTGGGGGCATGATAGCATAGTTATTAAGAACATGGGATAGAAAATAAAGTACTTGAATTATAATTCTGATTTTTATTCATTAAATATAGAAACTCCAGCAAATTATTTAATTTATTTGAGCTTTTATTAGTTCTTCTACAAAACAAAAATAGACTACCTCACACAAAGGATAGCGAGAGCATTGAATGAGTTACTGCACCAGAAGTGCTTGGCACAGTACCTAACCCATAATAGGTGCTCAGTGAACGCCATCGATTGCTATTGTGTTGGAAGATGAATTCATTGTAATTATTTCTGTGAATGCCTTCTGTCAAGCACAAAAGTTACAGTGATAATTTCCAAAGACTGTTGCATCAGAGCTTCCTTTAAAAAATAATTTTCACCTTGCAATAAAAATGTATGAATGCTGGTAAGTACTAATTAATACTTTTTGTTAATGACTGGAAGTAATAAAAATATCGAGATTTTGGCTATGAGGGTATACACAACGTCAGTATTTGAGATGACTTAACCTTCCCTAATCTGAGTGCAAATTTGCAGACTTGAGCTGCAGCAATTCTTGGCTGTGGATTTCAACCTGATAAATCAAAAACTTTTGTGCTGCTGTTAGCTTAGCTAGCTCAGTTAGCAAATGCTGTGACCCTTTTGTAGGCACATACGGCAAGACAAAACAGGGCAAGAGCTTTGCCTGCAGGGACATCAGCTACTTTAAGTTATTGTGGATTGTATTTTCTTCTTCTAGCCCATCGCATGCCAGGCATGGAGAGCAATGTGGAGGAAAGCAGGACGGCACAAACTCAGGAAGGTGAACATCTTGCTTCTCCTGACCTACTTTGATGGCTCCTCCTCAGACTCAGTTTCCCTAACACTTTGTCCTTCAGCTGACTGTAAATAGGATGATAGTAGTTGGTAGGCTGACACCACTGGATCTGAATGGCACTGACTGACTCCCTAGAGTACAGGTTGTGCAGAGCTCTCTTGGGTGGTGGGCATCATGCCAATACTGATGAGTTGTGCTGAAATTTCATTATGAAAACACATGCGAGGCAAAAGACTTATCCTATGGATGGAAACTGCCTTCTTCTAACCTCTTGATAGAGGGTAATGCATTATCTCTTTCACTTTGTTGGTGGCTCAATTTTGTTCTACCTTCACTCCAAAGTTACTCATCCTTTGTTGATTGAATAGAAAAGAGCTGAGTTCTGAGTCTTACTAAGATATACCATATGAAGAACAAAAGCATTAAAAATAAAGGCTTTGCAATACCCGATTTTGTTCATCACTAAATCAGGCACTTACTGGATCTGAAAGTTTATCAAGTTAATCAAACCTCCCTTAGAAAACAAATTCATCTACAAAAAAATGTATTCATTTGTTAGAATAAGAAATAAATTTGTTTCCTTTGGAATCATTTTTGCAAATCGATGCTTCAACAAATTTATAAGCCTACAAAAAAGTTGTTTAATCCAGAGCACCTAACAGAATTGCTTTTAATATCTCAATCTTAAAAACATTTCACTTCTAAATGAAATAAGTCAGTCACCAAAAGAGAAATACTGCATGATTCCATGTATTTGAGGTATCTAAAATCATATTCATAGACTCAAAGAACAGGATGGAGGTGGCCAGGGCTGAGGGGGAGGGGATAGGAAATGGGAAGTTTTTAATCAAAGGACATAAAGTTTCAGTCAAGCAAAATGAATAATCCCTAGAGATCTGCTGTACAACATTGTACCTAGCATTAAAAACAACGCATTATACACTTCTACTTTTGTTACAAGGGTGCATTTCATGTTAAGTCTTCCTGCAACAAATTTTTAAAGTACAAAGTCATATTACTATGGCTGCCCAAATCAATAAAATTTGGTCACAAAGTCAAGTGTCTATTAAAAAAAATTAGAAAAGATCTCCAAAATAAAATCAAATTGTAATTACATAATGGGCCTAGTGTCTGCCTAATATTTTACTTTAAGTTATAATCAATATTTCCCGCCTGCAGCACTATGATCCTACTGAAAAAATAAAAAAGCAAAACTGTCTCCTGAATTTGCTGACTTATCCATGTATTTGTTTCACAATATTTCGAATGCCAAATATGTGTCTAGCACTGTGCTAGATCATAGATGTGCAGCAGGTAATGCAGCTGACATGGCGCCCATGTGGCTTACAGGCTAAGACAGCCAGACCGGTTACATCACCATCCTTCAAAATCACAGTAATATGTGTAGGTAACTGTCGGTATGCCCAGCGTGCTCTCCCCGACAGACGGCCTCATTTTTCCTTCCTTTCGAATATGCCTGCCCCACTTCTGAAACAAGAACGATGGTGTCCCACATTGCAAATCTCCTTTACGTGGATGACTACTGTCTGTCACAAAGAAAAGTAACCAAATCCGTATTTGGGGCTAGTCCTCAAGGAGAAAACAAGAGGGGCTCGGGAATAGGAAGGGTTATCGTACGTAGGGAGAGGATGAGACTTGCAGGAAAGCCGACCATCTGCAGAGGGCTCGCTTTAAACAGTTGTCAATTGCTCACCACTTTTCCAATGAGCCTCTGTCCCCAGCAATTTGGTTTCTTATTTTGCAGGGTGATGTCCTAATGATTTGTTCCCAGACAGCACTCCTGTGTGCTCTAACCTGAGGGAGCCTCAGCAGTCTTCTAGCCGATTACCTGATGCGCAGATCTAAAGCTCCACTCACTGGAAGCAAGCCTGCCATCGCCGCTGGTGGGAGTGACTTGAAGTCTTAAATGATAACGCAGCTGTAACAGATGACTCTCTCTCCCTTCTGGTATATGCATGGATACACACATACATACATACTTGTGTACATGCATGCCTATGTGTGTCTGCACATGTCAGGGAGCAGTCTGAGTCAGTATTAGAGCACATTTCTTTTCAGTTTCCAATTTGTTAACTATAGTTACAGGTTACAGAGTGTTCTTGACTGAGGTGTGCCCCATGGGAAAGCACGAAGACACCACGTAATTCAATTTTCCATCCAAAGCACACAAAAACAACACTTTCAGTTAGGATGTGATGGGAGAGCTCCATGCAGAGTTGAGTCGTAAAGAGACCTCCTGAGAAATGTCCCAGCCTTCTATGTAACACACTCAGATATGCAAATTTAGGGTTGGTTTAAGACAACTTTGTCTACATTACAATTAACGTTGCCTTCATGAAAACATGACTACGGACAATATTGCCTTCATGTTTTATACTTTTCTTCTTAAAAAAAAAATCATTGGACTATCCTGAAATAATGAGTATATTCTATTTTCAATAAGGGTTTTTTTTTTCATCCGATGGCCTTTAATTTGCCTATTCTGTTGTTGTTGCTGTTGTTCGTGGGTAAGGCAGAGACCGAAACGCCCACCGGCCCCACAGGAAGAGCAGTTCTCCCGGCGCCGTTTGCGGGCGGTCAGCACTGCGCACCGCTCTGTTTCTTGCTTCTACGCCCGGTCGGTCCGTTGGCTCCTTCTCGCGCAAATAAACACCGTTTAATTGGTTTATCTTTAAAACAAGACTTGAAATCTGTTAAGATTTATTTTTTGTCTTTATCTGTCACAATATTAACATAGCCCTTCCATTTTATGTTTGGTGTCATATTGTCAAGTTTCATAGTAAACTTACTTGAAATTATGATTTAAGTTGTAATGAATTTATAGGTTAATTTTTGATAATTGATATCTTTATAATAAATGTTCCTTTCTATTAATGAGCATTTTTGTATTTATTAAAAACATGTTTTCCCTAATAAATTTTATATTTTACGTAAGGTTTTCACACACCTATGATCATTTTTCTAGTTATTTTTCTGGTATTTGTGATTAGAACAAAATATTTTATAATTATTATTGTTCTTTTCTAATTGTTTATTGCCAGTGTGTAATAATACTTTTGATCTGTATAATAATCTTAAAACTAACAATCTTGCCTTTTTTTCTTTTTAGTCCTAATAGAAAAACTTAAGATTTTTAAAAATAAATTATGTGGACAAATATTGTAAGTGAATAATGACGGCATTCTAACTTCCCCATAAATCTTTATATTTCATATCCTTGCTGTGGAGTTTTTCTTTGGATAAGACTCCAATACACTGTCAAATTGCAGTTTTATAGTTAATTTATCTTGGTTGAGGCTTTAATAAGCATTAGGGAATGCTTCCAACAATTCAAAATTCCATGTGGTATTTTCTGTCTCCTTCAACAACGTTTAAGAGTATGTATGCATAGATAGATAGATAGATGGATGGATAGATAGATAGATAGATAGATAGATAGAATAGGTAATAGAAAGAAAATCAAATAACTGAGGTGATACTCTTTGTTATACCCAGTATTTCAAAATGCTCTTTATGTTTCTTCCAAGGCCTGGCCAATGCATGGTACATTTAGTTAAGTCCTGACAAAGAAGCAGTTTCTCTGATGATGCTTTCTATTGTTTTGATGGTGTTTGGCTATACAGCTATGCTCTTTGCTTCAACATTTCCTTTCTTATACATGCTTTAGTTTATAGCTCATTTTATAATTTATTGTGTTGCATGTGTTAGAAAAGAAGTTTACAAATTATTGAGCTGATGTTTGAGGCTACATGTGTTTATTCTCAGAACTGCTTTTACTGAATACCTCTTTTTTTTTTTAATATGCCACAATTGCCACACCTCTCATAGGCTCATAAAACAAGTCTAGGTCAGAGACATGTCCTGTTCGAGAAGTGCTCAGACATACAATGACCCTTATGAAAAGGATCAAAAAGCATCAGAATAAAGATAATATTAGCGAACTTAAAGTATATGGCAGACTAAGCTTTACTGTAGTTGGTGAAAATAAATTCTTTTACCATCTGGTTGTTCTCTTCCTGTTTTCACCATCGGATTGAGAGCTATGTGGCATCATGCTCAGTGAAATAAGTCAAAGACAAATACCATGTGGTTCCAGTTATATGTGGAATCTAAAGAACAAAATCAACAAGCAAACAAAACAGAGACAGACTCACAGATAGAGAATAAACCAACGGTTGCCAAAGGGGTGGGGGCCAGGGGGGCTGGGTGAAAAAGGGGAAGAGGTTAAGAAGTACAGATTGGTACTTACAAAACAGTCACAGGGGTGTAAAGTAAAGCATGGGAAATACAGTCAATAATATCGTAATAACTCTGCACGGACCCAGGTGGGTAGAAGACTTATTGGGAGGAATCACTTTGTAAATTATGAGTGTAACCACTATGCTGTACATCTAAACTAATATAAAATGTGATAGTGAATGTCAGTTGTAATTAAAAAGTAAAAAATAAGTATAATCAATCATAAAAAAAGTCTACAGGGTGAAGTCTAGGGTATAGATAACCCATAGGAAGTGGTCAAAGAGTAGTATTTTAGGTTGTTTCCATCTAGAACTTAGAACACAAGGACCCTACAGTCAACGTTCACATCGATAAACATTCTGTCTCTGCCTTTCCGACTTGCCCCCATAAGCTCGGTGCCACCCAACCCCCCCAAACTGACTATGGCACGTCATTTGTAACGTTGGGTTCAGATCTTAGTGACCCTGTCTGACTCTAGACACTTCCTGGCACAGGGAGAGCATTTATTTACATGCTTTACATCAATTCTTATTTTATTGTTTAAAATGTATTTAATTATAAATCTGATGACTGGTGCTAAGCAAACTGGAACCGTGTTTTCATCAATCTGGACATTCAAAAGTGTCGCCTGAGATAACAACCAACCATCCTGTGTGTCAAGCAGCCATATGTCTAAAACAGCTGTTGTGGCGATCGATAGTTTGACATGTCATGGTGTCTAGCCGACTGAAACATATATTACACTATTTTCAGGCAAAATGTACAAAACGTTAAAATATATTAGAACAGACTGATACGACTCACTACAATTGAATGAAACACTCCTCTCCTAGCGTCATGTAATTTACACTTTTGATCATGAGACTTGCTAAATCACCATCCACGTTATTGATGACGTTATAATGAAGGCAAAGTGTCCGTTCCCCTCTTGGCGTGTGTCATTTGGGAAGTTCTTCAGTGTTCCATTTTTATGCTTCATCACATATTCCTGAATGATCGCAATCACCGGCCCAGAGAACGCCACCAATCTAGTCTTTCTTTCACAAAATCTCTTATCTCCTGAATACATTCTTGTTTCCATACTAAGTAAGTCTATTTAAATTACCTTTCCCTTATCTGAATGAATTCAAACACACTCACTTTGCAGCTGCGAGTTACTGACTGCTCCTTGCTTTTTCTGCAGTTCCCATGGTTTTAGAGCTGTGGCAGGACCAAATTGTCCCCAGTATAGATGTGCAAGGGCTTACGATTGTCTTTATTCCAGAATCTGTTTTTAACAATAATCACGAATGCTTAGTTTATAACTCACTCATGTCTAAAACAAACAAACAAAAAATCTGTGTAGGTTTTTCTCCACAGATTCTGTCAAATAACATTTTCTCTACATTTTATTTGTGTAAATTGCAATATATGGATGTAAATGGAAGCTTTATTCACCTTGAAGTCATCTTATCTATCTAGAGGCTAAATATTATCATGCATTATAAGTGTCCTGATATTTTAACCTAGACTAGCAGGTACAATTTAGAGGTTCATTTTATCCACAAATTTGAAAGTCTAAGCCATCATGGACTTGTCACTTAACTTCAGTATCTTCATCTGTAAAGAGGGCTATTACATATATATATATATATATATATATATATATATATATATGAGAGAGAGACATATATATGTAATATATATATACTACATATACGTGTGTGTGTGTATATATATATATATAAAAATAGAGAGAGAGAGAGACTTTTCTGCCTGATATAGAGAGAATAGAGAGAGAGACAGAAGTTCAAAGAAATTACATTTCCTGCTCCTCTCATGATCTGGGAGCTCTGACAGGGGAGATGAACACAAATTGCAGATTCTTACAAACTATTCAGATATACACCATTTATACACCAAAAATGACTCAGGATGAAACTGTAAGAGAGATAGTTCAAAGAATCTATTCTTGCCTTTGCTGGGAAAATGAGAACATAAGAACTTGATTATAGTTCTTATAAAATTATAAAATTTAACAAATAATGAAGTGACATATATATCCTTTAATTCAAACTGTCTGACATTTAAAATTAAATGTAAAACTTAAACAAACTTTCCAAAGGGTTTTATCTAAAGAGCTTTTGAGCCAAACCAGTAAAGACTCTGAATTCTGGCTCTGCTTTGACTCTTGTTAAGTCGAGTAACTGACCTTGGCTGCAGCATCCCTGTCCGCCTCTGCCATGTGGCGAGTTCTGAGAGTTATAGGGGCAGAGTGACTATCCACACTTGCACAAAATAGGTGCTCAATCCGTATAAACTCGCCCCACTTTATCTCTTCCTGTCATCATCTCCAAACTCATATATAATCATCACTCTCCATATTGGAGAGAGAGAAATAAAACTGTTATGTATTTCTGAGGGGAAAAAAGTCTCTCTAGCGAGAAGAGTATTTATTGGGTTGGTAACTAGACATCCAGATCATCTATCTGTAGGGCTGACGCTCGCTGGCCTTGGGAAGATAAACCTTTCAGTCTCCATGGACCTCAGTGACTTCCCAGGTAAAATTAAGGTGTTTGACAAGACACTGTCTGAAAAAGTTTCTCCTGATTTTAATGTTATTATGGTATACTGCCTTCTGTATATTCATAGATAAGCTTTAACACCATTGTGCAAGTTCAAGTGCTGGAATTATTGATTAGTAAAATACTACCCTACGCAAATTATAAAATTTTTTGAACTCCAGTTACTTCTTTTCTCTTAACTTCTGTTTCTCGTTGATGTAGCTAAACTAATATCACCTTATTGTTTAATGGGACTGTCATTTTCAGAGGCAATAGCATAGTGTAATGTTTGGTTGAGAGTAGATGCCTCATAACAGATGAGTCTCAAGACAAAACCTAGGTGTTCACTGCAGACTCTGCGCACATCCCCACGCTCCCCCAAACAGAGTGAAGAGGAGTAACCCCTCCCATCACCTTGCCAAGACACTGATGCCTACATAGCGTGGCACACAATTCCAGTATCCCTAAAATATCACAATTAGATGGGAGTGTCCTACGCTGGAGTGAATCTCACAGTTTGCTCCAACACATTATTCCACAGGGTGCTAACAAACTACTGGGCTACAGGAAACGAAACCCAAATTTATTCCCACAGCGCAGAGTAAGGTATTCCCTAGCGAATGAAGTAAACGAAAGTCCTCTGCCTACAAGAAATGGTATTGAAATATATCCAGCACAAGCACCTCATTTTACAGTTGTGGAAACTGGGGTTCAGTGCTTCTAAGTAATTTACCCAAGCTCTCATAAACGGTGGAACTGACACTAGAATTCAGTTGTCTGTACTTTCAGTCTAAAGATCTCTTAGTAGTTTACATAATTTGCCCTTCTTGGAACACCACCATTGGGACCATGCCCTTCAATGTAACAGTTCAAGGGAACAATACAGAAACATCACGTGTGTGGCCAATAAAAGTCAAAGCCCTTGGCCTTGATGCCTATGAGCACCAGGATGTAATGAGCAATTGCTCAGTGATATGTTCTTGTATTTCAAAAACTTGCAACTATCATTATATTCCTAATGAAATAAATTAACTCATAAATGTCATCTGCTCAACACCTTTAGTCGCATCCTTATCTTTCAGTCAACTTTAATGACAATTTCAGCGAGTCCCCAGTGACTCTGTAGATATGATGACTACCTGGAGAACATCACCTAACAAAACCCAGAGAGGCTCAGGGAAATATTATGACTTGCCCCAAATCACACAGCTTATAAGAGGCAGAAAAGTCTCAAAACCTGTTTCTCCTTTCTGCCAAAGATGCACCAGCTTTTGTGTATAAACATACACCAACCTTCGTGTGGACATCCTGTGGTGCTCCCTACGAAGTCCTGAGACCATTTTGGCAATTGGCAGGAAGCTAGAAACCTCAAGATTTCCCATTTAGCACACAGGAATCCATGTGGCATCTGTTAGAAGCCACGAAAAGTGGAAAAATTAAACCCCACAAGGTGGCGTTGGAATAAACTCCATTGTTTTGGTTAATATCTTTGACATCTACATCTCTGTATACCCAGTGCCTAACACCAAGACATTTCCTATCCAGCATCAGTAAATATTTTTGAAGCTAAGGAATTCCTTCGTTCATTCCAAAAAAGTGAAAAAGAACATGATCACATTCTGGAAAATAGCCAGGAATTTTACAATTCATATCAACTCCTCTTTTGGATAATAAGAAGAGTAAAACTAACAACTAATCTTGTATAGTTATCTCCGACCGTGACCTCCAGACACCTAGAATCTGTTCCTGGATAACGCCTACTCCAACTTTCAGCATATAACTCACTCATGATCTCTGAGCCTCAGTATTCCCACCAGTGAAGTAAAGGGGTTTTGTACAGCGGATGATTTATAAAGCCTGCTGGCCCTTTCTTCCCAGATGTATGGAGTTATAGGGCAAGGAAGACAAACTACAATGCTTGTATTCTTAGAAATGACTAGAGGATAAATATTCTTTGTTGTGACCTATGGCCTTAAAAAAATAAATCAAAGTCCATCCTCCATTTGTATATAGAACTGGCCAGTTTGGGATTGCTTATTTCTACCTATTATCAATAATTAATTTATACACTGGCTGGATTTGAGGTCTTCCTGGTCCTCAATCCTTGCCAACTCTAGTTACTACACAGAGGGAAGGTTAGGGAAGCCTAGAATGCCATTACAGAAAATTAAAGAGAATTCAAGGACACGCTGTCAACTTCAGGCTTCTGCAAATGTGAAAGGCATTTAAACTTAAACCCTTCCACTCCAGGGACAGCCTCATTTAACTCTAGAAACCACTGATGAACGATAATTTTCCTCCATGACCATTGCTGTTTTAATTTTGTTTTACATCTGGTTGGTTTTTTTTTTTTTGTTTTTTTTTTGTTTTCCTCACATCAGACCCAGAGCTTCCACTCTGGTTGTTCTTCTGACTTACGATCTTCAGAGTTCACAAAGGTGTTGGTCAGCCCCATAGATCACCGGAATGGTCCAGCCAGCTTTATGAGCTTTGGAGTCTCTCCTTGTGTAAAGTCCTAGAGCACTGATAAATGACTTGTAATTTATCTGCTGAGTGCTTGGGTTTTATGTTCTCAGTTCTAGCTTTACAGAGTTTCTTTCTTTTATAAAAGGAATGTGTCACCTTGCTTGCTTCTCGTAAGTCACTGCATTTACGGTGCAACTCGCTACAAGTTAATGCGCAGAGGCGAAAGACAGCCAGCCTCGAATGAAGTTTGTATTCTGTTTCTGCGGCCTGACTCCCCCAAGAAACACCACTGAATTGTGAAATGCTGTCCTCTGTCATGTTACTTTTTTTAAATTTTTATTGAACTTACTGGGGTGACATTGGTTAATAAAGTTATATAGGCTTCAGGTGTACGAGTCTATGATACATCATCTGTACATTGCACTGTGTGTCCACCATCCCAAGTCAAGTCTCCTTCCATCAACATTTATCCGCCTTCACCCCTCTTCTCCCTTCCCCCACTCCCTTTTCCCTCTAGTAACCACCAAACTGTTCTTTCTAAATTTTCATCTTATATTAACCGCTTGGAGAATTGAGGTCATTGGAGATATTTAAGTTATGCAGTGGGGGGTTTTTTTGCTCTTTTTTAGAAATGCCTCGGGGAGAAATATTCTTTGTTTTGACCCATTGTACGCTGATTTCACATCTGACTGCCAACACGCTATACCCCAAATGTTACAATCCTAAGTATGACTTCCAGCTATCTTAAATGGTTCTTTTAAAACTAGTGATGGGTGATACTTTAATTTTTTTCCAACAAATTTGTATTTTACCACTTTCCCAAAGGCTGGGCGTACTATGTATACGCGAAGATAGAAATGTCACACAAATACGTGCAGCTTGTTGCTGCACTACGCATTCATTATTTAGAGAAACGTTTATACTAGCCATCTAGAGAATTTATAATTCTTGGAGAATCTGATCAGTTCCAAACAACGAGTCCAGGGAATTCATTTGCCCTAAGGGTAGAGATACTAAAAGAGATCTGAGAGGTCAATGTTATTCTGGGTGAGTTCCTCTGCTCAATTCCAATTAATGGTATGGCTATAAGAATCTTTAGGTAACAATTAACATCTAATGGCTGAATAAGAATGACAATTCATGACAACTTTTAGTTTATGCCATCAAAGCACAGGAATCTTTAACAAACTGAAATTCTTTAACATGAAATAATAATAATGCTTTGTATTCTGTGGCTATTCTAATCTATGGATACAGATAATGCTGAAAATTCACTGCATATTTTCTTCTCACTATACTTCACTGTCTACAACCAGTGGTAATAACACTGAACAATATATATAACTTTTCCTAATTGAATTAAATCGATTCAGCAGCCACTGTGTGCAAGACTCTGCTGGGGGTGGGACAAAGATGAAAGGATGGAATTCCTATTGGCCAGGGGTTCAAAGTCTAGTGACACAAACATGGTATCTTTATGATGAAAAGCATTTTAATAGTGACTCACACAGCGCCTGTCTACTGTGCCAAGGGGTGGGTCAGACCCACCTCCTCTCTTCATAGAATCTCCTATTCTAAGCACATGCCCTTTGGCTGTGGAGATAATAGTAACACCACCAACCAGGTTTAATGAGTCTGTGAAGACTGCTGGTACAAATTCTACCTAACAGGGACCTGGGGCCTGTGTCGGACTTTCTTGGGCCCGTTCACCTGGCTTAAAATATCCAAAAAGACAGACAGCTGATCATGAAAAGGCTTCCTGAGAGAGAAAATAGTGTATTCAGGCAGAAAGGCTATGTGTGCAGAGGTAGAAGAAATTCTGAGGAATAACCACAAGTTGGTGTCGTCACGCTGGTTGTGAAGTGGACTTGGGCAGAGCAGGAGGTAAGGCCTTGAATGTCACACTAAGGAGTCAGTGTGTTACTCTGACCGAACAGCCTTCCCAGGAAAAGCAATGGCTGTACTTGACAATGGAAATCGTCAGAGCAACAAGAGCCTGTGTGCTCTCTTCCCCATGTGCGTTTCCTTCAGCCTGGGGCTCAGGATGCAGCTAAAACCAGGGCATGAGTGGAAATAATGGCAGCCCTACCAGAAAGATACACACCGACACTTCTGTTAAAAAAATCCAAATCAAGTACAAAATATATATGTATACACACACACACACACGCACACACACACACATATATATTTCTAGAAGGAGTCCTTCATAACCCAAAATGTACAAATCTAAACTTAACAAAAAAATTTTGTTAACTACGCCTAAAGTGATTATTGCAATTCAAATGATATTGCACTGTACAAAAAGATTCATAATAGGCTCCTTGAACACTAAATTATATTTAACGGCATGGATACTTTATTCAGAAATGAGACTGAATCCCATCTCTACCATTTCCTGCTTTGTAAAAGTGGGCAAACCAGCAAAGCTTCCTTTCTGTTTGTTCTTTTCTCACTATAATGCTATTAAGAATAAGCCCCACTATGTAAGCCATGTGTTTGAGGACCAAATATAGAATGGCTTTACTGTCCATTTGTGTCTTCCAGAAAGCAGACACCAAGAAATTTGGAGGGACAACACCCCTCAAATATAGAAAAGGGATGGAGGTAGAATGGACCAGGAGAGCTGTCAGATTACAACACGGAAGGACAGAGGGCAGAAGAAAGCTGGGACCAGAGCCTCAGGTGGTGGTGCAGTTCTGAGGACGGTTGGGTCAGCCCCCCGGCAGCCCAGGGATGGCGCCGGAGGACTCCTGCATCAGGCAGAAATGCCCAGGCTCTGGTTCCCCACGTCATTACAAGTCTGGCCAGGAGCCATCCTGGAAGGGTGCCGCTGGGCTGGGGTGCTACGGTGGCTCCCAAGCCTGCCAGCTAACTACACTCCCACCCTGTCAGATCTCCTCCTCTACCAGATCTTTATTAGAAGGTGTCTTGTATCATCTCCTTTGTTAATTTTCCCAAGCCCTCTCCTAAGTGCCCACAACACTTCCCTGTCTGTTGCCTCACTTGGTTCGTGCATCAATTTCGGCTTTCAAATGGTCTCTGCCCTTTCTATAGAGAAGCATAATCCAGTTCAAAAATACCTCTGCAATCCTCACCGACCATTGCAGAGTGCTTGGCCCACAGGAGAAGCTCAATAAACAGCTGCTGAAGAAATGAAGGCTGTTGTTTTCCCAGAGATGTGATCTTCCTCTGGTCTGTCCGAGTCCCTACAGCAATAAATCACATAAGCAGACTCTAGTGAGAATGAACGTGTAGACAGTACATGGGGTACAGCTATCCCCTAACAAATCACTCAGACATCTTGAGCTCCCTTTCTTTATGTATATATTTTATATTTAGCATCTTGGACCATATTTCTTTTCCCTTTCTTTTTTTCATTTCACTGCATTTAGGACTCATGATACTTTATAAAAAATGAACAATGAGTTGCTCCCCAGCTATGAAAGACAATAAAGGTTTTCCTCAGGGATTTCTCATTACGGAGAGTGCAATGTGAACCCATTGTAATATTCCCAGGGTGTAAGACAGACACAGCAAGCATGACAGCGAGTGAAATACGAGGGGAAGGGGGATGAGTGTCGACTGGAACATCACCAGCTGACTTGCCTTTCTTAGCTCTTAAGCAGACTGGTCATCAGCAGTGAATAGTACCACACTTAAAATCTTTCAGAATTTTGCATTTATTTTCTTAATTAATTTATTTATTTTTAGAGAGAGGAGAAGGGAAGGAGAAAGAGAGGGACAGAAGCATCAATGTGTGGTTGCCTCTTGCTCACCCCCCACTGGGGACCTGGCCCACAACCCAGGCATGTGCCGTGACTAGGAATCAAACTGACGACCCTTTGGTTCACAGCCTGGCACTCAATCCACTGAGCCACACTAGCCAGGGCCAGAACTTTTTTGCATTTAAACATAAATGTTTAGATATGCTGGTAATATTCAAGATTGCATTTGTAGAGCCCTCTTCCCCTTCTGCTCCCAAGTGAATAGATCTACTTCGAGGGTACAGACAAGAAATTAGTCCAACAAGGTCCTTAACCTCCAGGTGAGCTCTTCCACCATCATGTTTCTACCCAAGAGAGACAGGCATAAGCTATACAAGCAGGGGTCTCGGTAAAATATATTCTGCGAAGATCTCAGATCTCATGCCCTTTTGATGAAGGATATGTGTGCAGAAAGACTTCCCCCCACCCATTTTGACTAGAAATACAGAGATTCCAATGCATGCCTCTTTTAATCTATTATCTTCTATCCAATTATTGGGAAGGAAATAAACATAGTTGCAATGTGTGAGCAAGTGTTTGTCTCATTTATCTGCAGTAAAGTTTTAGCTCTAAAATGTTGAGAACTCATCAAAAAGAAACCAGCAATGAGAAACCGTGAAGCCAGAAACGCTTTTATTGCCACCTTCAAGATTATTTAGTTATGCTTCCTGTTGTTATTCTCAGAGACAAAGGGTTGAGCTGACACAGATTCTTTAATGCAGACATTATCCCAGAGATTAGATCTTAGAATACCCGGTAGTTTAAGTACATCCTAATGACAATGAAACTGCATTTACAAATATTTCTTGAATAATAGAAGGAAAATAAATTGTCAAGTCCTTGATTCTGGTTTTGTAATGAAATATCACACAGAGAAAGAGCCATTTCATTAAATGAGGGGTTGCACTGAATTCTTTCTGAGCAAAATTGTCATTCACAATCTATTATCAGAGTGTACCAAATATGATTTAGAGTGACATTGTAATGCTTCCTAATCTAATAACTATCATTTCTTGATCATTAGAATTTTAATAGCCAACTTCTTTTTCTAAGCACACAAACACCTACAATTAGAAGCATGGTGAAATTTGAGGATATTTGGTGCTTTCAATATAAAGAGCTTTGGGTGATGATAGGAAAAAGGTGAGTGAATGACAGCATAAATGACAGAATGACAGAATGACAGCATAAGGTACGTGTAGAGAGCTCAGAACAGGACAGGCGAGTTGACACCGTGCTCACCACCCCCTAGCTGCGTAACTTTCATGCTCAGGGATCAGTTTCCTATTCTCGAACTTATAAAGTGGCTATATTTCTATCTTATTTAACGATCATTGATAAGTTTAGATGATTATGAAAATGCCTGATACAAAATAAATATCTTATTACATGCATGTCTTCTCCCAGCACTTTTCCTAGCATGAAATTTTATAGCTAATATCAGACCATTTGTCACATTGTAAAACAAATAATCAACGTGATCCGTGATGTTCCATGGAGGGTGCTGACCTTCACAGAAGGGAGGGGACATTATATAATGTCATGGTCGTCGTGATTGGCCAAATAAGCAGCAGAAAACAGAGGCCACCATCACTGGTTAGGGCTCCTGGGGAACTCGTTACGCTCTGCCTTTCAAATCATCCTTCGTGACTGACAAGCACTAAAGAGAAGGGATGGCTTTTTAGGCAGAGAAGATGCAAAGAACCGCAAGCCTTGCTCTAGCAGGGAAAGCTGGTTGTCGCATCGAAGGGAAAGTCTCTGCCCCTTTATGCTTTTTAATGGTGGACTGTTGGTAGGCAACTCAGTAACAAGAGTGATGCTTTTTTCAAGTAACTTTTGTGCTATGCTTTAATTCAAGTGAAAATCTTTTGTAATGCCAATAACTTGATCAAATTGACAATATACTCATAAAATTTTCTTAGTGCGGAAATACTGGAATGATCATTACATGGTAAAATTCAGATATGACATAATGAAGTGAACTGATTTCATGGTTGGAAGTAAAACATCATTCCAACATTGCTCAACCTGGCCAGGTCGTGCCTAAGTTTCCAACTTCCACAGTGTTGGGGACCACTCTCTTTGTAATTCCAGTCCTATTTCCCCTATTACCCTTGAACATGTTTGTTCTCCTTTTCCCATTTGTTAAACCATTAGAAGTCATTGCAAAGTGTTTATAGTCTTTTCTATATTTCCACAACCAGGGTAGGTGTGAGGGCCCTTCGGTAGTCACGTCTTCTTTTTGGACTTATTAATCAGAATATCTGTTAGGTTAGGTGGGTCTTGATTGCTTTGGATAACAATGGATAACAGTTACTTTGAAATACTGTTGATTCAAGGATTAGGTAAAGAACACGGTAACAACTTATCACACTCAATATCCTAAAATCTATACAAATGATTCGGCCACACTTGTACATAGCGACATATTGGACTGCATCGTATAGCCCCTCCACCCCTATGCCCTCCTGTGGGTGGAATAATACCGTCTTGCACTGAAATTTTATACGATGCCATCAGTCTGTGCAGACAAATGCTACAGGGAACTGTTTTATGGAACTCACCATGGGCACTTCAAGGTTGTTGACAGTATCATGGAGAATGGTGTTCATTATATCATACACTGCCTTTCCTGAGATCTCTCGAGAATATCCCAGCTCTTCTGATCATCTCTTCCTGAACAGATTTATTTTGGTATCCTGAATATAATATTCTCAATGCCATAACCTACTAAATTCCTTCAACATGGGCTACTGAAATTCTTAGAGACAAGAGTAAGCGTATAAAACTTTTATTAAAGTGCATTTGTATTTTGTCCTGTTCTAGTTTGACTTTAACTTCCTATTCTTGTTATTTTTCAACTTTCTCACCTATTTCTAATTATGCTGCTTTGATGTACTTTAAATATCCTCATAAGCTACCTTAAATCCTTTTTAGAACAAAGTGGGGAATAAATAAATAAAACCATGAGCAATGTTACAAGTGCAGAATAAGATGAGAGGGTGAATATTCATAATATATAATTAGGTTTTCTTTAAATAGAGTCAGTGTCAAATAAACGGGCTTTTGATGCCACCTCTTCTTTCCTCATTAGCTTGGAAAGGCCTTTATTTTACATTTTTCTCTTGTAACTATCCCAATGCTTATTAAAGGCAGGAATTTTCTCTCTGTCTATTTAGATTCAACATATCACTGCAAATTAAATGATCTTTCTAAAACATCATAAATTTATCTACTGAGAGATTCAGCACAATCTTAGATAACAAGTAAAGTACAATAATGTTGCTATTTTGGATATCCATGTATTTTTGGTTGGGCCATGATGATAAAAGACATATAAAAAAGGAAAAGAATTTAACTGGGTGAATGGTTTAGTTAATCGGACTGTTTGTGTGTGTGTGTAACTCCAGCAGAGGCTTGGACAGGTGGAACTTGGAATGGCAAATTAAGAAGGAAGAAAACTAAGACGAATACAATCGAGGAGAAATACGTTTTTAAAAAGAGATGAATAAGAAACAATGGGACTTACTTTTCTTCCTTATTGATTATGGAAACAAATATAGGAATTCTGAATACAATTGTTCTTTGGAACTTTACTTCATCTGACCAGGATGGACAATTAACATAGATAATTACATTTCCCACAATTTCACTTTATTGCTTCAAAGGCATTTCCTATGCCTTTCACATATTAAAGGGTTTTTAGCAGTTATATTCTCTTGGCACACAAATGTTGTTCATGCATCTATTGTAAAAATAAAACTACTGCCATGTATTTATCTGTTCACATGTTGTCCTATCTATTAGGTTCTGAATGCCCTGAGGTCAGACCTTTTCCTTCCTCATACTTATCCCAACATAGTGTGTGGCTCAAGCTAAGCCTCTGCTGAATACCATAAATAATTTACTGGAAATAGTGTTCCTTTTCAACGCTTATACTTGGAAAAAATACTCAGGCTCTAACACAATGAAGGAAGCAAAGTGTGGTCATGAGGAACATGTGCGGGATAAAATCACACAGAAGGCTTCATGGAAGAGCTAGGATATGAACTGGGAGGGGAAAGTATTTAGAGAAGAGGGAACGGGTTTCCCCAGCATGGGGAATAATATATTTTGATTCAATGGCCAGCTGTGTTCCCTGCAGTTGATGGGCCTCACGCTAGCCATCAGGAACACACATGAATGAGACAGACTGAGTCAGAGCTCAGGGTTTAGTGGGGTAATAAAGAAGCAACTATGCACTGGGAGATACAGTGAAATAAGAGCTACTGTGGAGGAAGCGCAGCATCCCAGAGAGGTGCACAGGAAAGGTCTCAGCCTGGAGCAAAGAACGGGCTTCCTTGAGTAACGAACTGTCTAGCAGAGACCTGTATTTAAGAAAGAGTTAGCAAAATGAAGCAGGCAAATTGCGTGTGTAAGGGGTGAGGGTGGTGGTGGGGAAAAGGGAGTTGTTGCAGACTGGAAAAAAAGGAGCAAAAAGAGAAGACTGGCAAAAGATGAGGCTGAAAGAGCCAAAACATAAAAGACTTTATAAACCCTATAAAGGGATGTGTCCTAAGAACAAACAGTGAACTGTTGAAAGACTGAGCAAAAGAATAACCCAGTAAAAATTAAAACATAAAACCAACGATAATGACATCATCAAATACAGAGGAATTATTTCCTCTGTAAATACATCATCAAATACAGATTGAATTATTTGGACTATAAATTACATTATTTGGAGTTCTATGAAATTAGTAAGTGGAATTTGATTTTGAGAAACTTTGGGAGGTAAGTTAAACAATGTTTCAATCTCCTACCAAAAACACTCAGGGAGCCGTGACTTGTTTATTAGCCAAGATTCAGGAACAAATCACCCCCTCTCTCTGAGGCTCCAGGGAAGAGATTGATTAGAAGCAAGATATTATCCAGAAAATACATGCAACCACCCAAGTGGAGAAGGGAAGAGACTGAAGCTGGGACAGAGCATGACAAAGACAAGAATGGTATATATTCTTACCAGTGGAAAATCTATTTAACAATTCACTGAGTTTAGGAAGTTGGCTAAATAAGCAGTGTTCTAGCGCATCCTGACTTTTTTTTTTTTTTTTTAACACAGCTCTGTCGAGATACAGATCTCCGTCCCATGACTCAAATGCCCATTTTCTGAAATGACTACCTGTCAAAACAGAATACGTCACGTTAACGGCATGAGTCTGCCCGAGTGCAGCGCCCGGCCTATCAGAAATGAAAGTTGGAGAAGCCGGTTGCCACGAGCATTTGTAACACACTAAGAGCGTTTTGCTCTGTGGGAAGCAGTTATTAGAGAGGGCGGCCTGGAAGTGTTCTGTTAGGCGATTTGGGAGCTCTAGCCCTTGAAGGGAAGATTTACTCTGGTAGATTTTACAATTTATCCATTTTTGGTGGTTGTGATGTATGAGTCACAGGGGTAATAAACTTCAAATAGGTTGAAGGAAAGTTAAGTACTTTCCAGTCTCTTCTATTAATTATCTGTGAAAGGGAAGAAAGAAAATTAATGCAAAGACATAAGCTGGTCTTTGAACAAAGGGGGGATATGTTTGATTATCATGGTTATAGCTGCCATGCTTTTCAAAACAGGCAAAAGGATTGAGAAATATTTAAGCAGATTAAAATTATAAATAGAGCAATGTGATCAGTCATTTAAATGTTATAGTTACTAAGAAGGAAGGGTGGCAAGTTAATACGTATATAAGAAGACCCAGTATAAGACTCGACATCAGGAAAATGTCGAGCTAACCGTAAGCACTGAGAAGGCTTCCCTAATTATGAGTATTTATAGTCTGTTGGGAGCTAGAAAACGCATTTGTTTCATCAGAGTGTATTCGTTGCAGCATTGTTTGAAACAATGAAATATAGAAAAAGCTAAAATGCATATTAACTGGGAATGAATACATATAGTAGAACACACCCACATGGTGGAATACGTAGGCATCAGCTAAATCAAATAGATCTGTGCCTATCCCCAAAGAGCAACATACACGGGAGATATCAAAAGAGGTGGAGAGACCTCATTTTACTCAAGCAGCTCACAGGATAGGAGAGAGGAAATTACAGGTATGGCTACAACGCAGTGTGACATTGGTCATGGAAGTACGCTGGGGATGTACTATAGTAGCACGGTGAAGGAAAGCTACAAGAAAGCTAGTATAAAGATATGGAAAGTGTGTTGATTCCAGAAAGGTGAAGATGGGTGTATTGACAGCCTCCTGTACAGCATTTCAAGTGTTCTCTGCTCTACCTGTTATTCCGGCCACTGGCCACTGCTGGGTGACCAGCTGGAGACAGGCAGTATCGGACAGCACCTTGCTCAGACCCATGCTATAAAATTTTTATTCCTGCTCCTTGTTTATCAGCAACCCCAGCACCCTGTGTAACACCTTCAGGTGTCATTCTGGGACAAATGTGCATGGCACTCAACACATGAGCAATCCAGATGGACAGTGAGTGACCCCCATGGGGCCAAACTTGACCAATGGAGGCTGAGAGGCAATGGACAAATACTTCTTTCCATCCATTGGGTGGGCAATTATGAGACCAGATGCAGGTGAGTGGGGCAATAACAGTACGTTCAAAGGCCTGCAAATAATTCACTTTTCTTTAGTCTTCTAGAGCATGAGTGGCAACGTGATGAAAGACTCATTCAAGCATCAGATCATGAAGAGCCTTTTGCAACACACAGTGAAACTAGGAGTCTTTCGGGTTAGCACAGGATTGCCAGTGAGTGGTTTAACTCTGCGTGATAATACGAAATGTTTTAACATTGGTTTTTAATTTGCATAGTTATGCAGAGGTGAGTTTGAACGTGACATGGCCGAAACTAAGAGATGAGTTAGATACAACAGTTTGTGCAGAAAAAGAATCATTAAAACTTTAAAAAATGTTCAAGTCTAAAGATAAATCGTTGCATATAAAAAATTTTAGAAGGGCATGTGGACAGTACTTGGTGCACATGCTGTTAAGGAAAAAGGGAAGAATCTCTATTATTTTCCCTGTTGTTGCTTAGAAGTTGCCATAAACTCATCTGGGAAGAGCCATCTTTGCAGGTGCTACAAACAACAGTAAGTAGGCCAAGCCAGATGACATGGAGCCATCTGCAGGGAAGAAGCCTGCTTTGGAAATACCTATTTGCAAATGATTGCATTTCACTATCAACATGCCACGTGAGTGGATGTATTGCCTCCAGAAAAGAGAATGTATGGAATGTTGAGAAGCTGGATGTGGGGGAAACGATAAGGATTTCCTACGAGGCAAGTAGGTGGGGCAGAAATCTATGGATTAGTCTCAAAATGCATTGTCAGAAGTTAAGAAGAGAATCATGAGAGAAGTGTGTATTAAAGAAGCACAAATCAGAAAATGGTAAGCAGTTGAGAGAAACCCAAACCAAAGGCCACACTGAGGTCAGCTAAGATAAGGACTGATAATCATTCACCAAACTACACCAAGAGATCATCGATGACATTGGGAGGGCAGTATTAGGGCCAGAAGAATACGGAAGAAGCCAGAATACAAGAAGTCGAGGTGCATCTGGGTAAGAAAGAGTAGGCAGTGAGTGCAGAAGACTCCTTTTAAGTAGCTGGTTAAAGAAAGTAGAGCTAGAAGACTAGGCTCAATTACACTTTAACTGATAGTTCTTAGAGTTGACACTAAATTGGCTAAATGCAAGAAAACATTTAATGACAGATTTGGAAATGAGAATGCCTTTCTTACTGTTCGAAACCACTAGTCAAAAATCCAATTGAAGTAATTGGATACAGTAAATGCATTTTTTAAGTTAACGTGCAAAGCCTTTTGGACTTTAATCCTAAACTTTCTACATAATTTTACCTACGAGAAGAGAATAGGCCCAACCTAAAGACTACATTTGTTTTTATCACTCATAATCTGTAATTACTATACACAAGTAATTTTTTTTGTTTGCTTGTTTGCTTCAGGAAATGCACAGAAATGCAAACAGAGATGAAAAAAGGTGATAACTATGGAAGAAACAAGGAAGTAATTCACTTTTTTTTTAAACCATGAAGCCAAATAGTCAATATATTCAGAATGTACCTCCAAGGGCAGAAAACTATTCTCAGGCATCAGATAATCTGAGATTTATTTGAATAACCTAACTGCCTAGAACAAAATTATTGATTTTCAAAAGAAAATCAAGGGAAAAGTCTGTCTGAATGTATGTATTTTTTTTAACCAAACAAATTGCAGCCCAATGGCTGGGATCAATTCAGACCACAGTTCTCATATCCTTATGGGTTTCCTATCAGCTAACTGGCTCCAGGATTCGCATGTGCTAAAATATTTAAAAAGCATGAAAGTAAGATGATACTTGAGGGCAGGAAACGAAATTACGTGGTTGAGTAATGCTGCGGGACAATTACATCTTACTATCTGCTAGAGGAAAAGGGTGCATCTACACAGTTCAGGGCTGAAGAGCCAAACAAAGCAGCCTTCGAGTTAGACCCTACCTCCAACAGCTACCCTCCAAGAGAGATCTTGCCATCACTCCGTGAGAGATCTTGTTAATACCCTCATTATTCACATGAGGATACATCTGCATAAGGTAGGGTGCAGAAAGTTGATACTGGTGTTCTTTATCATTAATATGGTGGTGGGGTGGGAGGGTGGTAGTGATTCAGACACCAGCTTTTAACTGGCATCTGGAGTCCAACACATGTGATGATGTAATATCAGAGGTGAATTATACATATTTACATATTTCTGGCATTATACATGTTATTTCGTGACTATTTGACAACACAGGCACCTACGGTGGTTTCACAAATCCCCTTCGGGGCCAGCTATTCCTACTCCCCGATCATCTCTAACACCGTACCTTGTACAGGAAGAGCACTGTGGAACTACAGGAAATTAGTGAGAATGAAGTTTAACATCCCCCACCTCTGGGTGCGGATTTTCTGCACTGGAATCACTGTGCCTCCTTCCTAAGGGCCATTCAACCGGCCCACCAGCTGGCTTTGGCCACCTGAGCTACCTTTGTGCCAGAGATGCTCAGCAAGCATTCACAGCCTTCCCCTGGTCCCACAGTCAAAGCATTGGCTACCATCACTGCTGCCATTTTTTTGGCATTTGCCCTTCCCCCAGCCTCCTCGGAAGGAGGAGTGGGGATGGATTTGGCAAGGCTTCCGAAGCCCTGCTCTGCTCAGGCAGTCCCCAGGCCAGTCGCAACCAGTCCCAGGGACACTTGATGTTCCCTATGGCTGCCCATGGGGGCTGGGTATCATACCCCACCAGTGTGTTAGAGTTAACGACCCACACAGCAACATTTCATAATTGAGAGCAAATATGGCCCTGGCCAGGTGGCTCAGTTGATTGGAGCATCATCCCATACACCAAAAAGGTTGCAGGTTTGATTCCCAGTCAGGGCACATACCTAGGTTGTGGGTTCTCTCCCTGGTTGGGCTGCATACAGGAGGCAACCAATAGATGTATCCCTCTCACATCAATGTTTTTCTTTCTCGCTCCCTTCTTATCTCTCTAAAATCAATCAAAATTTTTTTAAAACAAAAAGATCAAATATGGGGAGAAAACACATAGAAGTTCCATGTTGCTTCCACCCATATCCAACCTAAGAAAACTACTGGGTTTTCTCATGAAGCCAAGCACCTTTTACATTTTCTACCCAACTTCCCTTTTCCTCTCACTCATGTTTCCCTAGGGCTACAGGGGGGAGGAAAAAGAGAGCAAAAGAGGGAAGAGGAAAGAGAAAGGAGGAGGGGGAAGAGGATGTGATCCAGCCCATTCCAGTCAGCGGCATTTGCCGGTGAAGAATGATTCAGCTTGGATCTAAGCCAAGTCCTCTCCACCACCCTAAATGCCTCTCCATTATCTATCCAAACAACTTCCTCTTCTAAGTTACCCAGAGCTAAATAAGAATGTGTTTCCAAATTTACCAGCTACAGAAAATATCTAGTAAGTAGTTAAATATGTTCAAAGCAACACAGTTTGGAAGAGAGCAGTGTAGCCGACGAGTACATTGACACCACGGTGGCCATGAAATTTTATTAGAGCAATTATTTTAGATCTATTTCCATTATCACATCCATCCATTAAAAATTATGCAGACATCAATTTTCAAGTAACCTCTGCTTTTAAAGGACAAAGAAGATTAATTATAACATCCTGGTGCCACCCCATCCTACACACCCGTCATCTCTTTACCATAGTAAATGCACACTAAACTTAATGCAACACTAAAAACAGGAGTGAAATACACCAAAAACACCTTCCCCTAAGTAAGGACACAAAGTAGAGACTTAGGTAGGGTTGGGGGATGTTAATGCCCAGTTTTCTTGTTTACGAAAAAGAAAGTCCATGAAATTTTTAAAGAGCATATATACCAGGAGCCAGGAAAGCTCGGCACTGCCCTCCATTCTGCCATTTATTTTATTTTATTTTTATTGTCTTACATTTGCATGGATAGGTGACTTTAAAATATTTTAAATATGCTTTCAGTTCAGTTAGTTTCATCAAATCTCTGTGAACATTTAAATAGTTTAGCTCCATCCATTAGCGCCTTCCCGAGAGAAGAAACTCAGCCTCGGAGTACACCCTACTGATGTTTGGGGGTAGGGGGTGGGGGCAAAGACAGTTTTATAGAATTTATCTTATTCTCATTAATAGTCAAGCTGAGCTATGGAATACAAGTGAATTTTTAAAAACAGCAAGTTTCCAGTTTACAAGAAGTAATTGCTTATCAGAAAATCTTTCTTCTCTTTCGTGGCTCAGTGGGCATCTCAGAAAGTAAGTTGTTTTTGTTGTCGATATTTATTTGTTTATCCTTCCACATCCCCAGCTAACTGTAACTACCACTTCCATAGATAGCTTGGCCCAGAAAAACCGGAGCAGAGAATAATCCCTTTAGAAGATAATCTCACTCTAGTGTCATAAAGTAGTTGGATAATAACATTAAGATATGGTCTTATCTGAGGTTTCCTTTCTGGAAATAATCGTGCTAAACCAGGCAAGAATTGAGAGGGGAAAAAATCGGTAGCAGAGTGCTCCCTCCAGACTTTCCCCCTTCCCCTTTAAAAACAGGGTGCTTTCTATGGGGGTCTAGGAAGAACACCAGGCTAAAGAGTCTGCATTTTACTCAAGGCTCTTAAATGACCACGGACTGAAATGCCTACTCCTTCTTCAACACTACAGTTGGCTGATGAACCCTTTGTGAAATCTTCCCTGTGTCCCCCACTCCCCTCACATTAATCATGTTCTATTTCCTTGATTTGTTATTTGACCATTGGAGGACAAGGAGATCAAACAAACAGCAGACTGATACTGGTGCCAGGTGCTAATTTAAATTAGGAGGCTCCGTACAGAGGGGACTGCCATTTGTTCAGACTTCTCGTCCCCATTCAAATGGAAGTCATCTGGGAGACCAACCTCTCCCTTTATCTTTCCCATAATTATACGCATGTATGGGAAAATCGTAACCTCAGTAGCATTGCTCATTTCCAGGCAACGTTAGAGATATTCTAGTAAAAAAATGTTCTGAAAAAAAAAATAAATTCCGTAATCTCTAACTCTGAAAAGTATTCAGAACTTGTTCCACCATTGTGATGCTAACATTTGCACACGAATGCACACTCACTTACACATGAATACAGCATCAACATCTTAATGAGATCATCAAACCAAAGGGGCAAAATCAAGTAACTTCACTTGCCAGATACAAAATTGTTAAACTAGCTCAGTTTACATGGTTTATCCCTACGGAAAGGCACAGAAATTACTTAGTCAAGGTGTTTCAGTTCATTGTCAGAGGTAACAAAATAATCAAAATATTGCCACAAAGAAGGCTCAGCAAGTTGCAGATATACAAGATATTTTGACACAGCCGTCTCATTTGCTCTCAACCCCAGTCACACTGTTGAGCAAACTGTATCAGGATAAAGATCACTGAGGGAAAGATTAGAATATCAGTTTACTAGATGCTTCAGAATACCACACAACCACTGGTCCCTAGCTCTTGGTTAAATTAGTGATGACATTAAAAGTTATATTTCTTACGCTTATCAGAACTATAGAATTGTTCTAAGGTCTACTATCTACTAGAAAGTTTCCTACCGTTAGCTTTATAGATTGTGCAACAGTTGAGATTTTTTAAATTTTATCTCTGGTTTTTAATGTTTAGAGAATTCACCCCTTTTTAATCTGAAGTATTTTATGAATGTAATAATAAAATTAAAATAAAATAAACACATGTGACATATATAAGGTAAGAATGTAAGACTATATAAATAAAATAAAAGAGAATTCGCTTACAAATACCTATCTCAGAGTTTTGAGATTTGATTTTCCTGGAAGAACTATAATTTTATTTGCAAAGAAGTTTAATTTAGATCTTATCAAAAAGATGCAATTTCCAAAAGATGAAAAGGAAGGCTGAAGAACTTAGCTATATTGTTTATGTTTTGGGGGTGTTTTTGTTTGTTTTTAATTTGGAATTCCATTCTTTGTCCTACGTGAGACTTTCAGCCAATTCCAACAGTCTAACTTCAGCAACAAAACAAGCAAAACTTATTTCTCTCAAACAGAAAAAAAAACTTCAAAAAGTGAAATTAACAAGTCAAACAGAAGAAAGGCCAAGTGTTAACTGAGACGTGTTTTTGAATTATTTATTTTTCAAGATCTGGGCATTACAGGGGAAGATTCGGAGGATTGCCAAGAAAATACGGAAACACTTCCCAACAGCTGTGGGCAGTGACTCGTCCTTCGCAACAAGGAAGCGTTCCATCACTCAGAAGCGAATGACACGCTTCTTATAATTCCCAGTTTACAGTGTTGCTTTGGCAAGAGAGATATTAGCCTTCAATCAAATGGAGGCTTAGAAAAAAGCAAACTTCCTCTTGTAAAGGAAAATGAATCCTCTGAAATTGCTGCTCAACCTATTGTCAGCCTAAACATTGTTATCCCGCCCTCAAAATTAGGGAGTCTTCTTAGTAACGAATGGAAAAGGAGAGCCCATAAATATTCACTTATGCGTATACCCATTTATTATAACTCTGGTATTTTTTATTTGGATACCCATTTATTATCTGTCCCCTCCACCAGAATTTATACATACTTTCTAATGTTATGAAGCTTGTCTTATTCATCTTGGTAGCATCAGAAACTAGAAAAGTCGGTGTTCAAAAACATTTGTGGAATGAATGAGCCAATGTCACAGTTACCTGGGTGAACTATCAATCCCAGCATCTCTAGTGGTACTAAGCTGCCTAACGTACACAGGAGTGAAGGAGGGGCAAAACAAAATTTAAAAAAGCAGCTGGAAAGTCACTGTTAGGATTTCTGAGGTGTGGGTTGTAGCAGGTGTTTCAGAACTTAGCCTGGCAGAGTGGGCACAGAAGTGTGTCCCTTCCGCATGACATCAGCATTCTCTGGGTTGAAAAGCACGGGAGCCTGAATGTACCACAGAAGCAGAATGATTTCCAACCCTCAGAAAGGGTTATTTTCACAAACCAGGAGGGAATACATTTTGGCCGGCCCAGGGGAGCACTAACCATATCATATTGTAAATATAAAAGTCCCAACAGCTTTAAAAGGAAACCAAAGCAACCTTATTATTCCCTCTCCTATAATTCTAGACACAAATGTTTCCATTAGGAAATATGTGCTAGTGAAACACATCCTTTTCTCTGAAAATTCCATTTAGGTGGTTAAAACTGGAACTGAATCATTGGCCCAAATATTTCATATTGAAAATGCCAAAATTTTTTGCTTGGGATGTTACAATTCAATATGAAATAACTTCTCCCGATAGGAAAATATTACTGTTGCTTAGTGATGTTTTAATGTACTTTATAGTTTACAGAGATTACATTCTCATGATCCAGAAAGATCAATCCCCCTTTTTTTCCATATCATCTTTAGTTTCTTCTCTTACTGGGGGTGCTTAGGGAAGAGCTAAACTTGATTTCCTGGCTCCCAATCATCCAGGCAAGTAAAGGCAAGAATACTTAGAGTGCATGTATTTTTGTGATTTCACTTTACTAAAATCTATACCCTCCACAAATATGTGGCATCTAAGACTAGGGAACACTTAGGTTCTTGCTCCTACTAATGAATATCTAATTATCTTTGTAAGAATTTCCCTAACACCCTAATACTACAGAAAAAAAAAACTCTTAAAACCTCAGAAATTTTATCTCCTAGTAGACTCTTCATTGGCTATAAACCTTAGCTATAGCTTCCACCAATTGGATCATTTCTGGGATTCTTAATTGTTACTGTCTTCTATATAATGAAATCATTTCCCAGAAATATCACATGTTCCAAGTGAATATAGCCATGACTAAATGAGTTTTAGTGTACAGTAATAACTAAATTTCATTTTTAATGTACAGTATCAATCCTGATTTAAAGGAAACACAAAGTGAAATATCATGAAAATAAATAACTATTGGCATAAACTAAATAAATATATTTTTAAATATATGTACATTGCAGTTGGGAATATAAAACATGAAGCTGTATCACTGAGGTTCATGATAGGCCTTTTTAAATTTTATTAACATGATTATGATTCAAAATTAGATATAATTAAATTAATAACTGCACCTTTTATTTAATTTTAAGAATAAACCTATAATAAAATCAGTATGCATTCTAATTGTTTATTTACACAATATTAATATTCAGACAGAAGGATCACGAAAGCATAGTTAATTAAATATGAATTAATGTGGTGGAATATTTAATTATCTTTTCTACACCTCACAACTAATGATTATGTAAATGCCTTGCATTTAATCTTGTTGCCAGGAAATTAACTTAATGGCCTTCAACAAATGAACATTTTGTATGCATTACAGGACACTTTATCTACATTTTAACAGCATGGTATTAGTTTCAGATAATAATATGATTACACAATTTACAATTTAAAATGCAAATGTATACAATACTTCTGCCCCTCCCCCCCCACCGTTTTCACAAAGAAGAGATTAAAACTGTTCAAATGTCATTCAGTAACTCAGATTCTGAAATGTGAAAGGTTTCTTTGCTTGTCATAGAGAAAGCCAGGACCTTTTCAAGAAAACACTTCAAAAGAAAAGAGGCAAGTCCCTTTACAGTGGACAGTTAAATCAATGAATTCACACAACGCCGACTGTAAAAATAAATCACTTTGGATGTCAGCGATGGCGGGGACATCAGCACTCTAAGTGATTTCTCCAAGCTTTGGGGATTTTCTGAAGGGCCAGCACTTTTGGATGTGTTAAGAGAGCCTTCGAACTGGTAGACCTCTCCAAGAACCGAAGCTCAGGATTAATTATGTCTCGTTGTATACCCCTAAAAATATGGGAGTCGGAGATTTTAATTTTTCAGAGTAAGATCCTTGTATTGAACAGTTTCTATGACTAGAACCCCCAACATATAAATAATTAGAAATGGGCTGTCCTGCATGGGACGGACGATCTCACGTAGGGGGCGCCAGGCAGATGAGCAGCCAGGCACCCCTCACCGCATTGGCTGCAGTGGATATGGCTGGTGCCCCCTACAGAACCCCTTGCTCCTCACACTTCAGAGCAGAACCGCACAGTGTCCGCCAAATGCACCAGCTTGGCAAATCCTGAGTTCTTTGCCCGCTCCGCTGTCTACCTGGCAGGTCAACTTACAAGGGTCTGGGATTTCGTCATCCTCACCCCAGTCGCCCCCTATCCAGGACTGGAGTTGGTATATTAATGACCCAGCTGCCTCGCTTGCCCCTTGAGTGAAAACGTTGAGAAGCACGTGTTTTACACTGAGTCCCAGAGTTTCCTATCAGAATCAAGTTCAAGTTACCTGTGGAAAGTGGCTTGATAATGCACTGCATGCCTCTGCTTTTCTGGTTCACCCCCAGCACTTCCTTTACCAGTGTGTACTTCACTTTTCAAATAAATTCCTTGTATTTACATCTTTTTCAACCTCTGTTTCTAGGGAAATCCAAACTAAGACATTGTCTGTTTGCTTTTTTCCCCCTTCCTATTGAATTTATTGGGGTGACACTGGTTAACAAAGTTATACAGGTTTTGGGGTACATAATTCCACAACATATCATCTCTATATTGTATTGTGTGTTCAGCACCCCAAGTCAAGTCTCCATCCATCACCGTTTATTCCCCCTTTACCCTCCTCCACTGCCCCCCACCCACGGCAATCACCACACAAAAATCAACGTATGATACAGATCATCCAAGAACTTGAATTAGGATTTGTAGAACACTGGGTAACCATATAATTTTCTTAAATCCAGCTGAACTTCTGGCCAGGAAAATTGGGGAAAATGTTGGATTTCCTCGGCATAGTCTAAGGTTCCGCTTTCTATCTGTAGTGAGCCTGCAATATAAATATAATAGCCCTTGACCTTGTCCTCCCTGTAGACCACGGCAAGATGACTTGGGGACCTGGGCAGAGGACCCCTAGGGGGAGGTGATAGTCTAGGTTTCCCTCCTCTCCTTCAGTGTTAGATAATCATATTTTTAAAATTCATATAAAAGTGTTTAAAAATAAGCAAGGTTTAATTCCTAATATAGTTTGAAAATTGACCAAACTAGAATCAGGAGATGAGCAGGGGGAAGGAGAAGAACAACTGATCAAAGGTAATTCTTGTGAACAGCTCGGGCATTTGTTATAGGGCCCACTACCAACTGAATATTCAGCCCTGTGTTTCTAAAATATAATCACAGAAGGCAGAGGGGAAAAGGCAGACGAATAAATATAAACACTAGTCCACTGCAATCTAGTAATAAAGCCAAATAACACGGGCTCCTTGGTGCCAAAGAGCAATTACCAGTGTTACCATTTCAACTACGTTCAGAGAAAAAAACATTTTCTTCATGTTTGAGTCTCACACCGACTACAGAGTATTACAAATAGGAAATGTTTATAGCAGAGTGCTGAGAACGCAAATCCAGACCCAAATCTACAGGTAATGACAATTACACGTGTCGAAAAAATCAACAGAAACTTCTCATAATCTCGGATTCAGTTCAGCCATTAATTCCCAGCACACACGCTAAAAACCCATCATTTTATTGCAGACCAAAAGAAACGCTAAAATCCATAGATTCTGTTACAATGAACTGGAGCTTCTGACTTCCTCTTGTCTGAGTTGGAAAGTGAATGTAAAACCCCTATATTCTGCATTCTTAAAGCCGGGCAAAGCAGTGGGGGTTTCAATTAAAAACCACAGGAACAGAAAGGAATATGTCAATAAAACCACAGACTTGTAAGTACTGCATACCAGTTTGCAAACAAACACAGCAAGCCGTCTTTGAGGATGAGTTTATTACTGTAGATTTAAATGGAATGGGTGATGGTGGAGGCGACCATCTCAGCGTGGCTTTCCCTCATCTCCTATACAAGAACATGCAGACTTGCATCCCCAGTTCCTTGCAGCAAATGAAAAGAGGAAATTGCCTAACTGAAGAATGCATCACTGGAGGGGGGGAAAGCTGACATGATACTAAATCTGCCTTTTAAGTAGGAAGATCATCAAAGTGAGAGAATTTTAAGGCTGAACTGATAGGCAATCAGTAATGGTGGAAAATTAGTTTTTTCAAATATAGACATCAGGTTAATAGGCATTTAAATTACATGGTTTTCACTATAAGGCTTCTGCAAACAGGGTCTGACATTAGAATATACGTGATGAGTAATCAATTGGTTTTAGAGGGATATAATCAGTACATAAAATATGCCATATTTTACAAGGCTAAAATCGGAATACAAGCAGTCAAGTTGAACAGACCCTAGGGAAGGTATTTAATTTATAATTCACTGTACATAGCTGTGTATTTTACCATATGCAATGTGTTACAAATACTTAAAAGAAAACCATTATGTGGGAAAAATTGGATAGTTTACCTGGTTCATTAATTAGGCTAAGTGTAGCTTAACTTTGCTACCGGTTAATAACTGGTTTCACATACACTGGCTTCTCATTATGCTTGAATGGTTTGTGAAATTAATCTTATTGACTACCTAGTGTATTCAGGGACCCTGTTGAAGCTCAGAAAAATTCATGATTTTTTTTGTTGTTAAGAACTATCCCAGTTGACTTTGACAAAGAATGCTTTCTTTTTCTTTCCACGCACACAAAGAAAATCATGTTTATTTTCTCCATATGGAAGGACAATAGAAATAAAAGTCAGCTTTGTTTAGTTTCTAGCCTTTTGATGCAACGGTGGAAGACACAGTGCTTACTGTTTATTTCACGGAGGGTTTTGTTCCTGAGGAAAAGATCAAAGGCTGGGGATGAAAGTGAATGTATTTTACTTTCTGAGGTTCCCATATATTGTAAAGGATACACAGTGTAGGATTTCAGGAAATTCAAAGGTTGTTAGATGTCCTGCACTTTCTAAACAATTTTCATGAGTAATACGTTTGAAAGAGTTTGATAGAGTCCTAATCCTAAATCTCTTGGCTCTTAACAGTTGGTGGAGGGATCTTCTGAGTGTTACTATGGCAGAGCCTGCAATTACAGGCTGTGTTATTTTGAAGTCAAAATATAATCATAACTTTTAAAACTGGACAATACCATCCTTGTATTTGAAAATATAATCTTATGGATTAAAAATAGAATATAAAACAAGTCCTGTCAAAACCTATTCATGGCTGTGTCTCCGATGTTTATTCGGCAGTTTGGCGGATGAATAAAAGAAGTCATGGATGAAATGTAACATTAGTTAGAAACAAATCTAAAAGTTAGGTTTTCTGAAATGGACCCCCCTCTGCTATTTCTTTCTTAAATGAGGCCCGTTGCAACATTTAAAAAAAAAGTCAAATATCTTGCTCCCTTAGGCACTTCAATCTGGAGATCACATTACAACCAAGTGACTAAGATTTAACAAAGAACACCGCTTGACCAATGGGCACCGTGAAAACAAATTTATATTTTCATTGGAGACACTCAAAAATCAGTATTTAACCATCTTAAATATTTCTGTGAGGATTTATAATTGTTGCAAATTACAAGAAAAGAACAATTATGGTTAGCCTTCATTCCTATCCTACTCAAATATATTATCAATAAAATATCAAATCTTTAATACTGAAGTCCCAAAATGCTGTTTAGTTATACGCAGTCTCATATTAGATTATTAAAAAACAATAAGCATAAAGCACACCAGAGTAGCTGTAACAGTTATTTACCTAGTGTGATATGTATACAAATTAAAAGGTCAAAGTTGATTGGCTGAGAAAGCCGAACAAATCAATAAAAATGAATTTATCATTGGCTAAATGATTTGACATTTACTTAACATAAGGAATCTTGCTAAACCAGCCCTCAACATACAAAGTACTCAGCTTCATGTATTAAAATGTATGTCAATTAAAATTTTAAATGTTTTGAAACTTCTCATATAAGCACTGTGATTAGCACCCTGGGAGATACAGAAATTTAATGAAATATATTAACATAATAATAACAACAATAAACTGGCCATCGCTGAATTGCTGCTGTGTTTCTGTGACGTTCAGCCATTTTTGACACATATTGCTTCATTTCACACTAACTGCAGAATTGTCAGCTTTAGTCTCCATACAGAAAGCAATATCCGATGCCCTAGGGCCAAGGTCATGTACCACTGAGGACTCGAGTCAAAATCTGTTTGAGCCCGAGCCTCCTACTTTCTCCTCAAATTGAAACTGAGCGCATGTGAAAACTTGCGTGTTCATGCTCATACACACACAAACACACACAAATTGCAGTGTGTAGTGGTGTGTCCTAGGAGTGGTGTAAAGAGATGAAAAATTATTTTCTGCTGGTGAGGGATGAAAGAGGACTTGATGGAGGAATGGCTTTTGAAATGAGCTTTGATGTGTCAGTAGGATTTCACAGGTCCAGAATATAGAAGACATAGCAGGCAAAGGGAAAAAAACCGAGTCACAGAACAAAAGCAATATTAATGAAAAGGTGATCCAGGGGCGTCCAACCTGTGGGGCCGCATGCAGCTCAGCATGGCTGTGAATGTGGCCCAACACAAAATCATAAATTTACTTAAAACATTATGAGATTTTCTTGTGATTACATGTCGCAATGTATTTAATGTGTGGCCCAAGACAGCTCTTCTTCTTCCGGTGTGGCCCAGAGATGCCAAAAGGTTGGACACCCTGCTAGACTCTTCAGGTTGCTAAGTAACATTTAGAATGCTGTTGGCGTCTTCCTCTCTCTTTAACACCATTCCCAAATACTGCTCTTAGGCCCTGGTATAAAAGGGGCTGTTTCTTTGAGGCATTTGTTATACAGATATACAAAATAATAAATATAAATCAAAGCACAATTCTTTGATTTATCACCTTGCACTATATTTTTATATATTTATATGTAATATGCAAAAATGTATAATATGTAAGGGATATTTATACTATTATTTTAATCTTCAAAGATCTCAAACTCATAGTCAAATTACAAATTTAAATTTAAAATTACATAGTTAAATTACAAATTTAAATTACAAATTTAAATTGCCTTCTATAAATGAAATACAAACACATCTACCCTAATTGGGGGAATTATGCACAGAGTTCAGGAAAACAGGATGAAAATGATAAACCGTTAACAGGCAAGGTTAATGATCTAGAGGCGTTTTTCTAGATACTTGGAAGTATCTCACTCGGTGTCAGTGAGTTAGTGATGACATGTTTCGTAAACTAAGATATTTTTATAAGCAAAAGAAGAAATATAAAGAACTTTATTTACTATAAGCAGATAATATAGATTTTCTGAAACCAATAGTACTAAACAAGTTAGTGATAGCACTATGGGTACAAGAGTCACATTAGTGACGCAGCAGAGACCTCCCTCAACATAACAACCTGCAGGTGACAAAATTTGAAAACAAGGTAAATTGTCCCAATCTGCTTTGGGGTTTCTGGACATAAATCTTGTCATATACACATAGGTATACATGTGTGTGTATTAAACATGTGCATACATATATACATGCATGTTTACATGTGCACATATGCACAAATAAATGTATTATTATATACACACATAATGTAAAGAGACACTATTTTAAATAACATTAATTAATGACAGTTTCAGAAAATTTACGAAACAAAGAAAATCTCTAGATAACATTATCCATCCCTCAAACCTGAATTCCTGTATTAAAGTGTACTGACATTTTTAAAGCTCTTGATGAAGAAGGAATATAATTTTATAGCATTGATAGAAGTTTAAATTATTTGAACGATGAATATTTATTGAGAGACAAATATTTTGCTTATAATGCAACATACTACAAGGTCAAATTTAATTGCAAGTAAAGGTTTTATTAAGACATGGTATTTTTAAGAAAGCACTCAAACTTCATACTCTTTGAGTAGTGCCGTTTTTGTACTTTTTGAGTAGTCCTTTTCATCACTGTATTGTTAGGCTGCCTTGGAGTTGAAATTAAAATTATTTGGCAAAAAACACTGAAACCATTTTAGTAAATAAAATTTAGTTTGAAAATGTGAAATAGTGTGTTATCACAAAAATGAATCAGTCAAGTTGCCTGCTTTACATAAAATATACCAACCATGTCACATTAGGTATCAGACCTGAATAATTGTGTTTGAGAAAACTGTGCGCCTGTGTATGAAGCATCCATTGGGCACTCCTGAGGCCCGCGTGGCATTTCCTGCCAGCAGCCCACTCCCAGCCTCGTGATCACAACCCTGCCAGCTGGCTGGACACGCAGACAAAACAGGAAGAGGGTCTGTGACTGCCGTGGGAGCAGTGAGCTGGCAGGGGGCCACGCCATCTTCGATAGCCAACTGGCGCTTGGGAACCCTTGACTCTCGGAGGGTTAGCCACGCACGCGGTGCCTGAGCCTCGGTTCGGAAAGGCGCAGGCGGAGCCTCCCTTCACGAACAACTGCCTCGTTCGCAGATGTAGGCTGACACCGGAAAAACTGGCATTGCTCCTGAGGGTTATTTGCTCGTTACATTTACTCACTTACTTGTCGACTTTCAGAAAAATGCATTTTTTAAAGACAGTCAGTAGAATTCCCACCAAGGGACAGTCCATCTATCTCAGTTTGTTTTGACAGCCCTGTTTTATCACTGGGATACCTCCACTCATTCTCAGCAGGGCACTGGGTTAGGTGATACAGGAAATGGCCAGCTGACTGCTAAGAAGATACCTGAATTGAGTTTTAGGCTAAAACATCTAAAATGATAGAATTACTGATTCTCAATAAAAATCCAGTGAAATGATAACCCTATACTTTTTTTTTTTAATTTTAGCTTTTTATTATAAAAATGTCAGGCATGTAAGGGTATAACTAATACAATATTATGAACCTCCACATACCCATCACCCAATTTTAACAACTGCAACTTTTTTTCTATTCTAAACTTTATATTTAACTAAACAAAACATGACCTCCTTGAATTCTTACTCTCTCACAATGTTAAGGAATTATTTACTGAAGTTTATTTACCATGCAAAACTAGTCCTTGGAATTGGTTAAAGGGAGTCAGAGAAAGAAGAGTTGTATATTAACCCCTTATCCTGAGATCCCCAATAAACATTGATGCTGTCCCAGAGTCTTTCGTACGCTAATGAAATTGTGTTTACGTGTGTTTTGAAAACAATGGGATAGATCAGTGGCCCCCAACCTTTTTGGCACCAGGAACAGTTTTATGGAAGATAATTTTTCCATGGTGGTGGAGGGCAGTTTTGGGTAATTTAAGCGCATCACATTCAAGCTCACCTCCTGCAGTGCAGCCTGGTTCATAACAGGCCCAGATCAGTACCTGTCCAGGGCCTGGAGGTGGGGTCCCCTGGGATAGATGGGGGGAGAGGGGGGGAGAGAGGGAGAGAGAGGGGAGGGAGGGAGGGAAGGAAGGAAGGAAGGAAGGAAGGAAGGAAGGAAGGAAGGAAGGAAGGGAGGAAGGGAGGGAGGGAGGGAAGATAGATGATAGATGGATAGTAAATAATAAATATAATTTTCATAAATCAGATCACACATATGGAGTCTGCAGAATTAGTGTTAACTTAAAAAATGCAATGTTAACTTGTAAACATGACCAAATTTTTTTAAACCATGGTATCTGAAATGACACAGTTATACAAAATTTAGTGTTACCTAACTGCATAGGTCCCTAGGCAATCACATCAAGGTGGGATTTATCTGGAACCAAGGAAAAGAGCATCCTAGAAAAAGTACACCCCTGTTGTCTTCCTGAATGTAAACCACACAGAGCAACCCCACATTTCTGGTAATGCACTCGTCTAGCAATCCAATTATTAAGCACCTACTATGCTTTAAGACCTGGGCTTGAATTGGGGTGAAAAAGAGATATTGAAATGTGAGAAAAGCTATTATATGCCTACTGTCTATTTCAGCGATTTTCAACCAATGGGTCACAGCATGCTGGTGAGCTGCAAGAATTTTTGAAACATGCAACACTTGACTGCTTAGTCAGGGGCACTGACCTCTTTTCCGTTAGATTGTCAAGTAAAAAAAATGACAACCACCAATACAACAACAGCCATTGTTGGCTGTTGGTATATTGCCATTTGGTGTGAATGGATCAAAATTATACCTATTCTTTTTGTCAGATCAACAAAAATATATATTTTTGGTGTGCTGCAGAATTTTAGTAATTAGTTTATGTGCGCTGTGGGACGTTAAAGGTTGAAAATCAATGGTTTATTTATTTGTGTGCTTCTTATTTATTTGTTAATCAGTCACTAATTATATGTTGAGTGTTGAGTGCCTTCTATTTTTCAAGGTCTGTTCTAGGTGTTGGGGATATAACTTTGAAAGAAAGACACAATACTTCTCATGGGGCTTTCATTTTAGCTTTGGTGGGGACAGCAGCCAGAATATAACGAGAAGCGTCTGATCTGATCCAAGTGGTAGGATGTCTCAGGGAGGCAAGAGAATTCCTGGAAGACATTAACTTGTTTCTGAAAGCCAGAAAGAATCAGGGAGGGAAGGGGAATGGAACTAAAGGAAGACCCGGGACAGTGTTGTAAAGATTGGACCAATGACACAGCGTCTGTTCCATCGCTTAGTTCACTTGCCGTCTCAATTTGAAAGTCCGTGGACAGGGAGGGACTTTGCTCCTCTTCCACAGTCCTAGCACAAGAATGTGCTCGTGAACTACATTGGATAGAGTCTTCAAACCAAGGACTACTTTTTTCAAGCATGGAAGGGCTTTTTTGTAGCTCTCTTGGATTCTGTATCTTTCTTCCTCCCCCTGAGACCCTGGTTAGAGTCAGCCTAGCCTTCCAGAGGCCCACACTCAACGTACTATCTTTGGCCATGATGGCACCACACCAACAAAGATATTCTGCCTTGTCCTGTTCGGTGACCATTTCGTTTGGTCCCTGTTTGTTTTGCTCCCATAGTCACCAGCCCTTTAGCCCTCCCTTTGCCCCAATCCCTGGGCTACTTGCATATCTCAATAAGCTGACATCTAATAAAGAGCTTCTAGTTGGCATCTGAAAATAATGTGGATTAATTGCTGTGTCCTTTCCATTCAGGCTTGTTGGGATTAGCTGTATACCCAGCATGGAAGGAGAAGCCTTGTACATAAGTATCAACTCTGTAATTACTAGTTAGGTCATCTGGAACATTCCAGTATGCTGAACTTCAGCTTCCATATCTGTAGAAGAAGGAAGCTTTAAAAACTATTGTAAAATTAGAAAAGCTACAACAGTACTTTGTGGTTGTTAAAATAATGTCACCAGTTAAATCTATTACTGTATGTGGTGTGAAAAAACAAACCTTCAGGTTGGACCATCAAAGTAGCAGATCTGAAGGACGCCTCTACCGATGAAGAGGACAGACAGCTATTCTCCTTAGATCAAATTGCAGAGGTGACAGTTATACCTTCCATGCATTTCAGATTTTACAGGACAGTTTTATTATAATATCCACTTGCAAAACTGTGTGGAGCGAGGCAATGTTAAACAGCACGTATTTTTAATTTAAAATCCATTAGCATTCCACATAATTAATTTGAATTTTATACTCCAGTGGCTTTTGCTTCCCTACAGAAAATTGAGCACACAGGATATAATTTGATTTAATTTTTGGTCTAAGTTTAATCTACCTTAAGTATTTTGTTAATATCTCAGGGGAAATTTTGACTACTTAAAATTTTGTGGTTTTGCTTAGTAAACCCAACATTCTATTCTGGTATTTTTTGGAAGTAAGGTTAGAAAAATAGCTTAAAGAAGTACAGATGCAGTAAAATATTTAATGTGAGTGTTTACAATCTAAAATAGAGCATCCATACCCTTGCTACGGTGATATGCTTGGGGGAAACGCAGAGAGGTTATAAAATTCTGCCTGTTGATTTCACACCCTTTGTCTTCTTATTAAAATTATAGAACTATACATCTGCATAGTTTTTTTTTAAGTTTCAGTCTGTGCCACTAATATGATCTCTTACAAAAGATATCACATGTATTTGACATTCTTATAGCACATTTATTGTGGCTCCAGAGGCCAAGTACTGGGTCATGATTCCATTCCGACTTCCAAGGGCCAATTCTGGGGCTGCGTTTCCTGTTGGATTATTTATAAGGGTGGAATTAAATCACCAGGTTTGGAGGACCTTGGCCTAGCTTCAGATTGCTTTGCAATGATTATAATAAATATTGAGTCTTTAGAATTCCTTGACTATTCTGTTTAGTGGAGTCATCAATCAACTTTTTGGACAACATTTTCTTTTCATTCTAACACTTCCTTTAATTTCCAGTTCTCTTTTAACCATTGGTTACCCAGTGCACTGTCAGCTCAGAGGCTGGGACATTCTTACAGTGTTTGTTAGATACGTAAGCATATTTACTCAGGAGTCACCTGAAGAAGGATTTCTTATCTTCTTGCATGATGGGTATCATGACTTGTCTTTCAAATATTTGGGTTGAGTATAATCATTTATCATCTAATGAAAACACTTATAATCTTGTGATATTTTCTATAAAAGGCAATAAATACACTTCAACACAGGATGGTGGTGATGATAAACTTAAATAAAGCACATACACATATACACACAAATGGACATACAAAAAATACATAGAATTAAATAAACCTGTAAGTAACAAGCTTTGAAATTTTTAATAGAACTTAATAATATCACAGATCTGTTGTTCCTTCTGTTGTACAACCAGTGGTTTTAGTATTATATTTCATTTAAAACCATTTTAAAGGTAGTATGTAGCAGAAGGTATACGATGGTCTTTTAGGTTTTAAAATCTGGGGGAACATGAGATACTATTTAGTTTCCAGATTCAAAGTTAAAGAGAAACTTTCAAGATATGGCCATTTTACAGACTTTAGACTCCTTTTGTCTATAGGCAGAATTTAAATTTGAAGACATTAATATATATATAATTTTAATGTAAATGGTGGTTTTAGGCTTATTTTGACTTTTTAGAAATGTTTAATTCAGATATAGAGTAAATCTGTTTCAATCTCAATCACAAACTTTTTCATTATGGAATTTTGCACATAAAATATGAAACATGAGTGAATTAAGAGACAGACAAGATCAGGTTACTAGGTGGAAAAATGCTATTCATTGGCTTTACGTCCTAATGTGAATATGCTAATGACTATGGGGATAATCGGCACCGTAGGAACAAATGCAAACATGTTCAGTGGGGTTATTGATTTTTCCCTCATAAATGTTCTCACACACTTTATATTGTAAGCATATCACTAATGATGCATGCCTGTTCATCAGGGTTGGCACAATAAAGATGACAATTAATTTCTAATGCATCTGTTAGTGAAATTTAATATTGAAAAATTAATAAAGCACACTTAATTTCATTGCTGAGTCTATTATTATATTGCGTGTATTAGCAAGCAAATGGGCTGATAGGAACATTTATATCAGGCAACTTGGTTAAAAAACCTGTGATGATCCTAAGCGCCTACTGACCTGGCAAGAAGGAGAATGAAACAGAGTCCTCAGAAAATAAACCAAAACCCACAGCTTGAGAGTCTTGTAATCCTATAGGACCCATTTCTGCTCTGATACAAAGCACTCACGACAGCTGTACAAAGGTCAGTTTATTGAGTCAAGTTTCCCCATTGGCTATAAATGAACCAGGCTACTTGGCAGAAGCCTCAGATTGGGCTGTGACATCCTCTCCAGACCTGGGTTACACAGGGATTATAGAAAGGGAATTCTTATTCCTGTCCACTTACACCAGTAATTTTAATGTACTGTTTTAGGTAAGGCCTCTTCCCTCTGGAAGATAGGCATTACTATCCCCATTCTATAGAGGAGAAAAAACAGTGTTAAAGAAGTTAAGTAACAGTCCGTCTATGGGTGGAGCTTTGATTCTAAAACAATCAGATCTCATTCCATCGTGGCTGCTCTTTCTAGCTTGAGAAATCTATGCCCTTTTGCCCCCCCATAAACTGAAGCTGAGCAAAATGACAAATGTGTTAACATTCCAAATGGGATGAATTGGTCATTCTATGAAAGAAAATGTTAAGCTCAGAAAACTTTCCCCATGTGATTAAATCCATCACAGATTTTCTTTTATACCAATTCACTCAAATGGCATTTTTTTGAAGTGGCTGTCAGGTAAGCTATGCATCCTTTTTCTTCCTCTACACAATACGTGACGCAAGCATCTATCTTGTCTATCTTTTGTAACTGTCACAGATCTAGGAAAGCAGTTGTTTTAAATGGATGATTTGGCCCTGGCTGGTGTAGCTCAGTGGATTGAGCTTGGGCTGTGAACCAAAGAGTCACCAGTTCGATTCCCAGTCAGGGCACATGCCTGGGTTGCAGGCCAGGCCCCCACTGGGGGCTATGTGAGAGGCAACCACACATTGATGTTTCTCTCCCTCTCTTTCTCCCTCCTTTCCCCTCTCTCTCTCTAAATAAATAAATAAAGTCTTTTAAAAAAATAAAAAATAAATGGATGATTTGTTGCTAATTTTCAGCATTCTGCATATACAGACAGGCTGTGAGGGAAGGCATGGGGATGAAACAGAACAAGAGCCCAGTTTTCTCCATCCAGGGTGGAATGAATTCTTTCAAAGGCTAGCAAATTCAACAGGGGCACAAAAATACATAACAAAAACAGCAAAAAGAAATTCTGCATCTAAAACATCACTTTCTCTTATTTTATAGTATTAAGTCAATTACCTAAAACTTCTCCATCAGTCACTTATTCAGGTTATCCCCTTATTCATTTGATTTGTGGATTAACTTAACATGGGATGCAGGAAAAGGGTGGGAACTGGAGAAAGCTTACAAGATCATTGAAATACATCTCCAGACTGACTGTCCTGAGTGACTATGTTGACTCCAACCAAAACATAACAAAGAAACAGCACGTGACAGATATTACACAATCTACATGACGGCTGCGTCACTCACTCACTGACAACCGTGGCAGGTAATTTATCACACAACTTCCTGTGTAGAGGCCATTTACATTATATAAATGAATAGAGAGCTGCGCATATTTAAAAACAATAATTATAAAGGTAAACTATTAGACAAGGAAACCCAGAGAAAGCAAACAACACATATTAAAAAGCTAAAAGTACTTGTTAAAAAGTTGGATATGACTAAAACTAGATAAAGCTGTCATGTCAATTAATATAAAAAGGATGAGAAAAACTATGAAAAATTTCAGTTTGGAAAATCAAAATCAGAAAAATTTGGGTTGGGGAAGCAAACAAAAAGATAGTATGACTCTTGTAAAGGTAGAATTCAGGGAGATCTAAGATGGCGGCGCAGTAGCAAGGAGCATATTTCGCTCCCCCCTACACACAGGAGAATATTTTGGCTGATTTGCATCGGAACAGAGCAAACAGCCATCAGAAACACAGCATATTTGAAGTCAGGAGATCAAGGAATTGTAGTGGACACTGGAGGACCAGATGGTAAGGAGAGCACTTCAGAACAATAAGAGCCCAAGGGACAGCGCGGACACCAGGGC